>JAAWXA010000003.1:58796822-58978018 GCA_038090715.1 Florisuga fusca | reverse complement strand
CCCCCCCCCCCATTGAAATAAATAAAATATATTTAACAATATCTGTATCACCTTGCCCACTAGAGGAGAATGGGAATGATTATAGTGGGAAGTGGGGACAACACAAACCTTGACAATTCAAATATCAGTAATTTCAGTGCTTGTAGGACAACTTTTTCTTTGCTGACAGGAGGAATTTAATCTGATTTGTGGCGTCATTGCAAGTCCATGACCAATGCTTGAAACTTGCTGTTGGTTCGCTCAGACTAGCACTGGGTTCTGGGCTGTATGACTGAGAGCTGATTTTGCTCTCCCAAGGACTGGATTAGTCATTTGAGATGCACATCATCACCAACACTTCTGGGAGGGTTCTGTTTGAATCACTTAGTATGAACATTTTTGCTGGTACAGAATAAACTCTTCCCTAAGGGGCAGCTAGCAGATGGAGAGAAAGTCTGTTCAGCTCACACATAGGTGTTGGAACAGACTGCCCAAGGAGGTGGTGGAGTCACCATCCCTGGAAGTATTTAAAAATTGTGTAGATGAGGCACTTCAAGACCTGCTTTAGTGGGCAGGGTGGTACAGATGTTGACAAATTTTTATTTTGTTGGGGGTGGGAGTTGTGAGGTTGACGGTTGGATGCGTTGATCTTCGAGGTCTTTTCCAATCATGACAGTCCTGTGATTCTGTGATTTGTAATGGTATGGCTTGTAGGTATGTATACAGACACTTGACTGGCAAAGCATTAGAGAAGACGAGTACGGACCTGGAAAAATACAAGGCTTTCTCTGTCCCCAGTAGTGGGAAAAATGACGTGATGAGGTCGAATAGTGGAGGGCTGTGCATCCTCTTCAGTGCACACATGCACAGGTGCGGCCTCTGCAGAGGAGGAGGCTTCCTATAGCTTAACTGCTGTGAAAAACAAAACAAAACAAAACAAAACCAAGACAGAATATGGCTCTCTGCAGCCCAGACAAAGTGGCCTGGAAAAACACAACAAAAATTCCTACTTACTATTCTGCTCACAATCTGCTGGCAAAATTCAGCTGTGATGGGAATAAGGGCATCTTTTTTTAAATGTAAAACTGATGGGGTTTTTCCTTCTGAGCTGCTCTTACAGGCTTTAAAGCATTAATTTCAAAAGCTTCACAAAGGCAGCAGGCATCAAATGGTCCAGGCTGAGTGGAAGCTTGGGGAAGAGAACTGCAAAGTAAGTTGTGTGAGTGATGGCTGCAGACACTCCAAAGCAAGGTTATTTATTGCAGGTCAGTGCTTTTAGTGATAGAATAAGATAAGCAGCGTAAGAGCAGCCCAAAGAGCCCTGGATTCATACAGCCAGAATTTTAGCTCTGTCTTTTTCCTCATGCTTGTGTTGGCTGGGTAATCCTTGGCTTGGGATTCAGGAGATGAGTTTTGACTGCAGTGCTACCATGGATGTGCCCTGCGACCTTGGATAAGCCACTTATCCATACTGCTCTTCACATCTTTTTGACCACTTAAAGAGAATCTCTCTCCCTTTTTCCTTGCAAGGTTTTTCTCTAAGTGTACATCTGAACCATGCCTAACATAAGGGAGCTGTGCTCTCAGACTGGGCACTGCTGTAATCTGAACATTAAAGAACTGCAGTGAGCACTTCACTAGGGCTCTCCTGTTATCTCAGGACTTCACTATTAACCTTAATAATATAAAAGTCCTTCAACAGACTGAATATTCCTGCCTACTGCCCAATTGCTTGCTTTTCGTGTAGCATCATGAACATGTAAAAACATCAATTATGATCCCTTTGTTGTCAGAAAATTATGATTTCTAGTATTTCATACTTCTTGAATTAATGGTAACATATTTTTTCTTCCTGAAATCTCAGCAGTAGCTTCAATACTTCACTGTGCCTAATTTTTGTAAAACTAAATTATAAAAGGACATACCCCTATGTATCTTATCTATTTTTTTATAGGTTTTCCTTAACTTTTCTATTTTGTGCAGGTGCAGTTCAGGTGTCTCAGACTAGGGACGAAGTCTCTTTCAGAATTAGTTACACAGGACCTCTGAAAGGTACTCTGTTTTATCCCCATAAGGATGGAGAACACTGTCAGGATTACTGGCTTTGGGATATGATCTCAGCAAAATTGGGTATGTTCTCTAAGATCAGCTTTCCCTGTAGATGCTCCTCTACCTGGTCCAAGTTGTCAAAATATTACACAAAAAATTACTATACAACTCATATAAAAATTTACGTCCTTCAGCAACAGAGCCCTCACACCAGTCCCTACCTGCCCTTGCAACTCCTTCTGTTCCAGCCAGAAGTCAGGCTGGATTCTTCCAGGAGATATATATGGAAAACTCTCAGTCCAGGGTTTTACATTTCACCCTTTCCTGCAATATTCTGTTTTACTGTTTATATCAGATGTGCTCTCAGAGAGCACCAACAATAAACCTCTCACAGCCAGGCCAGCTTTCAGTGTCCTTTGTAAATTTTCTGATCCCAGACTTCACACATTGGTGACTTCCATACCCCATGGTGTGTTATCTACCTCATATTAAAGTCTAATAATCTCCCTCCCCTTCCCTTTTACCCACCCTCCACATACCATAGGGTTATAGGAACAAAGTTTTGGCTCCAGAAGGAATAGCTGTCAACAAATACAATTTACTACATTGTGACAGAATTGTAGAACCAGAGAATAATTTAGGCTGGAAAGGACCTCAGGAGGGTCATCTACCACAATGGCATACCAAGAATTTTGAATTATGCCATCAGCTTGGGTGAAAAGCCCCATTATTTATCCCTTCAGGCATCCCAAGACCTAAGTGATTTTCAGTTTCTGCCCTTTTACATTCTAATAAAGGATTGTGACCCTAACGTGTACATTTTTCTTAGAAGCAATTATGGCTGTCCTAAAAGCTCAGTCCATTTGAAATATAAGGAACTACTCTATATTTAAGTAGAAAGGTGAGAATTTATTTGTTAATAATTTTAAAGCACTTTAATCGTGCTGTGATGTCTTTGCGTTCCCAGCAAGTTTTGTATTTATTTAGATTCATACACCAGTGATACTTACATTGTGTCAGACCATACATTATTTACATAAATTAAACATGGATGATGGAGCCCCAAGAAATGATTCATATTTTTTTCTATGAACAGCAGCAGGCAGTAAGAAAGTTTTTTCAGTAAGAAATTCAGAGACCAGCTCTGCACTAGCACATAGAATTGCACTCAGAAATCAAGTGAATTATTCCCATATTCAGCTAAGATCAAGTGACTCACAAAGATGGTGTTAGAATGTCTGAGCAGAATTTATTCATGCTGTAAAGGCTCGTGGGCAATCACAGAATCACAGGATAGTACGGGGTTGGAAGGGACCTCTGAGGATCATCTAGTGCCACCCCCCTGCTAGAGCAGGATCCCCTAGAGCTGATTTGAGAGGAATCCATCCAGGTGGGTCTTGAATGTCTCCTGGGATGGAGACTCCACAACCTCCCTGGGCAATCTATTCCAGTCTTGTGTTACCCTCAGAGTGAAGAAGTACTTTCTCATATTTAATTGAAATCTCTTGTGTGCCGGCTTGTGTCCATTACCCCTTCTGTCACTGGACACCCACACTTCAGATGTTAATAAACATTGTAAGATCCCCCTCTCAGCCTCCTTTTCTCCAAGCAAAACAACCCAAGCTCGCTCAACCTTTCCTCATAGGGCAGATGCCCCACACCCTTAATCATCTTGGTGGCCCTGTGCTGGACTCTCTCCAGTAGTTCCTTGTCCCTCTTGAACTGGGGAGCCCAGAACTGCACACAATACTCCAGGTGAGGCCTCAGTAGGGCAGAGTAGAGAGGGGGATAACCCCCCTTGACCTGTTTGCCACGCTCTTCTCAATGCACCCCAGGATGGCATTGGCCTTCTCGGCTGCCAGGGCACATGTAGGCTCATGGTGAGCCTGTTGTCCACTATGACTACCAGGGTGATTGAAGTCACCCCTGAGCACCAGGGCATGAATCCTTGAGGCTGCTTCCAGTTGCCTGTAAAAGGTCTCATCAACAATTTCTTCTTGGTTAGGTGGTCTGTAGGTGTGCATGTCCCATAACTCTTTCACACAGGCTCTCAACTCTTTTCTTCACCCACCTCTGGGTTAAGGTCAGTGCATTCTAGTTCCTTACTCACACAAAGAGCAACTCCACCACTTCATCTTCATGGAATCGTAGAATCATAGAATCGGCTGGGTTGGAAGGGACCTCAGAGATCATCAAGTCCAACCCTTGACCCACTACCGCTGCGGTTACCAGACCATGGCACTGAGTGCCACATCCAGTCTCTTTTTAAATATCTCCAGGGACGGAGAATCCACTACTTCCCTGGGCAGCCCATTCCAATGCCTGATCACCCTCTCGGTGAAGAAATTCTTTCTAATATCCAACCTAAACCTCCCCCAGCACAACTTAAGATCATGTCCTCTTGTCTTGCTGAGAGGTGCCTGGGAAAAGAGACCAACCCCCCCCTGGCTACAGCCTCCTTTCAGGGAGTTGTAGAGAGTGATGAGGTCTCCCCTGAGCCTCCTCTTCTCCAGGCTGAACAGCCCCAGCTCCCTCAGCCTCTCCTCATAGGACTTGTGCTCGAGTCCCTCGAGACCATCTTGCTGGTCTGTCTTTCCTAAAAAGCACATAACCACCTATGACAACATTCCAGTCATGTGAGCCACTGCACCACACCTCTGTGATTTCAATGAGATGATAGCCCTGTGTCCTCATCCAGATTTCTCCTTCATCCTGTTTATTCCCCATGCTTCTCGCGTCAGTATATAGACACTTCAAGGGCTTAACGGAGTGAGAAGGTGACCATGAAGAAGAACCCCTGTGGTTGTGCCCTTTTCTGTTGTGGATGCTTTGCTCTATTTGCCCCTTAGCTGCAATGTCACAGACATTACTGTGTCGGACCCCACCCCCTGACAACTTAAGTTTCAAGCCCTCCTGATGAAGTTGGTGAGCCTGCCCTCCAAGAATTTCTTGCCTCTTTAAGACGTTCATTCTATTTGATTTGTCAAAAGAAAATAATTTTGCAAATTGTGCTAACGACAAGTTCTGTAAATATTATTGACCGTACTGAGATCTTAAAAAAACACAACAGACTTCTTTTACTAATCTCCAGCTTTGTAATGCTTCCCCATTTTCAAGATTGTGTAGAATTTGTGTCTGGTCCTAACAAGTATGGAATTAGCAGAGAAATCAGGTTTCTAGTTTGTCTGCTTGTTTACAAGGAAATAGAGCAACAGAACAGAAAATCTTTTTTTTTAACATCAGAGTCTCATACTTACTCATCTGAATCAACGTGTTTCAACATGTCACTTAAAAAGATAAGAGTTATTGTTAGCTATTTCATGTCTGGTTAAAATTAAAGTGGGAAAAATGACAGTATCTTTTCTTAAATGTCCAAAAAAGGGAAAAAAGTTAAAAGCAAGTCTTGAAAGAGGGCCAGTTAGTGCTTTATTTAGTGGTTCTTTTTCCATTAGCTCACCCTGCTTTTGTAAACTTGGGAGAGGAATGCTGTGTTACAACAGCTTTTACAGTTACATATGTGGGTAATGAAAAGCAACTGTATGTTGTGAGCTTGAAATATAATTAAATGACACTCTAAAAAGGTAAATGGTTTATTCTAATTATGTCTAAAAATGAGTCATGAGCCGAGAAAAGTGATTTGTATAGAGTAAATGTTACAAATGTCTGAGTAAATAAATAGAGGTTATCCCACTGTTTCCATGTTATTTGAAAAGTATTAATTATAGATCCTTGGGAATACTTTCAATAAAATTAAATTTTGGGAACAAAAATTCATTAAAGCCAAAGGCTTTGCTCTGGGATACTAGCTTAAGAGAAGGGTAAGGCAGGTTCCAGTTTTCACTGTATCAGTTTAATGTCACAATTTCCCATCTTACATCACTCCAGACTAGATAGATGACTACAGTTTTCCACATTCCCATGCAGTCAGTGACTCCAGGACAAACAGGAAGCATATAAATTTTCCAGATTTGGGTATTTTCAATGAAATTCAATTATTAGCTCTTGGTTTGCATTCAAGATATTTTTGCACGATGAACAGAGTTACTGCTCTCCTTCTTGACTTACAAAAAAGATTTTGTCAAATTATAGACCCAAATCCTTTGGTATGGAAATGCCCTGAGGTGCTTCATACCTTCATTACCCTCTCCAGGAAAGGAAAGGAAAGGAAAGGAAAGGAAAGGAAAGGAAAGGAAAGGAAAGGAAAGGAAAGGAAAGGAAAGGAAAGGAAAGGAAAGGAAAGGAATAGGATATTTCGTTGGAAAGGACCTACAACGACCATCTGGTTCAACAGCCTGTCCAGTTCAAGGCTGACCAAAATTAAAGCATGTTATTAAGGGCATTGTCCAAATTCTCCTTAAGCACTGACAAGCTTGGGGCATCAATCACCTCTCTAGGAAGCCTGTTCCAGTGTTTGGCCACCCATGGTGGATCAACCCACCCAACCCAAAGGATCCTCACTTTGAGTTCCACTGACCATTCAGAATGGCATGTCCCCATCTAAATGTGATTCATCTGGCACACGGCTCACTGGGACAGAGAGGGCAGAATACTCCACAGACAGAAGATTTGCTTTCAGTAAAAATGAAAAGCTGGTCAGGAAGTTTGCCTGAAAAAACAGTTTTACTGGAAAATTTTTGGACAAGCCCTAAATAATAACCACTGCCAAAGTTTGCCAGGAGGAAGGGCAGAACAGCATTTTTTATTGACCATATAAGCACTTATCTTTTTTGAAGCCTGCATGGGCTGGAAACATCTACTGTAGACTGAGCAAATGTAGAGGCTTTGGGTGGTGGTAGTTCAGTTGTTATAATTGCATCATCTCATTTGCACAATCACTCCCATACCAGTAACTACCTCCACAGTTATGGTGGTAGTTTTGTTGAATGCATAAAAGAGGAACTACGGAACCTGCTTTTCCTCCCTTCTCAGTTCCCTGTCGATAGGGAAAGGGCCCAGTGTCTGGGTCAGGCACACAGGGATGCTCACTTCAACAAAGGGTTATGGTGCACGTTCATTATATGCAAATTTGCCAGAGCATTAATCTGCTAGGCATTAACATAATATCAATTGGTCCATCAGGGTAATTCTCCTCAGATGCAAAACATTCCTCATGAAAGCAAAACAGTTTAGCTACACAGAGCAATGATGAACTCTTTCATTTTGGATCTAACCATATCAAAATTAGGAAATAAGAACTAGAGATGAATATGACATGATTGTATGTGCAAAAACCCAGTGCCCTACAGGCAGTTTATTGATTTAAATAATCAAATTAAAGAGGATAGTCCTGAATACATCTTGCTGAACTTGATTACTTAAATGAGCAGCCATCTGGCCTGAATGACTCAGAAGTTCTTTAAATTTTTCTTAATTTTTCAATGTTTTGCACCTTGTGCTTATTTAATGTTATTTCTCCACTAAAGTATCTTTACATAGAGATTGGGGGCAGAAGTAAATAGAAATTATTATACAAGTACAAGCTGAACTCACTGTCTCTACAACTTGATACTAATCAGTAGGAGGGAGTACATTAGCATCTATATTTATACAATTATTTTAGCCACCGAATAATCCATTTGTTGCTAGAGGAATACAGCTGAAATCTGTCAGCATTAAAAAGCCAGAAAGGATATCATTAAAAGGCTGGGTGAAAACTCTAGCAAGCTGAAATAATCTGGCTCTCCATATGAGGTCAGAGCTCTAATTTAATTGAAAATCTTTTTTTGACAAAGAAACACTTTGCTATTCTTTATTGAAAGGAAAATGCTTTAGAGGTTACAAAACGTTACTTAAGTTCTGATTCTGAAGGCATGTGTGTAAGATCTGGTTTACACATAGGGACTGTTCTGTTGACTTTGAAGGGATGAAAGGCTCAAGAACAGTTATTTATGCAGCAGAGTGCTTAAGAACTGGAACTGCTGATGGGCTGATTGGTAAGTACCTCTGTGTATCTTTGCTTAGAGCTTTGGATAATTATAGTTACAAGACTTGTACTGCAGTAAAATTAGTAAGAGCAAATCATGTTTAATTGGGGTTGAGTGTTTTTTACAAGGACCTTGTATAGCGTCTCTAGCTTACAAATGTGTCTTGTGCTCTGCAGGATCTGGAGAAGAAAAGGCCCTCAATTTTCACAGAAATCACAGAAAGTCAGGGGTTGGAAGGGACCTTGAAAGATCATCTAATCCAGTCCCCCTGCTGGAGCAGGGTCACCTACAGCAGGTCACATAAGAATGTGTCCAGGTGGGTTCTGAATGTCTCCAGGGAAGGAGACTCCACAGCCTTCCTGGGCAGCCTGTTCCAGCGCCTTGTCATCCTCACAGTGAAAAAGTTTTTCCTTATATTTATGTGGAACTTCCTATGCTCAGTTAGTAATGCAGTAGTATGACCAGCAGTTGATTCCTCTCCCTGAGGATGCAGGCCTGTGGAGCTTGACCTAGTTTTCAGTGCACGCATCAGTCCTGGCAGCTGGGTCTCTAAGATGTCCTGAGTCTTATCTTTCACCATATGCCTTCAGATTCCACCCTCTTTGCTGTGTGCCTCTAGAAAGCCCATGGGTGTAGGTATTGCTGTGGCATTCCCACTGTGTGGTGTCAGCTGGATAATGTGCTCATCTGCCAGCTCTGTTTTGCTGTGTGCGAGCTGACTGTTGCCAGGCCCTTCCCTGACAGCTCCCATTTTGCAGGAGGAGGAGTGCCCATGCAGAAAGGTTGTGTGAAGCATTGGTAATAATGGCTGGATTTGCATTTAAGCTAGGAGTGTGTGAGGAGAGTTGTTAAAATATTACTTTTTCCTTTGGGATGATGTGTGAACTTGTAAAGAAAGAAAAAAAATACCTGTAAGATGCTTGGTGTGAACAACTGTGTATGCTGGGAAGGTGACCCAACGAGGAGTTAAGATTCTTGAGTTTAGTACTTGCCTCCCTCTACCCTAAAACCATTAAAAGTAATTTAATTTCTCTATACTGCCACTTTCCCTCCCACCTGTTATTTTGTCAGGTAAAGGAGTTTTCACTTTATTTCTCTTGATTTTCATACAATGACGTTTGTGATGGGGATACTGCTAACATGGCATAAAAAAGGACTGTCCATCAACTGAGCCATAGTCCCTGACTACACAGCTACTCCTAACCTGTGTGACAGGTGAGGAAAATCTTTTCATGCAAGCCTCAGTGCAAAAGCTTCGAGTTAATGTAGTTGACTGTTTTTTTGTTGCACCAAGAGCTTCCCACATTCCCCCTGGCTTGCCTTGCTGAAGAAAGGGCAGGTCAAGATAACCCTGTGGTGCATCCGAGTCCTCCTATCCAGCCAGGGTTTGTTGGTGCTGCTGTCAGACAAGCAAATAGGAAAATATCCTGAGCAAGGAGAGGTGTAGAAACGAAACTGAGTAGTATTGCTACACAAATGCAGTTTCCTTTTCCTAGGTCAAAACTTTGCAACACTTAACCATCACAGAGTTGTGTAGGAAGCAGCTACTAGAAGAAGGTCTCATTCTTTCTGGTTTATCAGCTTCAGAAGATTTTTTCCTCCTGCAGCGAAGATTCCAGTATGGAAGGAAAATAAAATGGTAGGCTTATCTCATTCCAGAGTTATTCCGGCTTTATCAATTTGACTTTAATGCAAAGGTAGGAGTGAGTTATCCTTTCTGTTATTCTTAGAATACCTTCCCTCCTCCCCAGCCTGCACATACACAAACCCTCTAGTGCTGCTAGTTGTCGTAATTAGCTCAATGTGCTACTGAGAGTTTATGAGGAAAATGCTGACAGGATCAATTAATGGCTGAATTTCACTTTAATAAATGTATAGGTAATTTTCTAAGTGCAGATGGCACCGTCCACCCTGCTAGGGGCTCAGACTAGAGCTACTTAATACAATAAGTGTCTGGGGAAAGTGGTTAATTTGTAATATGCTTCATGATACTGATTAGAAGACAAATAATGCTTATGTTTGCTTCCCAATGCATTATTCATTTCTCAACAATCTGGAAATGTGGTGCCCTTTTATATATTCACTTTTTTCAGACCTGTTTACTGAATCACTAGAAAGAAATGAATGTGCAGTGTCTCATGTTTTCCTTGCTAGCCTGTGCCTCCTGTCAGTCACAAGGTTTATTTTGTATCATAAAAAGAAAAGATAGCAACCATATAAGCAACCATAGCAAAAGGCAAAGATAGAACGCTCACTTTGGGCCTAACACAGGATAATACAGCCTTACACAGACATACATTAAAACATTTGGTTGCAAGCACCAATCTTATCTTTGCAGGTGCACGGAAAGTTGGACCCTCCTGTTTGCTAGTTCTTATGGTTCAAGCTCCTACATAAGCATGTTATTTGTTAACTTAATATGAGAGCAGAAAAACAACATTCTCACCTGCCAGAGCTTCATTGGTTTCAGGATTTTGCATTTTAGTTTCCTTCTGGCAGAGTCTTCAGCGGTGTAAATCACACATTCCTTTTTGATCATGCCTTTTTTATTTACATACAAATCTTGTTCTTTGAATAGAGATGGACACATAATTTCTGAACACTCAAGCCAGCTGCCAGTGTCCCAGTTCCAGGTAAGTGTTTTATGTGAAGAATCAGCTGCAATCAGAGACCGGAGGGCAGAGAAGAGTTCATGACATCTGCAACAGTGATCCTGAAAGGAAGGGAGAGACATGTGAATGGGTCTTGGGAGCGACTGACCCCTGACAGTAACTACTGATGGACACTTACAGAGGGGTCCTGACCAAATAAGTAGAGATTCTTCCTTGGTTCACCCTTCTGACACAGGAATAATTGTGTTTGTGTGCATTCATGTACACGTTTATACTTATATATCAATTCCTTCTAATATACTTGTGGAAACATATTTCAGTTTTCTTGAGCCAGGGGCTGCCTTGCCATCTTTGTAATAGCACTTGTATTTGCTTATACTATTGGTGTCTAATCCCTTTTTCAGTTCATCTGTGCCTTTAAATATCTCAACTTTTGTAACAGCAATTCCCAAAATTAAAACTGTGTTTTGCTGTTTCTTGTAAAACTTATTCTTCTTTGAGGAATAGCAAACAGCCATTCTCTTTTGTTTTCTCAATGTTATGCATAGTTTAGCATTTCACTGCCTTTGTTCTTTTTGTAAACCTCAGTGTCCTTATATTTGCAGTCACTTCCCCTACAAGTAATTTCATACTTTTAGTATCCATATCTCAATGCTTATCAGTTCTAGCACCTTCTTTAAAGGTAGGGACAACAGAGCTGCATACTGTATTCAAGGTCTGATTATATCCATACTATGGCATAATGGTGTTTTCTATTTTGCTCTCTGTTCTTTTCCTAATAACTCCTGACATCATATTTACCTTCTTGACCACCACTGAGTAATGAGATGGTATTTCCAAGAGCTATTCAAAGATCTCTTCCCTGGTGAAAATAGACAATTTAGAGCCCATCACCAAGCATACGTATTTAGGATTGTTTCCACCCATGCACATTATGTAGCATTTATCAGTGTTGGATTTCATCTTCCATTTTATTCGCAAAGTCACTCCACAGCATAAAATCCATCTGCAGCTCTTCATAACCAGTTGTCATTGCTACTCCCTGACAATTTTACAACAACAGCAAACTTTGTCACCTCACTGTTCACCCCTTGTCTGAATCACTTATGAAAATGTTGGCCAGCACAGCTCCCCAGTGGTTATCTCCTTCATTGTGAAAACCTGTCTCATCTTTTCCTCCTTTTGTTTCATATCTTTTAACCACTTTAGATTAGCTATTAATCCTCATAGGAGGATCTTTCATGACAGCTCCATTTCTGCAAGAACCTTATGAGGGACCTGAGTGAGAGCTTTTTGTTAAAAAGGAGTGGGGACTGGGAGTGGGAGGTGGGAGAAACAGCTCAAAGTTCCTTGCACACAGAGGAAAAAGTGCTCCTGAAGGTGGGTGAAGAAAAGCTCCTACTGCCCTCATTGTACCTGAGGAGGGGGGAGACGCAAGCAAGTGGGAAATGAAATCTTTGAGGCAACTCTTTGGATTAAAAGGTGCTCCAAAGAGTCTGGGTGTTCTTCCAGGGAGCCAGGCAATATCAGTCCATACAGAACTTCAATGAAGAAGGCTGAAGGCTTAGGGATGAGGAAGGCCCTAAAAAACCTGATCCAGGTTTTAAATCATGTTTTCCAGTAGTCAGTGCAAAGTCCCAAACCTTCATCCATGGCAGTTGTAACTGAGTATTTTATTTATCAAGTTGTCCTGCAGCTGGCCTGAGCAAAGATAGTGTTGGTCTAACCCTCTGTGATGGTCCCCATGTGCAACCCAAGTCATGTCTTTGAGAAGCAGCTGCATACAAAATCATTTCATGTTCCTCATTTTAGATAGCGAATTATCTTTCTCACAGACAAATTTGATATTGTCCTTTATTAGTGCAAATTACTGTAATTAGAGATGGTTTGTTATTATCAGGCTTGAAAAAAAAAAGCGAATTGCTGTTTAATTCAAGCTGCCATTTCATGCCTTAGTCATGGCTTGTCTGTATCCTTCAGGCCAGTGGCAGAGCTGATATATGAACTGCTCTTTCTGGAGAGTGCCAGGAGCTCCCAGGTGGACTTAGGGCTCTATGGTGTGGTTCATCACCCTGATGGAGCTGGAAATGGAAAGTGATTTATTTCTCAACTGAAAGGGCACAGCAGTGTGAGCAGATAGGCCCACTGAGTCTATTGCTGTTCACTGTTCACCCACCCTGACAATTACTCTCCTGGGCTCAATGCAAGAGCAGCTGTAAGCTGTGTTCACTCCCATTTTACTCCTCCCTGAGGGCCCACCACTTTCCTCTTAGCTCAAAGCTTTGCTCGGGCTTCTTAGATCTGCAGTCTCAGGGGATCAAAACACCTATGTAAGGATTCTTTATGCTCTTCAAACTAAAATGATGATTTTCGTAATTTTATTTATTTTTTTATTACTTACGGAGCTTAATTTTGGAAGTAAAGTTCATGGATCACAACATCACAAAACTGTTTATATTCCATATTTATCTATTCAGTCTTCATCACAGAGGAAGCTGTGACAAGGTGCCTCGTGTATTTCCTTTGGTTTTATCATACCAGTCTTAAACCCAAACTCCTTTAAAAAGTCTTACATCATTAGCAGTTCAAACAGATTTCATGGACTAAACTTAAATCGGGGGCTGAAAAATGTTGTTGTGAAGTCTTTTGTGGACACACACATCTCACTTTTACTGACTTGCACTGCTCAATTGTGTTACTGTATGAAGCAGCCTCGGCAGCTGCTGTAAATTGCATTTCTCTTGTTCTAGCCCATGCTATTCATTCCACCCATTGAACTGTGCAGAAAATATGCCTGTGCTGTGAATCATGACTGACAAACTGTTCTGGTTTAAAAAATAAATATTTTGCATGTTTAGTTTATTTTGTTGTTGTTTGGTTTGGTTTTTTTGGAGTCAAGGCCAAGAGCCCTGATTCAGTTTGTGATATGGCTGCAAAATTATTGCTCCAGAGCCAAGATGTGACATGGTAGCAGGTGGGCAAAAGCATGTGGTACAAGAGTGAAGGGGCAGAGGTGCATTGCTGCTTGCCACAAAGCCACAGGCTCATGTGGACACAGTTCTCCCCCAGCCACTGCTCTCATCTCCTTTCCCTACCCTTTCATTCCCACCCACCCTGTTACCACCTCTGTTGTACTGGCATGAGCTGTTCTGTGACTGCCAAGCCAGACAGCTGAAACAGCTGAAAAATGACTTTGCAAAAGTGTGAGTTATTTTTCATCCAAGTAAGTACAGTGGCCCTGGTCACTGTAGATTGTACAAATGACTGTGCTGGCACGATTGGTGGGCAGACTAGAAACAGAAGCAAATGCTGAAGATTGATTTGGGAGAAAATACGGATTGACTGTCTTGTTAATGGCAATGTAGAAACGTACACAATACAGATACATTGCACTGCCCAAGAACCAGCCTCTCTGCTGTCCATGTCCCCCGTGGTCCTGCCATGTATCCCACAGGCAGACAGCAGGGTGCCTCATGCAGCCCTGTCCCACCATCACTGATAATGGCTCTGCATGGGCACATAGTCACCACCAGCTGGCTGATGGTAACACCCCCAGTGGTGGCATTGACTTTTCAGTGGTGGGATAGATGACAATGTCATATACTCTAGCAGTACGAAATATTGTGCCTTGGTACCACAGCCATGTCACTAAGGTGCTGCTGAAGTGTTTCAGGTGGCTGTGAATGGGGTCAGAGAACTTGCTTTATCTTCTGACTCATCTGACATCTGATGGTGGAGGTGGCTCCACAGAGCCTGTCTCCTGTGTCCTGGGTAGGTGTCTCTGAGACTGCCATAGCCTGAGGGGCCCAGTTGGTTGGTATTAAGGAGCAACTGGACTCACAATACTGCCAGTGTGTCAGTGTGACCCCATCACTACTCTGGAGCCCAGGGAAGAGCCCAAACAAACAGGCAAAAAGAGTCGGTGGCTGCTCCTGACACCACAGACTCTCTGGGTACATGTAGCTGTGGCCCCCATGCAGGCTCCACGGCTGTCACATGTTAAAAGGCACGGGTCAGATAGCACAGTGCCACACTGATGTGTCCACATTAACACCTTTCCCTCTGTCTCCAGCTAAAAGCTGTTTCCAATATATGAGACACAAGACAGTGACGCTCAGAAGGTTTCCATGTCAGCTCTTCATGTATGTGTGTCTCCCCTCACGCTGAGCCAAAATAAGTCAGTGCTCCAGCCCTCTCCATGTGCTCAGGGCACACATGACAGATAAGTTGTGGAAGCTGACAGCCTGTGACTGCCTATGAGCCATCTGCCTTCATAAGGTGACTCTCTCCTGTGTGCATTCCACCAGGGCTCTGCAGAGGTAGGGACTGGCAGGTCTTTCCTGCATTCCTGGACCAGGAAAGTTGGGGTCCCGTATGGTGTGGTGGGAGATTCTCATCTCCCTACATGCAAGTAAATCAGAAATCTGGATCTCTAGACATCTTTTGCTCCAGTTCCTTTCCTTAACCTGCTGAAGCAAGTCATAAAACCCCCATGGCATACAGCACTGCCCCAGACTCTCTTTGACAAAATAATTTCTCAGTATGAAGTGGCTGTAAATTGCATAAGTAGAATGTGTCCTCCTCCAGATATCTCTTGGGCCAAGAACACCCAGGTAGACAAAGCATGATCCTCCAGAGAACATCCCCCAACCCTAAAGGCAGCAGAGCCCCAGCAGCATGTAACATGGATGAAGTGCTGGAACATCCTTTGCATGGCTTGGCCACCAAAAGCACGTAAGCTCTACATGGTAACAGGCCCTTTGTTGCCCATGCACACAGGCTTAAAAGGAAAAGGCAACTCCCTGCCATCCATCCAGCACCAAAAGCCTTTCCAAGGACACCTACTCATGGGGGTAGCATCTCATGATACTCAGATAGTCAGCTGCAGCATCTGGATCCCCCTCGGCAGTTTTCTCAGGAGGCTTGTCTGGAGAAGGCTGTGCAGAGAACAAGAAGTATGGCAGGGATGAAAAAACCTCCATCAGTGCAGAGACAGTAATTACTGGCATGAAACTGCTCACCTGAGGGGCAACCGTGTTTGCTACTTGGTTTTTTTTTTTTTTAGTTACTGCTGTGGAAGGGAACACTCTTTTGTTCATCTTCAGAGGGGAATGGTCGTGGATTTCTCCCTGGGGGAAAGAGAGGTACTCAGAGAGAATTAAGAAGGCTACAACTCTTCCATTAGTACAACTGGCACACCCTGTGCTGTGGATTGTTTTCCTGGGAAAGAGGCTGTATCTCTGCATCTAACCTGGAGCAAGATGTAATTCACAGCTATTAGCATCATGCCTGCAGGCTGCTGAGCGCTGCAGCAAGCTGGTTGTCAGCTCTGCACCAGGCTCTCTCCAGTCACATTCTTTGAGTGGAAAGTCCTTGAAAATCCATCCTTTTCTTAAGATTGAAAGATTTGATAAAATTCATCTGGCAGCGGCTATGTAAAATGATCAATTTGGTGTTGTTTGGTTTGGTAGTAAACTGATGTATTTGTCTGTCTTTGTACTGTAATCACAAACATCCATTTTCAGTAAGCTGCACATTGACTGCTTTGGGTTTTGGTTTGCTGATGCTTAAATTACCATGCTAGCCCAGTCCTCAGAGTGGCTTGTTCCAGGCTGCTTGCAGACATTTAAGACCTTCTCTTTGCCATGACCTTAGCACAGTGGCAGCAGGTCTTCATTCTGTATCTGTAAGCAGGGGGAAAGGAAAAATACCCATGGGGGTGGGAAGAAAGCTTCATCAGAAAGCTTGTGCTTCTGGGATTTAGAAGGAAAACTTAAACCCAGACTCTGAGAAGTCCAGAACAGCCTGAATCAGTGGCCACATGGTTTTCTGGCTTATTCAGGCTGGGATCTGTTACAAATCATCAGCTTGACTGACAAAAAATTTGATCATGATTAGTGTTTTCTGGGGCTTTTTGGGGGTTGCACAGGCAGAGGCTGGAGAGAAGAGCCAGCCATGGTGATGTTGCTACGCTGCTAAGGCTTGAAGAAACAGGAAAAAGCTCTGTTCCATGCTTCTCTGTATCCTCATCAGCATGCCTGCAGCTTTTCCACCATCTGTCTCTGTCTCGTTCCTTAGCACACATGCACAGATAAAAGCAATTTTGGCAAGAGGCAGGATGAAGGATCTGAAAAACCCATTCCTTTCCCTACTTGTGCCTCTTCTTGCAAAAATGTAGTGTTAGTTTTCATTACAATGACATTAAGTAAATGCTAAAGAGCACCCAGTGAGGAAGCACAAGAAGCCAGGCAGGTGGCAGAGCAGCTGAAGTGCTAGACGCGTGGCTGGTCCCCTGGTGAGCACTGACGCTTTCTGGCTGGGTCTGCTGTTCTGCACTGAGGGCAGTCATCCTGTCTGTGACTGCCAAAGCTGAAGCTGACCTCGAGCTGCCTTCATCAGAGACAAAGATGAGTGTGGGTATCTGTGGGATTTCTTCTGTTTATAGTGGAACGAGAGGAGTTAGTATTTAAGAATGTAACTGGCTCCAGCGAGAAATCTTTTCCTTCCTGACTCCACCATACTCCTTTGCATGCAGAGGACCTCACAAAAATCCCAGTGTCTCAGAAATATCACAGTGTGTATTTTATTCAAAGAGCTTAAAGTCAGGGAAAAGCCTACAGTTGTGCTATTCAAGCATTTTCAGTCCTTTTTGGCATGTATCAGGTGTGTGTTCAGGTGAGCTCCCTGCTGGCTCAGCTCTTCAGCCTGCAGATCCTTCTTATAAATTCACAGTGTTTAAGGGCAGAAGGGAACCTCAAATCAGCTGGGCAGACTGCCTGTCTATCACAGGCGATTACATTTCATTTGCTTACCTCTGTCTGGAGCCCAACTGTTTGTGTGGGAACCCAGGTATCTGGCCTTGAGCTTGGCACTGAGTGATGCTTCAGGACCCTGGCTGGTGGAGGTCTGCACTCCACTTCCGAGCTGAATTTGTGTGGCTGCTGCTTCATTCCTTAATTCTTGGTATGACTTTCTACTCTGTATCATACAGTCCCTTTGTAACCCCTGTCTTCTCTCTGAATAAATTCATACAAATCGTGGCAAGGTCAGCTCTCAGTATCCTTTATAAGCTCTTCAGGTTTTTCACAGCAGTGTTTCCTCCAAGATTTAAAATGAGGTTTTACTTGTAACTTCTTAAATATTGAACACCTTCCACAACTGCAGAGGCCAGAAGAGGATACAGTATTAAGGTCATCAATGTGCATGGTTAAAATATCCCTTTCATCATGGCTGGATACGCAAGAACCACAGAAGCCCTTTAGGCACACAAGGCATGTTTCCTCACTTTTCTCTTGAATTTCTCATCCCTTCTTAGACACAGCCCCACCATCCTACTGCTTCACGTCTGCTTCCCATTGCTTTACATCTGGCTCTATGATTCAAAAGCCTTTTCTTTGTAGGGCTCAGCAGACTGATAAGTCCAGTTTTTGGTGCATGGCTGTCCTGTGCTTTCCATTGGTCCCTGGGCTACCCAGACATATTCTGCTCTCTGACCACCAAGGAGACTGCCAGATCCTGCTGACTCCTGGCAAAGCCACCCCATCCTGCAGGCACCCTCTGGATGCTCCAGCACTGCTGACAGCTGCTTGCTGGGGGGTCAGCAGCCAGCTCATCACTCCTTTCAGATGTGAAATTTAAAAAATAATTTCTAATAAATTCCTTTTAGCATCTTTTAGAAATGGAGCAATGCAGTAATCTGGTCAGATAATGGAAAATGCAGGAGAAAGCACATGGGTCAGAGACAGAAATGGAGAAGAAACCAAAGTGAAGGTGCCAAGGGCTCAGGCATACATCTGAGTGACCAAGGCCATCAAGCCCCTGCTGTGTGCTGGCCACTGGGCTCCAGCTGCTCCTGGGTGAGCTTTTAGGCAGTGGCAATGTGAAACAATGAGCATTGACAGGGAAAGAGGCACAGCCCAACCACTGTGGTTCAGGGCTGGTGTGTTACAATGCAACTACAACAGCAATTACAACTTTTCCTTCACTTGCAGCTTCCAGGAGAAGCGGGAAAACAGGGCCAGAGAATTGCTGCAGCCCCTATGGAACAGTGTCACCTCCCCCAGCACACTCACCTGGCTGAGTTTTGCATTTGTCTCAGGGGCCTGAATTGTTGCTGCCAGTAGATGCTCCATTATTCCATGCATTAGGCCCCTGCTCTGAGTGCTGAAGCATTCCCTTAGGAAGTTACTGTAAAACCTCATTAAAAATCATCCTAGTACAAGAGCTCACAGGACCTCTGCTCTTGTCCAGGCACCTCTGAGCATCTCCAGCCTTTAGAAACATCTGTGAGCAAGATGGATGGTTCAGCCTCCCCCATATCGATGAATGTGCAGGCCATAGCAGGACACTGAACCAAGTTTGCACAGATGCAAATAGATGCAGCTCCTGTAACATCCAGTGCAAAACCAGGCATGTAAACCAAAACTGAATTTCAGTTGGAGTCTCTTTATTCTGTAATAAATTCCTAAATGGATTGTCAGAGTTGATATTCTCTCATAAATGTCTAATTAAGGAAAAAGCAAACCTCTGCTTCATAAAATCCCTGGCTGATAGTACTAATAAAATGTCATAAATGCAATGAATGTAGTGATAATAATTTTAGAGACTAATTGCCTTTCATTATCATTACCACAGAACTGATCAGCACCCAGACAGAGATACCACTGTGCTGTGGGTGTGTCACTGGGTACAGAATAGGGACTGTCCAGAGGGAAGAGTAGAAAGGAGGGGTCTTTGTCTCAGCAGCTGTGTTTGGTACCTTTCTTACCCATCCCAGGGCTGAAGACCACCTTGCATCCCTAAAAGGAGGCAGCCCTGTCCCCAGGCCCTCGGGAGCTCCCTGGAATGGGTTGTCCCTACTCACAGTCTGCCCTCCACTCTGCACAGCATCACCACTGCAGCAGGGAGCTGAGCTTGAACATGGTGGCTTTCATCACAGCAATCTGGGGAGCCCCCAGCTCAGCCCTTCAGCTGTGTTTGAGGCAAAGAGGAAGGTCCCAGCCCGACTCACATGCTCCCAGGCATGGGTGCAGGCAGAGCCTAGCTTTGCTTTGCTGCTCCCCAAGCATCAGACCAGTGAGATCCCCCTGATTCCCATGCTCACCTCTGAGCTCCAGCCATACAGGGGCTTTAAAGTTGGAGATAGCTGCATGGAAATTATGTGCAAATATGCAAATTATTGCATTATGTTGCTGGCATGAAATGGCACACAGAGAGTGGATAAAAGCTTGGCAGCTACAGAAATGGGGAATGCAGAAAGGAGTTCAAAGAGGGATGCTGAGCTCCCTTGTCCCCCTCTTGCCCTCCATGTGAGTGAGATAGAGGAGAAAAAAAGCCTCCAGGCTGGCCTAGGAAAGTGTGACATCTCCACCTAGCTTTCCATGGCTACATCCATTGTGCTTGGTTACTGAGACTGAATATCAGCTCTCTGGCTGGAATTTATTCACATATTGAGCAGCATCCATGCAGTATGTGCGTATTCTTCCTGGCCTCATCTGGCAAGTCATGAGTGGGTGGAAAGAATGAGGGACCAGAAGCTTCTTTTTTTTTCCCCTCTCCAAGGCAAAAAATAAAGACTGGAAGCAAGAAAAGATTTTTGTTTCCTTAATTTGTAGTCTAACATAGCAGTGCTGGGGGTCAGGGAGGGGTAGGACAGCACACATCCCACCACCTGGAGTTACAATGCCAAGGAGGTTTCGAAAGAAAGTGCACAAACCTTTGCAGAACACATGATTTCCCACCCCTGCCTGGTGTTGCTTGGGTGGCTACTCCCATCCAAGGCCAGAGGCTGCCAGCACTGACCCAGCATCCCTCTCCCCTGAGCACCCAGGCAACAGAGGAACTCACCTGCTCCAAAATCCTAACCCTGCCTGGCTTCTGCTGGCCATGTCCAGCATCACACTCAGAGCCCCAGCAATGAGATCGTTTAATAAACCATTTCATTTGGGGCTGTTTTGTGTAAAGCATTTTACCTGGCTTTATTTCTTGCATTGCTTTGTATTCCTTCAAACTCCAACCCAGCAAATCGATGGGGTGCTGCTATTGTTGCTTCTAAAATGTTTACTCCCAGCTCTCTTTAGGACCTAAAAGGCTGAAAACTGCATCATAATTGCCCAATTAGTCCTAATGCTGCGTAGTGTTGACTGTTTAGTTACCATATATTGTGTACAGAACTAATTGTGGTGAAAGTAAATGAATGTGAAGGAAACAAACAAGCTACTAGAAAATAATTACTTGGAGTGTTTCTTTTTAGTACCTGTACAGCAGATTTCATTATAGTCAACAGCTTCTAAAGCTGCTTGAAATAGTGGTATTTGTCATTTTCATAGAAACTTGATAATGACATTAATTTATCTTAATGGTCTGTTCTATTGTTATAAATAGTAAAATTAGCTTAAATTGTCTTGCTTTTGCTGGTTTTGGATGGCTCCAAAGGGCCCCACAACAGCAGATGAGTAGATAATTTGGTGTGCTTGACAGATTTCCAATAATTTGTTATGTGGAACATGAGGTAATGCTAGTACCATTAATGTTCATTTTCCTCTAAATTCATTACTGCCCTTTTCCCTTTTATCTTTTTTAATGTCTGGGCCATTTTTCTATATTTCAAGTGGAGCTACAAAGCCTATTCATATTCAGCTATAGTAGCTATTAACATTCTGCACATAGAGAACATCATGTAGAAAAACAACTCTTTATGAAATGATGAGGCTGGTGGCTATTTATGCTGGAAAGTAGGCAAAATGGGTTGTTTGCTGGTATTAGGGATTGGCTGTAATTAAGTCAAATGTAATTTTAAAGAAATTTAAATGTTTTCATTTTTATAGCCAAGGTAAAACACAATTCAGGGAAAATCTAAGAAGGTGTAAATGCATTAATAAAAACTATTTTTTGCTTTTTTCTGCCACTCCTGTTTAAACTTCACCGAGGATTTTATGCACGGCTAGTTATTTACACAATATTTTCTACCCAATTTAAACCTAATTAGTCTCGGGAAAGTATTAAAATTAACAGTACTTTTCTGTGCATTTGCTGATATGGTAATGATCTGGACAAACAGGAGAGCTTTCCATGGGGAAGAATTGTTTTGCCTTCTTCTCCTTTGCTATCTTTTTGCTTTTTTATCTAACCAGAAACAGCATCCTCTTGCCCCCCAGGTGCAGGGATGCAGAGCAATGGAAGGGGAGGAAGGGGATGAGGTTTCCCTGCCCAAATCTCCCTGGTGTGTATGTAGCACATGTTAAAACCTAGGGAAAAGCAGTGAGCTGTGAGGATGGCTGTCTCAAGGTAACAAAGAGAAAGTGCTCCTGAGTGATGAAAGTACTTTTGGAAAAATTGCCATCTTATAAAAATCTCAGAGCTGTCTCTCAGAAAAAACTTAACTGGCAACATTCTTCATTTCCACATTATTTTTACATTATTTTTAGTGTTCACAGAGTGGTTCAGGTTGGCAGGGACTTCTGGAGCTCATGTAGTCCAACCATGATGAAGCACAACCATGCACAAGCAAGGCAACCACAAGCTGTTAGCCCAGGACCAAGTCCAGAAAGCTTTTGGGTATCTCCAAGGTGGGAACTAATATTTCTTCAGCTTAGGTGCATCAAGCGACACACAGACCACGAATTAACATGATAGTCATAACAGTGCATATATCTTTAATTTGTCTGTAAAATCAGCTGCTGTCTATACCTGATGTAAGTGTCAGTCCTTTAAGTCCACAGCCCAGCACTGATGCTTGGGTGTGACACTATGATGATGGGACCCCCTCACCCAGGTTTAGCCACACAGGGGGCCCTGAGTTAACTCCTCATCTGTCAGGTGGCATGAAAGGCTCCAGGGCTGGCCCAGCCTTTTCTTGGGCAATCAGCTAAGCAGGTGGAGGAATGAAGTTCCTCTCATCCCTGCTCCCCATGGAGGCACAATTAGAGATGTTCAGCCTTTGGGTGGGTGAAGTTGGCTGAAATGGGCCCCCCCACAGTTGTTAACAAGATGAATAGGTATTTGCCCTCTGCAAAACTGTGGAGCCAGATGGTGCATGCCCTAATGCCAGCTGCATCACTGCCCAGATCCCTGCAGCTGATAGCAGCAGCCAGCAAGGACCCAGGTACCTGCAGGGTGGCAACTCCTTCCTGAATTACCTGATGTTATCCTTAAAGAGCTCACGTTTCCCTGCCAGCCCCCAGACCACAAGTTTTGAACTGGGTTTTGTCCAAGGTGCATGATTTCCAACTCAGGAGGTGGACTGAGGTGATGGTTCCTGCAGTGTTGACCTCCCTGAATATCTCACCCCTTGGGATTCCTGTGAGTGCTCTGTTTTTAGGTCTTACCATGTGTGCTTAATATTTCTGATTCCACCTGCATCCTGGAAGGGGAACTGAAATCTTTGTTGCTTAAATTTTCTTGACTGCTCTCAAAACCAGTCTCTTCAGGAAGACAACAACCCCATGCAACGCTACAGGCTGGGCACAGAGTGGTTGGAGAGCAGCCAGGTAGAAAGGGACCTGGGAGTCTGGATTGAAAAGAAGCTGAACATGAGCCAGCAGTGTGCCCAGGTGGCCAAGAAGGCCAATGGCATCCTGGCCTGTATCAGGAACAGTGTGGCCAGCAGGTCCAAGGAGGTGATTCTGCCCCTGTACTCAGCCCTGGTGAGGCCACACCTCGAGTACTGTGTCCAGTTCTGGGCCCCTCAGTTCAGGAAGGAGATTGAGGTCCTGGAGCAGGTCCAAAGGAGGGCAACCAGGCTGGTGAAGGGACTCGAGCACAGATCCTATGAGGAGAGGCTGAGGGAGCTGGGGCTGTTCAGCCTGGAGAAGAGGAGGCTCAGGGGAGACCTCATCACTCTCTACAACTCCCTGAAAGGAGGGTGTAGCCAGGTGGGGGTTGGTCTCTTTTCCCAGATGACTTTCAACAAGACAAGAGGACACAGTCTTAAGTTGTGCCAGGGGAGGTTTAGGCTAGATATTAGAAAGAATTTCTTTATGGAGAGGGTGATCAGGCATTGGAATGGGCTGCCCGGTGAGGTGGTGGATTCTCCGTCCCTGGAGACATTTAAAAAGAGACTGGATGTGGCACTCAGTGCCATGGTCTGGTAACCGCAGCGGTAGTGGATCAAGGGTTGGACTTGATGATCTCTGAGGTCCCTTCCAACCCAGCCAATTCTATGATTCTATGAAAAAGCACCTGAGGGTACTGATTGCCAGCCACCTCAATGTGAACCAGCAGTGTGTCCATGTGGCCAAGAAGGCCAACAGCATCCTGGCCTGTATGAGGAATACTGTGGCCAGCAGGACTGGGAAAGTGATGGTGCCCCTGTACTCAGCACTGGTGAGGCTGCAGCTCGAGTACTGTGTTCAGTCCTGGGCCTCCCACTGCCAGAAGGACACTGAGCTGCTGCTGCATCTCCAAAGAAGCTGGTGAAGGGTTTAGAGCATGAGTCTTACAAGGAGTGTCCAAGGGAACAGGGGTTGTTTCATCTGGAGAAAACAAGGCTGAGGGGAGACCGTATCACTCTCTGCAACTACCTGAAAGGAGGCTGGAGCCAGGTGGAGGTTGGTCTCCCAAGTAAGAAGCAATAGGATGACAGGAAATGGCCACAAGCTGTGCCAGGGGAGGTTTAGGTTGGATATTAGGAACAAGTCCTTCACTGAAAGGGTTGTCAGGGACTGGCACAGGTTGCATAGGGAAGTGGTGGAGTCTCCATCCCTGGAGGTACTTAAAAGACATGTGGATGTAGTGGTTAGGGACATGGTTTAGTGGTTAACCTGGTAGTGCTATGTTAACAGTTGGGCATGATGAAGTTAAAGGACTTTTTCAAACAAAAAAATTCTATGATTCTATTCTCACAGGAACTTTACATCTGAATTATTTTGAAAACCCCTCTTCCTTTCTATCATAGGATTCATCTCACCTACCTTTATACACTATTGTGTGAAAGTCAGTATCTTGGTTGTTCATCCCCGCTTCCTTTGAAGACAGGGGAAAAAAAGACCTTGCCTGCAGTGTGAGTTGTCTGATTTATTTTAGACAACTACACTGGGATCAGAAGAACAGCACATAAAAGTGCCAATTTCTCTCCATTAAGGATAAAGGGGGCCCAAGCTCCCTGGTATAAACATTAGCTATCACCATGACAGATATTTGTGCCTGGGCAAAGCATCTCTATCCTCACAATCCACAGCAAAATGATCATCAGGAGAGATGCCTGTCTGGTTAAATCCTCCTCCATCATGATGCTCCTGGGTAGCTCAATGATTGCAGTTACATCCGTGGTTTACTTCAAGGTATGGAAGCACAAAGTAATTATTCATTGCAAAATCTTTCAGGACTTTCAGAGCTTGTGTCTCCCCAGAGGTCTGATTTGCTGCTCCTGTTATGTATATATGAGTTTAAAACCTCTTTTTTAAAAAAAGATATGCTTATCCTATTTTTTAAATTCTGGAAATGTTGCTGTGCATGCTGAATTTTAACATAATCCTTTTTGTCTGCTGCTGTTCCTGTACTGAGAAATATATTGATTTGACTGAGCATTTATAATTAAAATATCTGATATTGAAAGCTTCCAAAGACTCACTGCGTGGCAGTCAAACACACCTGGCTGGAGCTGGAAATGACACATTTTATCTGCTGTTTGCAAGTGCCTGTCACAACATGCCAGGTTTGCTTCTTGCTCCCTGGTTAGCTTTCATCTGTTTGACAATGAAAAATCATGGTAAGCAAAGTGGAAATCTGCATTGCAAAGATGCATCTCTGTGCTCAGCCTTCCTTCCTCAGGACAAACTTGATTGATAGGGTTTTCATTTTAGCATCACAACCATTACGACTGGTAAAAAAAAACCCCAAACAATCTCAAGCCCAAGTGAGGAGCTCCTTTTTCTTTGCTGTGGATGGGAGGCTGTGGGAGGGCAGGGCAGCATCTGAAGGACGTGGCTGATAAAGCGTTCACCCTAAACTGAGGAACATGTCCATCTGGTTGTTCCTCTGTAAAATAACAAGTGAAGGATGAGCTGCAAGCCTCACATCTATTCACTCCAGCAGACTTTACCTGGAGTCCCTGAGAAGAAACTGTGGCCGGTGCCTGGGAGGACCCTGCCTGCCTGTGGCACCTGGTGGCCTCCTCCAGGCCACCAGCATCGGGCAGCAGTGTGGTGGCCAGGTCAGCCATCAGAGTGGCCCTAGGCAGCAGGCTGGCAGCACTGCCACTCATATCTTCTCCTGTAGGGGTTTCACACGTGTGTATAAAGGTGGATTTGAGCTGGGGCTCTGCACAGAGTTTGTCTGGGGAAAAAGATTTTAGTTTAATTGTGTGTACAAAGAACAAGTGACCTGGATCCTCCAACCATGATCACCAGCAAGAGCTGAGGAGCTGTGGATTTAAGGCAAAGTCAAGCCACTGCAGACACCTCTAGTGTCTCAATAATCCATGCACAGCATGGTCATGGAGCCCATGAGACCATAATGCATGCAAAGACCTGGATGTGATTGATCTATTTGCTAATTGAATTAAGAAATTCTTGCAATTAAAAAAGGATTTTCTAAAAGCAGATGAATGACACAGGCTTCATGAGATAGGGGCAAACTTTGCCCTGCCTTGTGCAGGATGCACCTGCAGCAGCAGCAGTCTGCCAAAAGACATTTCTGTGGCACTTCTTGACTGATTGCCCTTCTGGTAGAAAATCAGAACCTTCTGCCTTCCCTGCTCACAAAACTAATGAGACTCAGAAATAAAATTAAATCAGTACAGACAGAAGCATAACTGCTGGATGGCTTCAAAGCCTGTCCTGGAGCTGAACCACCTGTCCTGGCTGGAGCTTGCAGAAGCCATTCTGGTCCAGGGTGGTGGAGTCAGGCTTCCCTGGGTCATGGTACTTTGGGAAAGGTGTAGATTGTATCAAAGGTGATGGGAAGATGAAGTAGGGGAGAAGGAAGCAAAAGAAAAATGAGTGTGTTTTGTTTTGTTTTTTTTTTAACCTAGCTATGTCTGATTTACAGCATTGTAAGGAAGCAAAGACATGTCTTGAGGATCTGCAAGTCTAGAAGAAGAACACAAAGGTGAAATTTGGTGTAGCCTATGCTGGGAGTCTTTTAGGTAATTATAATTTATTACCTATAACATATAGGTTCTTATAGTTAATTATATGGGTAATTTTAATATATGGAACATACATAATATATACATCCTAAAAATATCCTATCTATAAAACGTGCAAGAAAATTATCTACAGTTTCCCTGTCCTGAATTCTGCTTGACTATACCTACTTGTTCCTGACCATACCCAACCTGTCTGGGAAGCAGGATGCTACCAAAACCCACCCTTGTGCAAGTGCTGCAGTTGCAAATGGCTTTGGGCCCAGGTCAGGGGGGGTTGGAGCATGTTTATGGAAATTGAGGCCACCCAACCTTCTGGGAGGGTATCTGAGGAGGCTGCTGCAGTACGAGGTTACATACATGGCTACTGACTGAAGGAATATTTTCCATTGAGTATGTAAGTCACAGAAGACTCAGCTGATGAAAGATATTTTTTTTTTTTTTTCCATTGTTGATGAAACAGGATGAGAGAGTGGGGGGTTGTTCAGTCTGGAGAAAGGAAGGCTCCAGGAAGACCTTATGGCAGCCTCCAGTACCTGAAGGGGCCTACAGGAGGGACTTTTTACAAGGGTGTTTGGTGGTGAAAGGTAATGTTTTTAAGCTGAAAAAGGGTAGATTTAGATTAGATATTAGGAAGGAATTACTTTTTGGTTTTACTGTGGGAGATGCAGAGTTGTACCCTGGTCCATGCTCAGCACAGTTCATATGCAAAAGACACCAGGGAAAGAAAGGCCACTCACTTTTCCTCTCCACTTGCACCTGGAGAGCAATGTGCTGGAGGCACCCCTGCTCAGCTGCTGTTAAAGAAGTCAGATGCAGCAGAAGGTATGCAAGGTAATTTGCCCCTGCCTATGAAGTAGGTTAACTGGAGAGGAGAAACATAGACTGGCAGGTTGCAAGGAACCTCGAGAATCATCTGTTTCAACCCTTCTAATATTGTTTATATGAGATGTCTCAGTGTCCCATTGAGCTGAGACTTAAAACTTTCCCAAGTGGGGGAATCCACCATTTCCCCTGGGAGACAATTCCTCTGTCTGACTGTCCTCAGAGTGAAAAAATTTCCTCTTGCCTCTCCAGTTGGAACCTCCACAAGAGCAACTTGTGCCCCTTATCTTGTCCATGTGACTCCTTGTAAATAGTGAGTGTCCATCTTTGTAGCCACCCTTTAAGTACTGGAACATCATAATAAGGTCTCCTAGAAGCCTTCACTTCTCAAGGATGAACAGACTCAGTTTTCTCAGCATCTCCTTTTATGCAGGTGCTCCAGGCCTGTGATCATCCCTGTAGCTATTCTCTGGACCCTCTCAATCCTCTCCACATCCTTTTTGTGCAGCAGGGACCAAAACTGGACACAGTACTCCAGGTGTGGTCTGACAAGCACCAAGTAGAGTGGGATGGTGACTTCTTTGTCTCTGTTGCTGATGCCCTTATTGATGCAGCCCAGCATCCTGCTGGCTTTCTTTGCAGTTGCTGCACACTCTTCACTCACGTTGAGGCTGTTGTCCACCAAGACCTGCAGGTCCCTTTCCACAAGACTGCTCTCTAGCCAAGTGGATCCCTGTCTGAATTGCATTCCTGGGTTATGTGTTCCCAGATGGAAGACCTTGCACTTCTCTACATTGAATTCCATGAAGTTCCAGCTAGCCCACTTCTCCAGTCTGTCTAAGTCATCCTGCAGGGTGGCTCTCCTTCTGGGGAGTCAACCTCTCCACTCATCTTGGTGTCATCATCAAACTCCATCAGGGTGCTCTTGATCCCAACATCCAGATCACTTATGAAAATGTTAAACAGCATCGGGCCCAATATTGATCCCTAGGGGACTCCACTTGTGACCCTTTGCCAGTTGGAAGATGAAATATTCGCTATTACCCTCTGGGTACAGTCTGTCAGCCAGTTCCCCACCCCCCACAGAGCCCACTTGTTGAGGCCATGCCAAGTCAGCTTCTTGAGTGGGGTACTGTGTCAAAGACCCTGGGAAGTCCAGGTAGATGATGTCCACTGCTTGCCCTGCATCAACTGAGCAGGTTACCTGGTCATAGAAGGTAATCAGGTTTATTAGGCACAGTTTGCCCCTGATAAACCCATGCTGGCTTTTCCTAATCACATGGTTTAATTGACCCATGATAATCCCCAGGAGGATTTGCTCCATGACTTTCCCAGGGACTGAAGTGAAGCTAATGGGTCTGTAATTACCTGGGTCCTCCTTGGAACTCTTCTTAAAGATGGGGTGATGTTAGCCTTCCTGAAAGAAGAAGAGGGGATGGCTGCTCTATCCCTGAGATCAGTTGCAACACTCCAAAATTTGCAGATTATCACAGCCTGAGTTGAACTGAGCTGAGTTAGGGATAGGGTAACTAGAATTCAACAAGTCATGGGGTATTGGCTGTTCTGCCCCTGCATGAACTCACAACAGTTTATGGCAAAACCCACTTGTACAGCTCCAGCCAGGCTGGAGCTCCTTTTCTGAATCACTAGTTCCCTGGCTTGTTTTTCTTTGTCCAAAGTTCTCTGCGGGTCATTCCCCATCAAGTGTAGTGAGGGATGGAAGAACACATTGAAATCATTACTGATAAACAGTTACATCTCAAAGCTACACAGAGCCATTATTTCACAAAGATGCAAACAAAATGGTTTTGCATCGTGTGAATTATTTTCCTATTTGAAACACAGAATCTCACTCAAATAGCTTTAAAACCCCACACTGTAGTGAAGCATCCAGTTTGTTCCATTAACTACTCACCAAGTCAACTGGAGAACCACTGTTATTAATTTCAATGGAAAGCTAAAATGCAGTTCATTTTCTCTAATTGCAGGCCCATCACCTAAAGACCCAGGAAAAGCTTTTAAACCAAGGCATTTTTAGAAGGGTATGATTACATCGCATATCTTCAAAAGGTGCATAATTACCAGGGCATCAATCACAAAGAAACACACAGAGACAAACTTTTCATGCTGTTTAGAGTGAGTGGTCCCCTCCTAGCATCCCCAGGGCTGCTGGTGTGTGGGGTGCTGGGGTGGGTGCTAGAGGTGGGAAACCTCTCTGGGACCCAGCCATGGTGCTTTCCACATGGTGGGGAGCAGCAAACCTGGCAGCTGTCCCAGTGCCAGGCTGCACCCCCAGTGCCAATAGTGTTGGCAGCAATGGAAAGCCCAAAATGCCCCTTAGGATGCCCTGCACTGCAGACTGCATCGGCAGAGAGGATGATGCAGAGAGACTGTGACCTTGGAAGAAGCATTCGCAGGCTGGAAGAGGTCTTGGAAAAGGCAGCATTGAAAGGGTCATAGGAGAGCAGCTGAGCATTGCAGCAGTGGGACTTGGACCACACAGAAAAAGTTAGAAAAACCGATGGAAAGCTTGGGAAGTAAAACCTAGGGGCAAACGCTATTTAGTTTAAGGATGAGGAAGGCTATGTGAGGTGCTGAATATTCAGGAGAAACAAATTTCACCCCAAGGGCACAGGAGAACCCATTGCAGCTGGATGGCTGACCTGGGGCCCCAGGATGAAGCCTTACAGCTGTGTGGTGGCTCCTATCCTGCTGCCTTTGAGGACATTGCCCCGTGCCATGCTGCCAGCTGCAACTGCATGGCAACCTCCATTTAAATTTGAGGTCGTTGCTAACTTGAATTTATTCAATCACAACAAATCAGATAGCTCCTCCAGCCTGCCTGTGGGAAGAACAAACTCCAGCTGAAGGGAAGAAGAAAGAAAAAACTTTGGTTTTGAACTGTTGCTTGGCCATTTGGCTCCAGGAGGGGCAGCCGTGGTCACCTGCGGAGATGCAAGGCTGCTGCAGCCCGAGGGGTACTGGCACCCACGGGCAGAATTTCAGGTAAAAGCCACGGTTTCCAGGCGGGGTCCTTTGTACTCACAAACCTGGATCTCGGAGGAAACACAGATCAGTGGAAACACTCAGATGCCAGAAGATGGACCCACTCAAATCAGGCGTTTGACCTGCATTAACAGCAGCTTTCCTTCAGCTCTTGGCTTCGGTCCTCTCCTGCTTTAAGCACGGATGGATGCTGAGTGGTGGCTGCAATGGCAAAGGTATGACAGAGCTGAAGATGTTTCTTTCTAGGGCTGCTTCACCAGCAGAGAGGAGCCACTTCTTGCTGCATCCCACAATGATGGACCCTTTAATTGACTGCAAAAAGAGCTAAGTGTACTTAGCACCCCGGTGGATGAGGACTAAGGTGGGTAATAGCGGTGGCAGAAGTATCTGTTTGGGAAGCAATTTAATTAATAAAAAAGTAAGAAGCAAAAAGGTCAAGCCTTGCCTCTGCCATGCTGCATTTAATCTGCACATGTAGTCAGGATTTCAGGCTCCTGGATGCTTTTTTTTTTTTTTTTTTTTTTTTATAGCTGGCACATTTCCCCAAACACGAGACCATTTTTCAACTCTAGTGGATGACATTTTATAATATGTTTAAGGAGCTGTAATATTTTATGCTTGTAGTTTTTTGTGATTGTTGTTCCAACATGGCACAGATGCCTGTATTAATGTTTAATATGATTAGAAAGCTCAATTGTATAACCACAGGGTTATACTCTTTATCTATTCTAATCTGATTAAAATGCTTCTCTTCAGTAGCTTTCCACAATCGCTTTATAGCAAAGCCACCAGCACTTTGGATTGTCCCAGATTGAAACAAATACTAAATGGGTTCCTTAATTGTGTATTTCATTCGTTACTGTACAAAGCTGGGTCCAAACTGCAGACTCAGCTCCATTTAGCTTTACTGGAGCTGCTTGCTAAGAAAGGGCTTGTGGAAAGGGTCTGATGCTCAGGCTCACCCTGAGGCTGGTTTCAGTTCCACATCAGCCTGATTTAGGGGCAGAAAATAGGCATTTTGGGTCTTGCTGTCTAGTGCTGATGTTGCTAAGCAATGAAGTCACTGCAAACAGCTAATGTCACAGCCACATCGAAACCCCATCATAGCATTAAATTCATCATTGTAATTAAATTTTCTCACTGGCTATGATACCATCTCTCTAACGTGATGTCTCTTGTCCAGCCTAGCAGTAAACCACTTAGTGCAAGAGAACACATACACCTCCAGTTTCCATTGCAATTTAGTGCTCATGCGTCATAATTTATTATCAACCTGAAGGCACAGTATAGAAAATGTGCTGCAGAGAATGAGATAGTCCACTAATAGGTAAAAACATGAAGGTAAAGTAGGTAAAAGCTCTGTTTAAGTAAAACCTACCTCCTCTGCAATGTGGCCTCAATGCATCTGGCTCTGCTCTCTAAACCTGAGCCATGGTCTCCAATGCTGGTTGCTGCAGCTAAGGCAGGGTAGGAAAGGTAGGAAGGGAGCTGAGGTGTTTAAGGTAGCTACTACCACTTGGAAAGGAGGGTGAAGAGGAACAGTTCCTCCTAGATGCAATGTTTACTCCCGAAGAGTTAGAGAAAAGGTCCCCCTCCAGCTTCTTTCTTTTGCCCAGTTCCTCCACCTCCTGCAATGGAAATGGTTGGCTCTGTCTTTCTTTGGCAAAACATACTTGGCTTTCCCCACTGAAGAGCATTCTGTGTCTGCTTGGCTGTGCTTGCAACCCACAGATTCCTCCAGCCAGCCTCCACCAGCACAGTTCAACAAGAAAAACAACCCCCAAACACATTCCTTCTCCTTCTAAAGCAGCTCCAGATGCAGCATGTGCCACAGCTGATGCCAAGCAGCCTGCACTCATTTCTACAGAAGGCAGCTCATCAGCATCACATCAATTCCAGTGCTTCACTGACACGGGCATTGCATCCATATTGCACTGCTAATTTCTGGGGGACCCCTTAATCTGATATGGCAACAAAATGGATAACAAGAACTTTCAAGAAAACTGCAGAGGGACTCCTTGCAATGGCCTGTAGTGACAAGATGAGGGATAATGGTTTCAAGATGAAAGAGGGTGGCTTTAGATTAGATATTAGGAAATTGTTTTCTGAGGGTAGTGAGACACTGGCACAGGTTGCCCAGGGAAGTTGTGGATGCCCCCTCTCTGTAAGTGTTCACAAGGCCAGGTTGGATGGGGCTCTGAGAAACCTGGTCTAGTGGAAGTTGTCTCTTAGCATAGCAGGTGATTGGAACTAGGTGATCTTTAAGGGACTAGATGTGCCTTCCAACCCAAATCATTCTGTGATTCTATGAAAATCATTTAGGTAATTAAGTGGTCAAGTTTTTTAACTAAAAGGAGCACCCAGTATTCACCTGTGTCATACTATATCTGAGAACCAGGCTTAGATTTTCATTATACCCACCCCAAATCCACTAGGAAATCTGCAAAGAAAAGAATTCGTAATTCTTTTGCAATGTTGAATATTTCCCTGAAGCAGAATATAATGTTTTAGGTTCTTTGCTGGGGATCCACAGTGTTGTTTGAGGAAAGTGCTCCTTCCATGAAGCTCCAGCACAGAGGTGATTGGGTCCCAGCATCTCACACAACAGCTCTGTGCACCTTCAGCTGCAACAATGAATTTATTAGTCTGTCTGCAAACCACAATTCTGATGGTCTGGCTCTTACTTTACAAGAAGTAAAGAAGCTCTTACAAGAAGCTCTTCACAAGAGCGTAAAACCTACTCGCAGACGTGGCAGATTTCTTCTGTGCTTCTGCACATCGACATGGTTCTGTTATAGAGAAACTTATCTGTTCACAACCCACTAACTTCTGCAAGGAAGAAGAATCCAGGTTCTGGGCAACTTTACTGCAAATAATTAAGAAACTGATTTTAGACTCATTCCAGCTTCACAGACATCTAAAGATAGAGCATACTTGTCCACAGGAGATGGAGATGGGAACTAATTACCAGAAGGCTCAAGTTTCAGCTGTATAACTGATGTTTCCAGGAAGACTGCTTCCTTGCATCAAATTTATGCTGTGAAAACATCCTCCAGCTGATTGGTACCAGTCAGTGTTGAGGGGGAAAGAGGAAAGACTACTTGTGGCCAAGTACCACAAGGCACAGATCTTGCCTCCTCTTTCAAAACACTTTTCACTACTGGAATTACTGGTTAAAGAGCTGGTACATTGCCCTGTCTGAAAGAGCATGACCTCAGACTCTTTTGGTATATTCATTAACTGTAATTTTCGACAAATAACAGCAGAAAAGAGGTATCTTTAAACTGAGTCTGCATTGAACTACCCATATCTTTTGTAAAGAGCAAGACAATACTTTGCATTATGATAATCACTAGAATGAACTTTTATTTTCATTCATCCTTCATTAGTACCATACAATTAGATATCAATATCTGGAGAAAAAATAATCTTGAAAGACTTTAAAACAGAAGGCACAGAAAACCAAACCCAACTACGCAGATACAAGAGAAGGGGGAAAAATTATTCAGGATGGGAATTAATTCAGAATGTTTTATCGTTAGACATTCTGATCAAAAGCTAAAGCACACAAGAAGAAAACTGCACCATTTAAGCTAACCCATGCCTGTGTTACGTACACATATAAAATAAAATAAAAAAACCCTAAAATTCTGATTTTTGTGTGTTTTTGAATGAAAAGCATAACTTTAAAAGTAAAAAAATGTTACATCTGGTACATATGTCAAAGTCTTCCCTAAAATCTATACTAAGGTGTGCTTTACAAAAAAAATCTGCATTAAAAGCAAAGTATACAGTTAAACAGCATCTGGGGATGGGAGGAAACTTCTTGTCAAATCTGTGAGAGTATCAAGTGAGTTGCTTCAGAAATGAAGATTCTCAGTAGCGTATTACACTGTAGAGGACATTCTTGTGTATTTTAATATTCTGAAATTAAATTGACAGCATACTTTACAGAGAGGAATAAAACCACTTCATTCATATGAGATTTTTACAATTTTTTTGCAAAAGAGAACTTTATTTCTTTTGAAAACAAAGCTACTGGAATTAATGACATGCGATAATATGCCCTGATATTATATCAGCTTGGCTTGAAAATAAAATTCATGCTTCATAATTGAAATATGCTGTGAGTCTCAAATACATTCTCTGGTAATTAATAATACAATACAGAAGTCATTCAGAAAAACAGTTCAGGTTGGGAACCTGGTTTATAAATGAAGCTCTTTTTCAAATATGCAGAGCACGGACAACACACAGGGTTTGCTCCAGGTCAGCACATTTCTTTCTGTGCTCCACCCCACTTTTCTTAAACAAATGGGTGCTTAGCCTGCAAATATAATGGAAAGGCAAAGTCTAGAAGTTACAGGTTCGTTTGTAAAAATACTAAATACAATCCAAGATAAATAGTATTACTCTTGCTGACAACTTAATAGCAGGTGCTCTCTAAAGGAAAAAAAATACCCTGAAATACAAGAGAGATCGTTTCAGCATTTGGTATCAAGGCATTTGCACATTTGTCAGAAGGTGACAGAATACGAGTGAACTTCACAGCTTACTTTGCAGTTTGACTTGAATTCAAAGAGCCTTCCTTCCAGCCTGCCCACCTGTAAACCATAACATATGGTTTCTTAATAGTTTGCCATTTTTCATGGAAACAATTCTCTCATTTAGAAAGTACAAGTCAAAGCATTGTTTCCACACATGAATAAAGAGAGCTGACAGCTATGATAGAAACGGTAAAAATGATCTTTGTAAAAACGTTCATCAAAATTCTCTGACATAGCAAAACATTCATTTGTAAAGTAAATTCTAATACTGCAAGCCACTCACTCAAATGCGACCTCGGGCAAATGTATTCTTGCCAGGGTTGCAACAGTAATTACCTCCATGTTTCTTGTCGTTACTGGATACAAACTCTGTAATATATTAAAGTTTCCTAACAAAGAGTCCAATTATTGCACTTTATAAAAATTCCAGTAATAATCAAGCTTTTGTCCTACTTTTCTATGAACACTGATGCCCTGCCAGAAAAAACTGGGGGATCAAGTAACTTCTGAGGAATAAGAGGGATTTCTTGAATCAGTCTGAAATATTGAATCAAAAATGGAAAGACTTATGAAAGGAAGAGACATACCTTTGGAAACAGACTTTGATTCATAGCAGTAGACAGATGTGTCACTGCAGTACTGACAGGTATTCTCTTTGCAAGGAAGAACGGGCACATGACTATTACCTTTATATATCACATGTAACTTGAGGACTGTTCAGAAAAACCCAAAGAACCACCAAGTTCTTCTGCTGACTCTTCAGGCCTGATGGGGAAAGCTCAATGGCAGCTGTATCAAAGTGGGAATTTCTCTGTGAGCTTGTGTAGATTTGCATTTGCATCAGCAAAAGATATCGCAAACAGAAATGGCTATAAAAAAAAAAAAAAAAAAAAAAAAAAAAAAGAAAATACAGCAGTTTTGGCCCTGCTTATAACCAGCTGTATCATTAGGGAAAAAAATAGAGGTTTTTCTGTCAGCTATCTAGAAAAAGAAGCTGCTTGATTGAACTGAAGTGACTCACAAAGCTATATGAGGCTTCCAGGCCAGCAAATCACTGTTAAAGTCACTTTGTTCCTCTGCTCCTTCAGCATGGGAACGAGTGCAGAATGGCTCATTCCAACCGTGGATAGTCCATTTACAGCAACAATCATATCACCACACCTAAAAACACAAAAAGAAAAAAACTTATATGATGACTGCTGCTTTACAGTGACTAGTAGACACCAACAAATAGCACTTTGCCTCTGGGGTGACAGGTTTACATCAGGTTGGAATTGTAGATAAAAAAAAACACCACAGAGATCAATTTTAAGCCTGCTTTACTACTGAAACTCATCCGGGAAATTTCCAGAATTCAATTCTGATACAAAGACAACTCTGCATTAAGGGATGATCTACATGAAAAATTGAGGGGAGAGTAGGAAAGATCTAATGAAGCCAAGAAAAGATTATGAGATAGCACGTGCATGACAGGAACATTTCTGTTTGTTTGTGTGGATTATAACACATTTACACCAAACATGCCTTTACTGTAGGAGGTGTAAGTAAAGATACTTATGGTTACCAATCTCACTCCAACAGAGAACCTTGTTTCCAATAGATTATGATTTTGTCAAATGTAACCATTTGGCTTGAAATCTCCCACAGCAGATGGTTCAGCTGAGAAGCTGGAGCATCTCTGTTTTTTGAAGCAGGAAATAGAAATATGGGAGGGTGCTGCTTGCTAAAACTGACCTTGAAGGGTTAAATTTCAGTTTTTATAAGCTCAAGAGAAACTCCAAAATAGCACCTAACTTCCTCCTGGGCTGAGCATGCTCCATTCTCCATGTATCTCTTCTCTGAGACTTGAGTGTGTGTTTAGCTTCCCCCAGAGCAGCTGAACATGATCGAACTTTTTCTGAAACTGATCCTCCCAGCTACTGAGGGCACCACAATGGATGGCAAAAAGATGTTGTCCTTAGCTTTCCAGGTGCCTTTTGCTGGGGCAGATCACAGGAAGAAGAGGTGGCATGATCAACACTGGTCAAATGTGCATTCAAAAGCCAAGGTGTCCTATCACCCAAATCACAATGCTACAGTTCACTGAGCTTTTCTGCTGAAATCATTTCACCTTTTATAAAATGGCACCAGACAGATAAAGTACGCAGAAAACTGTCTTAACTATTGAGCTGTGAAGTTATTTTCTCCCTTTCTCTCTAGCCTAGCAAAACATTTATATAATTTAAACAGAACAGCTTCAAAAGTACCTACTCCATGATAATTCCCAGTACAGGTTATAAGGACCTCTCCCCTGTTGATGTCCCATTTTTAAGTCCATATTCTCAGTCGACACAATATCACACAAAAGCATCTTTTCCATCCCTTCCAAGGGGGCACGTGTGACCACAACTCTTCCTTTCTTCTTAGGAATGATACTTGAATTTCCACTTAAGTGAAGTTATAAATTCCCCAATCTGAAATTATTTACTTTGGGTTGAACTGAAATCCTTCATTTAATCCAAAGTGTTTCATAGCTGGCCAAAAAAATGTAATTCTGTGTTCAGCCAAGCCTTTTTTTTTTTATCATTTATTTATTTAGTCATTGAACTGAAAAATCAATTACTGGCAAGGCTCTAGGCATACGTACATTTTTTTTCTTAAGTTACATGCAAAAATCATGCCATAAAACTTCAAGTTACATATTCTTTACTGCCACCTTCACAAAAAAAAAAATCCCCCCAAAAACAGTTTATGAACAAAAGAACCTTTAACAGGAATTTAAAGTCCTAATTCTGAACTAATCCTGCACAAGGCTAAGATGCATATATGCATTAAATATTTATATGGGTTGCATCCAAAACATCATGTGTAAGTAGAATTACACAATCTTTAGGGTCAGAAGGGACCTCTGGAAGTTTCTCATCCCATCATCTGCTCAAAGCAAGGTCAGCTGTGACATTTGAGCAGGTTTCTCCAGGCTTTATCCAGATGAGTCTCAAGAAATCTCCAAGGGCAGAGACCACACACTTTGTGCCACTACTTGACCATCCTCATGGGAAAGCAGTTTCTCCTTATATCTTTTTTTTACCTTACATTCAACTTGTGTCTCTTGTCCTCTTGCCCTGCACCAGTGTGGGAAGCCCAGGCTCTGCCTCCTTGATAATCTCCCTGTGGATACTGCAAGGGGCTGTTAGCTGACCCTGACCTTATTCAGCTACTTTTTTGTCCATTAAACCAGCAGCACCCATTTTCAGTACCAGAGTTTCCAGTAGTGGCTTCAGAAGGTTATATGAAAGAATAGAGCAGAATACAAGAAGTTCTAATTTTCTAGTTTTTTTCTAGGAAGACAAAACATTATGAACTAGCCAGTCCTGCACATGCACATTTTGCCATGTCTTGTGATCTGAAGAAGAGTTAAACAGGGATATGGAGCAGGGAGCAAGTGACACCAGCACAGTAGCTGAGGAGGAGGACAGGAGAGGGTAGAGGTGCCAGAACAATCACCACATCTGACACCCTTCCCCTAGCAGAAACACCCCAAACTTCCCTCACTCACACTCATCAGGGCAGCAGAGGACTATTGGCCTGCATGATAACCCCAGCACAGGATGCTGCAGTGTATTTCATTAGGCAATTAGTTGCACCAGCATGTAACTAATTCAGAGTGATGATGATTACTATTATTAATGATTACTACTATTATTATGATGATTATAATGATTGTTATTATGACGGCTGTTATTATTTTTATTAGTAGTAATATTGTTATTTTAGCTTACTTTAATCTTCCATCAAAGTATGCAGGGGTTCCAAGAACAATTGTTTTAATGAAGAAAGGTTGGTTTGTGTGGTTCTCCTCGTAGCCACCGACAATGCTGAAACCCCAGCTCCCTAAATTGCTCCGCCGCAGCACTACGTCGTGGCAGCTATGGAGGCAGCTAGGGAATGGAAGCACAGGATAACAAGGGAAAAAAGACATTTATACTTCATGTAGATATTTTTATAGTAGGCACAACACCTGCTGTCTCATCATTGCCACCATGCTAAGCGTGGAAGAGAACAGGAGAGATGATTAGACTTCTGCTCCCTCAGTAATTCTGCAGTATTCAAACCTATTATAAAAAAAAAACCCCACAATCTAGAGACAGGGAAGTGTTCCAAAAGAGATAATGCATTGCTCAAATAATTACTTAAACACAGTTAACTCTGCAAACTCTGGCAGTAATAGAATGGCATTTTAGGGATTTCACAGGTGGCAAGAATGTGGGTGGAAAATGAATCCCTAATGTGTTCAGTTTGCACATCAAAAAATGCAGTGTATTTTTCTTCCACCTCCAGCCAGATTAGGCTTTTTCTAATTTAAGTAAAGATCTAAAAATCCATGCGTCATCTTCTCTACCTCTGAAGTGATGCATCACCAGTAATGAAAACACTTATGGTAACAGAAAAAAACCCTTATGATTACACAGAATGTAAATAATCCAGATTATGTCTCACTAAATGTACTGGTATATGTCATCTCCCACACTGAAGATTAATTCTTGACAATAAAGTTGGCAATGACTGTAATTTAAAAAAAAAGAAAAAAAGAAAAAAAAAAGAAAAAAAAAATCCATCACACAGAAGTTAACTTATGGGCAAAAATGCTGGCAAATTCTTTACTGAAGATATTTATTTTAAAAAGCAGCAGCTCAATGCACAGCATAACTTTAGGAGCTAGGCATGGGCACCTGTAGTATAAAAGCAATAAACAACTTCTGGAGCAGAGAAAGCAAGTATATTTACCAACACTGAGAGCTCTTTATTGTTATTAGGAAACTCATTAATACCTGAATTCAAGAGAAACTAACTAATAGTAAAACTCAGAAAAGTAATGAAAAAATAATGAAATCTTTGGAGTGTCTAAGTATGGTTCTGGTAACCTGCAAGCAACTGCAGTTTTGCTGACAGTATGCCTGGTTCTTCTTGTGGTTTTATGCTTGATCTACAGCACAGACCTGAGCCTGGTAACTCTTATCAAAGGGAGAGGAATTAACCTGCATGCCCTGACTGAAGTTAATAACACTATTTGCTGTAGTGGGAGCTCTTCTTGATAGCAAGTAATGCCAGAATGAGTTTATAGTTGTAGCCTGAAGACAGTGAAAAACAGGAGAGTAAAAATGAAACATAGTGATGTCCAGCAGACTGCAGGTTAGTCAAGAGGAAGGAACTTGCTGCAAATCTTTTTGTGTTTGGCAAAGATGGTAGTGGGCTCTTGAAAAAAATAAATTAAAAAAATGGGGATTTGTAACTATAGGCTCATCCATGTGCAAGAGACCTGTATCAAGAGTCTGTCAGAATAGCATGTCTGATCCAATGTTCTAAAATTATATATTTTGCCTTGTAAATTTAGATAGAAGATTAGAAAAAAAGACACCTGGGTAAATATGTCCTGTTTTTATTAATAACCTCTCTGGTTCTAGGCATTCTACTAGAAGTTACAATATGGTTAAACAATAGAAAAGATGGCTTTGTGTTCAATAAGAAGAACAAACATGGGTAGTTACTATGGTTTGTGAAAGGATGAACTAAGTATACTAATCTTCCAGTTTCCTAAGGAAACATTGCTCCTCTTCACAGCCCTCTCTGTAAGCACACTGCCAACCCAATATAGCTGAGAGGTTCAGTCAGGCAGAAATGAGGGCAGATGTGCTGCTTTTGTGTCTCTCTCGGGCTTAGCTTAAAACAGGTAGCTAATTACTTTACCAATTAATTCCATACCTTGGAAGTCCCAGCCACATGACCCATGATGGTGACCAGCTGGCATCATATTCATTTTCACTGATGGTACTCAATTGTTCTTCATTAGCCTGGGGCTGTTCTTCTACAATTTGGACTTCCAGGGCTTTCAGGGCAACCACGGAGGAGGCAGCACTAGCCTTCAGCATGGCCACTGCCTCGCTGTGACTTAGGTTTGTCAGATCAATGCCATTGATGTTCAGCAGCACATCACCTGTTCAAAGGCACAAGTGAGAATACATTCGTCTTTCAGAGCTGCTCCTACTGACAGCACCTCTCTCGCCAGTGTTTCCTTTAACACTGTAGTTCTGGGAGCTGAGACAGTCTAAACAGCCTGGGAATGTGAAAAGCCTTATACTGCTGGTTTGAAACATTAATGTATTGAAATATTCTGCTGGATCAGCATCATTTATTTCCACGTAACGTATCAAATGCTGTTGTTTCCGTGGTGTGTTGCCTTGAAATCAAATCTGAGATGGAAATTACCTGAGCACTTCATTATCTCAGCTGCAACTGCTTGTTGCAGATGCCACTAGGTCAACTGTTACCAGTGTTGGATCTCAGGTCCACCCTAAATTTAAATATTTTGCTTTGTCTGTCTTGTTACTTAGGAGAGCAAAATGGAATTAAAAAACTACTGGAAAGGTTGGTTACAAAAAACAATCCATTAGAAGAAAAAAGGAACAGCTCTACAAATATAATCTGGAAAGAGTTGAAGCCACTTAAAAGATTGCCACAATTTTCATCTTATTTCAGAATGTTTCTCAAAAGCCTCAGGATGAAAACAAGAACATTATTTACTGTCCAAGCAGTGACAGTTCCTCTGCCCCGCAATATCTCATTTGCTGAAATGAAAGCCAGATAAAACAAAGCAACTGGGTCACAGTTGGAACAAGTCTAATTTTTAAAAGCTTTTTCCTCCCAGGGAAAGCTAAAGTTGAAGTGCAGCTTAACTTGAAATCACTTTTGTTACTGCTGTTGCTTCTTTAATGTTACATAATGAAAGAGCAATTGCGATTCTTCCATCAAGTATGTTTCCCATAGTAGTACAGAAAAAGAAAGCAGACTCTTTGGTATGTGGGTGTAAATCTCCCTGCTTCAGAAGCATACGTGGATGCTCCCACACTGTTCTTTTTAAATGCACAATCTGTCAAGTTTGGTTTTTTTCCTACATTTCTTTCCTAAAACAATCTGTAATTCTGCGAACTCTGATTTTCAGAGATCCCGTTAGCAGTCTTTGTTTCACATATGGCACAAAATGTTTTAATCACCAAATGCTTTGCTATTGATCAGGCAGCATTGCCTTCACCTACACCAAGTCTAACCTCCACTTCCCTGTTCCCTTCTCCAAAGCCCAGAATCATGGATGGATGCTGTAGCACCCCTGAAGACTGTCAAATGCAAGCTATCCAAAGAATAAGAAAACATTCAGGAATGAGAATTCACACTAACATAGCTTTGGGGGTAAACTTAGCACAGGTAAGCTGTAGCCTGTCATCAGAGCATCTCTGCTGCTCAGATAATGCACCCAAGAGCAGAGATTCCTCAGACAGAGGTGGGGCCCAGTCTATCACATTAAATAGAAAAACAGGATGTGTGCACTATGGTACAAAGCACTGCACCAGACCCTCAGATCAGGGAATTACCATAAGCTTTAAAGAATTTAATCAGACATTTCCTGGTTTTATCCGCTCCCCCTGCTCTCATTCTCTACACAACCCTCTCCTAGAAAAGGTGGAAGTGTGATACTAAACTCTATTTCCACTACTGAAATGTGAAAAAAGGCATCCAAAGCCCTTCCCCACATCTGTGAATGGACTTTTTGACACCTCCTGACTCCAGAGAATGTACTCATCAAGCAGCAATCAGAGGCCACCCCTGCCACCAGGAAAGCCAAGCCCCACCTCGTTTAATCCGTCCGTCTCTTGCCAAACACCCGTGAGGCTGTACACTTGTCACAAAGATGGGCAGTTCGCCACTTTTGCTGCCTCTGCCTCCTGCCACTGTCATTCCCAGAGATTCATGTGGCTCTTTTTTCACAGTAATGTGCTTTTCTTGGCATGTAACACACTGGGAGAGATCCTGTTTGACAAAGATAAATAGCACTGTTAAAAGTTTTTAAAAAAAAAACAAACCAGAACAAAACACAACTAAATACACCCCAAAGCTATCCTTTGGCACTTTAACAGAATGGTTTAGAAGGACTAAGTAGTGCAAATTGGCTTTGACTGGATTTCCTCCAGGTCAGAAAAAAAACCCCAACAAACAAACAACTGAAAAAAAGCCACTTATGTAGATTCTTAAATACAGACAGAAGGTTTATAAAGGCCCATCTTGAAAATCTCACTCCAGGACGATGCTACATGGGAATATTTCAGGACTGGACTAAAAAACACACGGCCAAAAGACTGGACAGAACCAGAAACAAATATTTACATGTCTTGTTGAATATCAGCTTTATGTTGTTTGTCTGTAGAATATGTCCCAGAACTACAAAGAAATTCCTGAGAAATGGAAATCCACGTGCTTTCATGCTGACAAAGAGAGAGTATTTAAAGCCTTTACACACTATGATTTCTTTTGCAGCTGGTGTGCAGAATCTCACAGAGCATGAAGTAACTAGTGCCAGTTGAAGCTATAGGCTGGTAAGGGGTGCCTTGGGCAGAAACCCTAATGATTACAATGAAGAACCAAACTGGAAGCAAGAAGAGATTCTGCATTTAATTTTCTAACACTTGAATTATAAATTTTAGCCCGTATTTGATTTTGCTTCATCAAAAGGATCTAAAGCTGAAACAAAGTATATTTCATTTACTAAAGCTCTTCCTCTTCAGGATATTTAGTGATACATTCAAAGCACTACACAAATAAGTAGAATTTTAAATCAACAGAATCTTTGCAAGGCATCCAAAATAATGCAAGAAATAACCTGGGAAATTCTTTCAACTACAAATACTTATTTATCCTCCTGTCTTCTCTTGGAAAATGGCAACACTGCTTTATTCTAATTCCAATGCCACAAGTTCCCTCTGACTCTCTCTGCTCCTCATACAGACACGTTAATCACTTATGCTATAGATTACAAAGACAGATCCTTCTTAAATATTCAGTCTTTAGGAGTAACTGGCTGCTGTCAAACGATTATGTAAACATTTTTAAAGCCAACTGTAGGTTTGTGAGAGAGAGGCAGATATAACAGGTCTGAAACATGGGAAATGTCCACTTGTAGCTATGCAGGACCTCCAACTTTGAAGAAGGCCATGGGTGGTATTGACACGTGAAGGAATTCAGCTCAGCCAACAGATCAGCTTGGGAACTGTGATATGAACACAACCCACGCTGGCAGATACAGATGAGTATCTATACAGATATCAAGCTCTGACAGAGATGAGCTGTAATCACTACGTTGATATAGCCTAATGTTGTGACAAGTACTAACAGCCAACAACTGCATTTGGGAATCTCACTTTCATTCCTCAGGAGGAAAACAAGCTTCTTAGAGCCTCATCCTGTTCTCTTCTAAAATTACACAGACTTTATAAGAAAATAGTAGCAACACATGTAAATCCCCCCAGCAGCATCATAGAATGGTTTGGGTTGGAAGGGACCTTAAAGCTCATCTAGTTCCATCTCCCCTGCCATGGGCAGGGAAACCTTCCACTAGACCAGGCTGCTGAGGCTAGAGAAAAGTCAGAGTGCAAGCTCAGTGAGGGGTGGTCGCAGCTTAGAGGTGGGTAGCTTTTGGGATGGAGGTGTGTTTCAGTATTGTAATGAGATTATAATGAGAAATGTTCACCTAAAAGACAGCATTTTGTCAAAAGGTGGCAAATTGTTTGCCCAGGGTCTTAAGTATGCAGCTTACCAGTTCCATAGTACCTCAGGATCCCATTGTTACCACAGAGCCTGGCACAGTGTCTCCACTCTGTTCCATGCTCCATGCAATTTCTCTTGGAGTTAGCACACCAGGTTCCCCTGATGCTGACAACATCTAGGGTTGCCTAAGGAATTCCCATGGTACAAACTCATTGCACATTAGCTGCATTCCAGCCTGCTTCAATGCTGCACCTTTCCTTAAAATGTGAATATAAGTATAACTTGTAAGTCACCTCCAGGAATTATTCCACAATGACACATCCCTTCAATGTGGTCTTTACATGCTGGACAGCGTGCCCCACATCACCTGTCCTTGCTGGTTGCACCAGCACTGCAGCAACAAAAAGCAATGTTCTCAAATGACAGCTCTCTCACACACCAGTAACACCTGAGCCACTGTCTTAGCCAAGGTCTAAACCACTACAGCTGTACAAGCTCAGAGAACTTGCTGCTTTCACTGAAGTCAGCAAATCCAAAAAACATTGACAAGCTGTTTATTTGTATATTTTTTGTTCCCACTGCAGACATGATGCAGGACTTGAGTACTTGGAAGTAATATTTTTCTTTTTAAAACAAAAAAGTAGGTCAAAAAGCCAATATAACCCATTCTTCCAATCTTGCCTTGCTACACACACCACCACATGGCTAAACCTGTGTTTATGCCCTTTAGAAGGAGAAACACAAACCTTATGTGAGTTGGGTCTGCTGTGAAACAGTTGCTGGGACTGGTGTTGGTGTGGGTTGCTGTTGTGAGACCCCGTGTCTCGGATAATACTGACTGTCTGTGACTTCAGGGCTCTAGAGACGATCAAATTCACTCTCTCCCCACTAGCCTGTTGAATATGTAAAAGAAAGTAATGAAGCTGATAGTATATTGCATATTAGCAGAGAGGAAAGAAAAAATGAGATGAAACATGGAAAAAGATGACAGCAGAACTTGTGTTCCAGTTCCTGGAGGTGCTCAGACTGAACAGTCCCTTGCTTGTTTCTTGTTTAATATCCCTTCCATTCTAGGAGGAATTTCACACTCCTCCTTTTCCCCTGGTATTACATCTGCAGCAGCTGTAAATCCTTTGCAAAAAGGGATGCTTCTCACTTCGAGTGCAGAAGCCTCTAACATTAAAAAAAATCACTCAATTCCATTTGCAGCTTTTGCAAACTTCTGCAACACGTAGCAATAAAAGAGAGAAATGCCCACATGATGGCTCCAGGTTCTGCAGATTTTGATAAAAAGACCCCAGCACCTCTGTTTTTTCCCCAATGAGACTTCCAAGAAGGATGATGCATATCGAATTATGGAGTTTAGGGGATATCAGGAGACTCAGGTACCAGATATTAAATGAAACATCAACTCTTACTACTTCCAAAAAAACATACCTCAAGATCAAGGTTACCCTGTGTAAAATTCTGACCACTTCATTGTATCCAAAAACCAGGAAGCTGAAATTACAGTCCCCAAGATCATTGTTATTTTCCTTTAACTACAACAGAAGCCATTAAATGACACCTGAAATAAATACTGACAACCCATTTGTATCCCAGCTATCTATATGGTGCTGGGTCAAGCAAAAACAACTGCACAAGAATGAGTCTATTCCAACTTTCCTAAAACCAGGGCAACTTTCACCACCATTGCATTAGCAGGAAGCTGCAATGTGCTGCAGCTGTTTCCTGATGGGGACAAAGTCAAGGAGAAAAGGTTTTCCTGTGGGAAGAGGGGAGGGTCATATGTCAGACTGCATTTGGGTGATATTTGTGTCCAGACTATACATTTGAAATAGCCCTTTCTCAAAAACTCAAAACATGAGTTTTATTACACTTTCCTGTTTTAACCCAAATTCCATGTACAAGGCAAATCAATACAAAACAAAGCCCACTTTTATACAGCTTAGTGAGAGATTAAAACTACAGGAGATACATAAATATAATAATAATAATCCTCTTTTTTTTTTTTTTTTTTTCCCTGCTAAGCTATAGGCTACATGGTACTCTCCTTGTTCATAGGAGCAATCTTCTAACTTTCAGGACTTATGCCAGAGAAGACTAATGCAATTTTCACTTGTAAGGAGGCGAAGTTCATCTGCCTGGTGCCAAAGCAGACCCTGTTTTGCAGCGCAATTTTGAGCACAGAAAAGACAGCACATTGCATTGCTGCGGGCTTTGAGGCATTACAAATACTGTTCTGTCCAGGACAAGAAACAAAGCTTAGGTGAGGACTGGAGCAGAGAATGCAAATCACCTGTATAACCTGAGCAGCAAGCTCAGGAGTCCCGTGCTTCAAGTCATGTCCATTGATGGCAAGCACACGGTCGTTGCTGCAGAGCCTGCCGTCTTGAGCAGCCAAACCCCCTTCCAGGAGGTCGAGAATAAACACTCCCGGCTCGTCCGTCCTGCGTACCAGTTTGATGCCCAGCTGCTCGCTGGAGTCACGCTTGTGCAGGGTGACGTGGAAGCTGTCCTCCCGCAGGCACCCGGGGGGCTCCGCGTGGCCGTGCCCGCGCCCGCTGCCGAAACGCCGCTCCCGCAGCACCGTCAGGTGCAGCACCGAGCAGGGCTGCGACAGCACGGCCCGAGCGTGGTTGTGAGACACGTTGCTTATGTCAAAGCTGTTGACCTGCAAAACAACAACAACAAGAAGAAGAAGGAAATCAGAAGGGTGTTTTCACGCCGCTTCTCGTTACAGAAACAAAGTCCTTTCCAAATTGAATTCAGAACTCACTGAAAAGAAAAACCCCTTGGAACAACCTGCGTGTCTGATCCTACCAGGATTCTTCTCTCATCCTTCTGTCCCCTCTCCTGCAAACCTGCTTTGGCTGCTGAATCTACAAAACTATTTTTAGGTTGGAAAAGACCCTAAAGATCATCCAGTCCACCATCCCTAAAGATCATCAATGTTCCACCAATAAACCATGTCCCTAAGCACCACATCTATGTGTCTTCTAAACACCTCCAGGGATGACAACTTAATGGCTTCCCTGGACAATCTGTCCCAGTGTTTGATAACCCTTTGGGTGAATATTTTTTCTAATATCCAATCTAAACCTTCCCTGGTGCTACTTGAGGCCTTTTCCCACAAAGGTGACAACATCTCTCTGAACACCCTCTGCCATCACAGTTCAGGGTTTTTCTTCTCCTGTTCTCCTACACTTGTCTTCCTTAGATCTTTACACTGTTTGTTCTCCAGGACAAGAGTTCTGCCTGTGCTTTCAGTGTCAAGCTCAGCACTACTTAAAACTACACAATAATAGCTATAAAAAGAATACATCTAAATCTCTGAAGAAAGCTTGTCTAGCAATATAACAATAACTCCTATGATGTGAAAAAAATATAAAAAAACCCACCTTGAAATCCAGAAAAATGAAATTTGTTCACTAGGATCATAGAAAAAGGTGGCTGTACTAGTTATCAAGTCCCAGCATAAACTTAAGAGATTTTCCATTGACTTCAGCTAGATGAGAATTTCAGACTTACAGCCTGTATCAGTCAAAATTCAGTTCTAAATGAAAAATAGATTAAATTTCTCCCCCTGTAAACAAGAACTGTGTTTGTTAGGTGGCTGACTAACTTGGTGATCAGTAAACTTCAGTCATTTCTTGCACTGTAACAATAAAAATAGACAGTGCAATGAGATTTGGCAGAAAAGAGAAACACCACCCAAAAAAAAGTACAAAAGTTGTATCTGCCCTTTTCTGTAAGAAAGGCTTCAAAGCTAACACTAGACCTTCATCCTTAGCATGTACTGTTGTGCCCTGATAGAGGAACTCCTGACCTGTAGCCTCAGCATATAGAAACCAGCATCAAAGGGACCTGCCTTATCTTAAGCCTTTTAATGCTCCCCATTGCAACCTAAGCAAGTAAAAATATAAACTTCCAGCTTCCCACCACCTAATAGCAATATTAACAGTTAAAAAAAACTAGGAAGAGAAATGACCCAGAAATCTATGTACAAGAGCTGCCACATTTACATGATGAATCTGAACTGAGAGGCTCTGGGAGGGGCACCATTTGGCTGTGGTGGTTTCAGCAGGCGAAGGGGCAGCTGTACCCTGGCTGAGCCACCTCCATCTCCAGCCCAATGCCCACCACAAATTGAGCTTGGACACGAAACCAGGGCTGTGTCCTGGGCTGCTGCTGCTCTAAGACAGACTGTGACCTTGGGTGGAGGTAGAAGAGGCACAGCTAGGAGAAATAACATTTAGAGCTGCCACCCCTCAAAACCCTCCAGAGCTCATCCGTCAGAACCCTTAAATTAAATCTGGTTTTATTTTTAGCTGTTGCTAGCTAAAGCAAATACATAAAATATGGAAGCATTCAAAGGGCACAGAAGAATATATGCAATAGAATATAACTCTTAGTTCTACAAGACACCACAATTTCAGAATAAAACAGCCTTAGCATTTCTTGGGGAAAGAGATTCTCATTAGGACATGGTTTACATGAATTACAGTCACAGTCCAGTATAAAAAACAGGGACAATTTTTCAAGCACTTTGAAAACGTTAGGCACCTTGCAGACAACACACGCTTTTATGTAGCTGTTACTAAATGCTGTTCCCTCAGATCTTGAAAGGGTAATACTTCTTGTATGACTGGGCAAGAAAATGCTGAGTTTCATCTCGCAGTCCTTCCTTGGCTGTCTCTTAGTACTGTACTGCTCATAAAAGCCTTTGAAGACATTTTCAGAAATATCCTCCTGTGTGTACACTGAGCTGCATCTATCTGCACTTGATTACAGATGGCAGAGATCCAGCCTGGTTATTTTAATACTCAGGACCTGCACATGTTAAAAAAGCAATAATCTTCCAAAAAGTTTGGCTTTTACCTCCCGTTCCTCTTCCTCGGTGTGACAGGATGATGGACAGCCCCATCCGATAGCCCCAGTGCCAGCACATCGAATGGGAAGACTCACTTCAGCTTATAAATCCTATTTATAGGCAATTTATTGCCACTTACAGCTTTGGAAACTTAATTGACACCTGCCCAAACACCAAGGGTTTCCAAAGCTTCACTGGAGCTCAAGCTCCCTATTCTGGCAACAGGAGAGGCCTTGAGTATCCTAAGAAATTAGGCAGCATTCAGTCAGTGTTTCCTTGTTAAAAAGGCAACATTTTGGAAACCCCTTGGGTGACTTCCTTGGCCAGCCACTATGCTATCTCTCCAAGAGAGGCAAAAGGCACATTTCTCAAAAGGGACTTTATTTTCTGAAGTGCCAACTGATTTCATTTCAATGGTAACTACAGTATTTATGCTACATCTATTGGCTTGATTTCAAAAAAGTGAAATGAAAGAGGCTGATACTACTTTCAGACTTATCTCAGACTATCACATCAAATTCAAACATCATTACTGAAGTCATTTTGATATAATGGTAATAGATTTTTTTCAGGTGGAATGGTTCAAAATAGGAAAAAAATAGAGAACTGTCTTGCTTATATAGAAATCAGCTGCTGCCATTCTCAAGAGTCCTACAAAAAAACCCACTTCCCCTTGTACAAAATTAAACCTAAAAATTTAATAGAATTTGATTTTTTTGCACTATTTGTGGCAAATTCCTTAAACCATAATAACAAATACACATTCACCCATAATCAACTGAAATTTTAATTGCTTGTTTACTTTTTAAAAAAATATTTATAGCACCTTGCTTCAAATGATGCAGAATATCACTTATTCTTTAGCACACACTGAAAGATGCAGGCTATTGCAAGGTAATAGTGAAGCCAAATTAAAATACTACTTTAGATAAAGCCAGCCTTACTTTCACTTACAAATCCACAAACTGTTTTTTATCCAGGACAAATTACACCAAGTTGTTAGCCAGAAGTAGCCCTGGGTTCCTTCAGAAAGCATGCATAAAGTTGGAAAAAAGACCAAGTCCCACAACATTTGAAAACAGAAAAATAAACCTGTTTTAAAAATTGGTAAGAGATACTAAAGAGGAAAAATAATTCTATGGACTGGTGCAACAAAACCCATAAAGCAACACAGCCACAAGTGCTAGAACAACAGACACTGCTCTGAATATTAATTTGTGTTCCAACTGGTAATTGCAGAGCTAACATTTACAGAACATAGTTTGACATGTAAAATCTCCCATCTCATTTAACAGGCAGTTCTGCAAGGAGTGAATGGAAAGCAGGCAGACAGAATACATAATTAGGTTCCATACTTGAAGTATCTGGTCTCCAGCAAGAAGTCTTCCATCTCTAGCAATGATCCCATCTCGATAAACCTCTTGAATGACAATGTTGATCAAAGGTGTCTCATTGCCACCCACTATGCTAATTCCTAATTCGATATAAGGATTGGAGCGATGAATTTCAATAGTAGTGATCTCTCCTTCAGGCAAGGTAGGTGGCTGTTGATTTGCTGCCAATTATTTTATAAAAAGAAAGATGATTAATATCTTTTATACTTCATGCACTGTCAATAAAGCAAACCACCAAAGGACAATGTAGACAGGCCACACGACAATGGTTTAACAAACCAAACAAGTGCAATTGGATTAGTTCCACTACTTGTTGGAACATCTAGCTCATTAGAAACGGCTCTCTAATATCTTAGTAGCATCCATGCTTCTGGAAATGGGGTTATTTGTATTGGAAAATTATATTCTGAACCCTTTGGCTACTGCTCTTTGTAGTAAATTTCATATGCTTCAATTCCAATTGGGTCACTTGGGTATTCACAAGTGATATGAAGCAAATGTATTTTAGGGGTTACCCCATGGTGCATGAGTTGGTCACACCTCTTCATTAGCCAGTCTTACAGCTGCTCTAGGAGCTGCTACTGAGTTACCGGGTCAAGAGAAGGAGCCCACTTCTCAAGTAAACATGGAGACAACTAAAGAGGAAAAAGGGGGATACTAAAGGATGGCAAAAACAGAGGAGAAGGAAGGGGACTGGACCACCTTCCTCTGTGGTAAGGCTCAGTGCTTCCTCTCTAAAATCCCAGATGCTAGAGAAGTTACTGCTCGTTTGGTGCAGATGGATGCAGGAGCTACTCAGCTGCCTTTTCATCCAGGCAGGACAGCACTCCACGTGCGGGAAGGCTACTGATCCAGGCAGGGTAGGAGGGAAAAGAAATCTCATCTTAGAAAGCAATCTTTGTAATTTTACAGAAAATATGCTCCGTCCATCTTATTGTGAGGCCAGCACCACTAGTAGATGAACACGAACTACTGCACCATGATATGATAAACGATGACACCACCTCATGATACCTAGTACACACTCCAAGATATTTCTTCCTTACTGTGACCTTATCCCAGCTCTATACTTGCACCTAGCAGAAATCCACTAATATGTCTCCAGGAAATGTGAGAGAAAAGAGCAGATGATGGAGATGTGTGTTCACAGTTGGCAAGAGACAAGCTCTGACACCACGAGTGTTTCCACATCTGATAAAAGAGACTTGAGAATGTAAGTGATGACATACTGTCTGCTACTGTGTTCTCTTCAAAAGATGGATTGTCGATGCTTGGCTCATCTGTCCAGGTGGGAAGAGCAGGTGAGGTGAAGCTCTGCTCGGCTGGCACTAGTCCCTGATCTGCATCCGGAGATAAACTGCTAGGCTGCTCCGTCCCCCCGGGACCACTCTCGCCCTCCACTTCTGCTTGCAGCTTGCTTGTTTTCCTTTTCTCCAGAGCTACCCTTCGATGAGAAGCCCCAGGACATCTGCAAAGAAAACATTCATACCATGCTTCAAGTCTGCAGTAATGTCTGTAGCACAAAATGCCCGAGTACTTAATCAAAATCAATCTTACAGCATCAGAATAGTTTGGGTTGGAAGGCACCTTTAAAGATCATCTAGTTGAACCCCTTCCATGGACAGAGACACCTTCCACTAGAGCAGCTTGCTCAAAGCCCCATCCAACTTCTCCTTGAACACTTCCAGGGAGTTTTTCTTCAAAGCTACAGCTTTAATCTTATCATAAAAAGTTTTAAGCACACTTCATTTTAAGCCCAAAATATATTTTCCTGGCCAGAACACCAAAACAATAGTGATCTTCTTCACAAAACTAGTACATAGATTTTTGGCCATGAACTAGATATGCTGTGTAATCTGGACTTCCTCTGTTATGTACATTCCAGTTTCTGCAAGATAACCCTGCTGAAAAGATTAAACTGGACTGACATAAAACTCCACATGAGAAGCCCCATTCAAAGATACATCTGGAGACAATCTCCACTGAAACAATCTCCATAGACCTTAGTGAGCCAAGAGAGAAGGAAGGATCATATTTTCCTGGGGTCATTTTGGGGGAGAAAATAGAGATTAATTTCTTAGCTGTATTGCAAACAAAGTGTTAAAATATTGGGAAAAAAACCCCCATAAAACAAAAACCAAACAGGCTTGTCTAGAAGTTTGTATGAAATGTTTAGCACAAGTTACAGCTCTGCTCATCATCTCCTCTTGGATTGGTAAGATTGTGTTTCATTTTCCTCATCTCCCTTTTTATTTCCTGACCTCACACAAGTACAATTTTTTTCTTTCCCTCATGTACTGATGCTCCCTCAGCATTTTCCTCTTTTCACTGTAAATTCATTTTTGTGAGTTCCTGTTATTCCTAATGCAAGGATTTTTTTGCTTAGGTTTAAAATCCTACAATAGTTTATTGAAAAGAAGGACTGCAATGTTGCAAATTCACAAAAAGCCTTAATTTATCAAATACTTCTAAGTATAGATAACTGGATGTGGACATCAATCTTCTACCTGCTTGTGTGACACCCTCAAGCATCTGGTATTTCCCTCCTTACAGTATTTGATGGCCTTCTTACAGCTCCTGCTTCTGGAGCTACTGACCACCTGAAGATGTTCATACTACATCAGTGTCAGAAAAAAGAAACCCTGTCCTTGAAAGGACTCCCTGTTTGGAAACTTGACAGATTGTTACAACAAAAGACATAAAGCTTTTTGTTTGCAACAGGAGAAGAAATGTGTTAACAGAGTAAAAGACAGCAGAAGTCTAGTGATGTTCTAATTTGTAAAACCAGAATTTTTTCAGAACCATAATTCTGTTCTGACATTCTGTGAAATGGATCTGGTAATTACATGGTTAGACTGCCTCCATGTCCCCACGAAGAAATGTTAACAAAGTTATTCAGCCCCAAAGATTAATGATAGACACATGTATGCCTTCTGTGACCCCTAGCAGTGTGACACATACATAAAATTATATATAAATAAAAATCATAATATGTATGTTTAGAAGAATGGCATAAGGTACCCCAAATGTGCTGTGTAATAAGCATAAATACATAAATTATAGATGGTTTACATTATGAAACAATACATTTATGAAATTATTTCTTGATGCCTTCCCCAAGGCAACTGCTTGCTCACCTTGTTCTTCAAAGCTGACAAAGTGAAAGCACAAAAAATTAAAACCATTTCAAAGGTCTTATGTAGAAATTTTTGCTTTTTTATGACAAAAAAACCCCCTACCTTTTGGGTTTGCTCAGGTAACATATATTAGGTAAAATTTTGGCACAGTGGGACTGATCCGGTAAGAAACATGGCTGGTCTTAATTTATTCTGGTGGCCAAAGACTCAAGAGTTTCACCTGTAACTCATCAGAAAGTTTTTATCATTGACCATTTCATAATGCCAACCTCAAAACAAAATTCCCAAAATTCAAGAAAAAGAGAGATGCAATCCCTTCCCTCAAAATTTTTAAAGTACCAATAACTTGATGGGTTAGGCTCACACTCCAGCAAATCTTAGCACTGGCAATAGGAAAAAAAAAAATAAATAAAAGTACCAATCTCCAACATTACATACTTTTACTTCTGCAGCAACATGACAAGGGGTAAATGCTCTTGCAGAGGAAACCTCTCATCTACTGGGAGTTCTGCTGGATGTGCTCTCCCATACTGATCTACAAGAGTTTAGGATGAAGCCACCCCAAGCTGCAAAGTCCTTGCTCTCCCTGAACTCCTCTGCTATAGGAGAGGCCATTTTCAGCAAAGAGGTGAATGAACAGCTTAAAGCTGATACTGTCAGAGAATCATGCTTCAATCCCACAGAGAACAGCCTTACTGGACTGCTTCTCTGGACTTGATACTTTCTTAGGTATCTTCTATCAAAATACTGTGCTGCAACCAGTTCACGAGGCCTGTGGATACCAAAGGTCCTGGTGTAGATGGAAAAGCACACTTTGGAAATTTATTAGTTTTTAAACTGTATCAAACCAGAGCAGAATTAAAACCACCTCTGTAAGTGTCCCATTTCTGTCAAAACCTTCTAAACCCCAGCCAGGTCCCTCCCACTCTCCTTCAAGGAGCACATTCCCCCGTCGTCACCTGGCAGGTGATGAAAGTCATCATGTGAAATATAGATCTGAGGTTTACTTTTGCCAATGATATTTAATTATCATTTCAAAGGCTAATATCAAGAAATGTAAACAGCCTCCTGAGCACACCTACTCAGATCAGCTGAATCCCTTTTGTGCAGCAAAAAGCAAAGCACAAAGGCAAAAAAGGAAAGTAACCTCAGAGTCTTTCACAAATTAACAGTAATCATAAGACACTACAAATTTCAGCCTGGTATAGTGGAACTGCACTGCCAGGAAAGTAGTTGTCTGATGGAGATACTAATTCATGGGATGTAATTTTAAAAACATGATATGCCACCTTACCAAGCACAAGAGCCTACTACTGGTATTTGAGCCCATCTATAAGCAGATTTTTCATTTCCACTTGCAACATAAAAAGATTTTTATTGGCAGTAGGAATGTCTTATTCACAAACAGCAAAACCATACAGCAGTTGTAACAGTTAAGGAGTGCCAACAGATCTCTAAAGCTGCACACATTCACTAATACTGTTTTTGCCAAATATCTGGGACAAAGAGCATTTTGGACTAAATCTTGAAACACGTTATGTACACAGATGGGTGTCTCAGGATCAAACCAAGCAATGCAGATTGTTTTCACAAGTACTGGAATCAATTCTCATAAAACAAATTGCATAAATAAGGGCTGGAGTGAGACTGAAATGTGTATTACAGGAAGGGCATTTCATATCTACCTACAAAGCCAGGATATCTTGGCCAGAAGTGAGAAGTAATGCAAGAATGTTTTTTAGAATTTCCAGAAATCATTTTATTTCTTGCATAAATCAACATGTCCAAGAGTAGAGATACTGAAACAACCAGCTAAAGCAACTGAGTGATGTTATTCATCAGGAATCCCGAAAGGTAGATGTTCTTGGGATGTAAAACAAGCTTCTTCTTATATTCATAGAATTGTATCATAGAATCACAAAATGGTTAGAGTTGGAAGAGACCCTAGAGATCATCAAGATCCAACCCCCCTGCATGGGCAGGGACACCTCCTACTAGAACAGGCTGCACAAGGCTCATCCAAAGTGGCCTTAAATGTTTCCAGGGAAGGGGCATCAACAACCTCCCTAGGCAACTTATTCCACTATCTTACTACCCTCATGGTGAAGCATCATTTCCTTATATCTAACCTAAATCTACCCTCTTTCAGTTTAAAACCACTGCCCTCTGCCCTGTCACTACCCTCTCTGGTGAAACGTCCCTCCCCAGCTTTCCTGTGGGCCCCTTCAGGTACTGGAAGGCTGCTATAAGGTCTTCCCTGGAACCTTCTCTTCTCCAGGCAGAATAAGTCCAACTCTCTCAGCCTGTCATCACAGCAGAGGTGCTCCAGCCCTCTGATCATCTTTGTGGCCCTTCTCTGGACCCTCTCCAACAGGTCTGTATCTTCCCTGTGCTGGGGGCTCCAAAGCTGTATATATGCAGTACTCCAGGTGTGGTCTCACAAGAGCAGAGGAGAGGGGCAGAATTCCCTCCCTCACCCTGCTGGGCCATATTTCTTTTGATGCAGCCCTGGATGCTTTTTGCCTTCTGGGCTAAGAGCACACACTGGTGCCTCATGTCAACCTTCATATCTACTGCCACCACGAAGTCCCTTTCTGCAGGGCTATTCTCTATCCATTCTATGCCCAGCCTGTATTTGTGCCTAGGGTTGTGCCACCCAGGTGCAGGACCTTGCACTTGGCCAATCCTCTCCGGCTTATCAAGGTCCCTCCGGATGGTCTGCTTTCCCTCTAAGGTGTCAATCACACCACACAGCTTGTTATCATCAGCACACTTGCTGAGGATACACTCTATCCTGCGTGCCTACAAGAAAGATGTTAAACAGCACTGGTCCCAGTACTGACCCCTGAGGAACACCACTTATCACTTGCCTCCACCTGGGACACTGAACCATTGACCACATATCTCTGGATATGGCCATCCAACCAATTACTTATCCACAGAGTGGTCAAATTTCTCCTCTCCTTCCTTCAGCACCACCTTTTGCTCAATTCTGGATTCCGACAATGTGTAGCTTTTACCTTCACCTTCTCTTAACCTGTATCAGATAGAGAAGAAAGGTTTTAGTTTCTTTTTTTTCTTTTCTTTTCCTAGCCAAGACAGCTGGGTTTCTCATTTAAAAGCTGACTTCTTGGAACACTAGCAGCAATCCCTCTCTGCAGATAAAAAGAGCTTTCATACAAAATTAAGATGTAGTTTACAGTATACTCCATGGAAAAACAGCAGGGGCTCGAAAAACACATTTCCTCACTGACTACTGAGAAGAAAGATTTCACTGTAACTCATGCCATCAGCTTCTGCCCAGTCTAGAGGTTTGATAAAAGCAAACACACCAAATAGCCTCAGTTGCACTAAATTGTTTTCCAAGCAGGACCTGAATTTAAGTAAAGACTGCAGACAAGGAACTCAAATGCCTTTGCTGTTGCTCATAAGACTTTGGTCAAAAAGTGACCTTAAGCAGTAATTCTGGCAAGATTTACAGCTGCAATTCAGAGTAAAACACAGTGCTGCTTTGGGAAGCGTTTTGGTCTTGGTTATTCCTTTGCCAGAAAATTAAAAAAAAAAAAAAAAAAAAAAAAAAAAAAAAAAGGAAAACAAAAGAAAAACAAAGAAAAAGAGGCAATAGGAGTTATCTAGATTTGGGAATCAGAGAAGACTCACAAAAAAAGAGTTTATCATACCAAATGATCTGAGGGCCTACAAGGAGACAAGTGGTTTTCAGGCAAAAAGCCATCACGGAAGATCCTTCGCCTTTCCAGCAATGGGAAGAAGTTTCTGTGACCTGGAGAAACTGAATCTGTTGCCTATCCATGATTCAAGACTAAGAAAAGATCTGTCAAAAGAACGTCAAATCATACAGATTCTCTTCACTTCTGGTGCTACAAAGAGCAGGGTAGGGACAGTGCCTGCTGTTAGCATGGGGATGGTGTGGGGGAGAACAGGACTCAGCAGCACTATCATAAACACAAAAATAACTGGCTCTGCCAAGAGTTTGAATTATAAAACTCTGTATTCATACAACTCATTTTCCAGTGGAACTTGTGAATCTAAATCCATATATTAAGCATGCTGACTCACACACAGTGAATAGCTCAATAATTTCTTCAATTCCAGAAAATACAATCGTACATAAAATTCAAACCTAAATTGACACAGAGTTGGCTTAATTGTTGGCCTAAACATTAAAACATTTGAGAAAATGTTTCCATCCAAATTAACTACCATGGCTGAATACAGGGGGGCAAAAATGAAGCCCGACTCAAAATCAATACAGAAAAGCAACATTTAACCCTTGTAATGAAACAATATTATGTATGAATTACATATTGGTTTTGTACAATGGATTTTCTTCAGGTCCGAATAATCCGTAAGAATTAAATGAATTTAAAATTGTGCACAGAAAAGTTCAGTATTTTTTTGTAAAAATTCCTTCTGATAAATTAACTTTGATATTCAGAAATAGAATTGGCCACCTACTTTAATAAACATTAATGATTTTCTATACCAAGGGACTGGGAAAAACAGTACAGCTCAAAACTACTCATGTATTTTTTCCTTTAAATGAGATGAGGTGCACTGTGTTTAACTTTGAAAACCACAGTTCCAAAGTGAATGTGATGAAACTGAAAGACTGATATATCAAGAGTATTTTCTTTATGCAGTGAGGTATCATGGAGTGCAATTAGTCACCATGAAATAATCAAGCTTGTGTTTTGTGCCTCTTTATCTTCTTAATGTAGCAGCTTGGAGTAACCTTGCACTCTGAGGTGCCTGGTAGATACAGTGACATTTTCTTCCATCTTTTATGCTCAAATGGAGCCAATTACAACAACCCTAGAAAACCTCAGTGTGAAGGTTTTTAGACAGTGAAAACTAATCAACCATATTGCATTTCTTAGAAATACAAACTAGCTCATGTAAAGGCTTGCTGAGACTAGCTTATATTAATCTATGCTGCAAATTTTAATAATATTGAAATTTATATTTATTTCCTAGATTTAACAATCAGTAGTAGAATCCCAGTGGATTCACCGATCCATATAGAATCGAATTCAAGCTATGCAGTTGCTGCCATCGTTTATGTAAGCAGTGATAATTTGCAGGTGTTCAGATGTTTGCAAATAAGCTTAATTGAAAACTGTAAATCACCATGTACTCCAAATGCTTATCAGCATACCAAGACAACAGAAGGAACTGAAGATGAGCAGCCTTTTTCAGCTGAAAGCTTTTTTCCAGCCGACAAACAGGAACAGCCAGTCACTTGGCTCACTCAGATTTCATAACAACCTTGTGCATTAAGTAAATGAATATTTCATATATACTTGAAGTGAGAATACACAGTGTTCTGTGTACAAATAAATATGACCCTATTGTAAATAGCCCTAATATCACTCAAATGGATGCCAAGAAACAAAAAGGGACTGAAAAGGTGAGGAAAATGACAGCAGGAAACCAGAAGATGAATCAAACATGTAGCAGGAACTTGCTAACATTTTGCCTTTTATTAAAATACAATCATTTTAAGATGAGGATTATAAATTGAACAGTTAGGTGACCTCACCCCAGACCTCAGAAATCACATTCCTGGGAGAAACAAGCAAAAGCCTAAATTAATCTGGGAACCATGTGGAGAAATAAAAAAAAGGAAAAATAGCAAGAGAGAAAGGCTTCTCATTAGTCCCAGTACCTCTGTGACAGGGAGACCCTACAAGCACTTTCACACTGTGGGTACAATGAGCAACAAAACTCTGGCAACTCCCAGCCCACCACTGCCCACAGGGCTGCTGCATGTCCTGCACATCAGAGGTCTTCCCCTGCTCTGAACACTCAGAAGCCTTCTGGATGTGGGGAAAATGGAAGAGGGCACAAATATGGAGATGAACCAGCTGTTTCTAGGGTAGGAGATCATTCTCCCCCTCTCCTCTGCAGAGCACTTGTCCCCACACACACCTACACAACGCCAGGCTGCCAAGCACCCTCCTCCACAATGCCACCCTGCACCCAAGGATGGTCTCCAAGAGTCTCCAACTGGAAAAAGACCAATATTTGGAAAGATGTTCACAGGATAGATCCATGCACCTCTCAACTAAACCTTTACATCTGGCGGGCCACCACTGTCACTGGACCAGATCAAAGGTGGGCAGAGGAGGCACACAGCTAATACCACCCTAATTTTGGGGTCAGTGACAGGAAATTAAACTCCTCTCAACCCTGCTGCAGCCACCACTCTCCTTCCCTCTGGGTACAGGGTTTTGAATCCCAATGGGGAGTGCTCTTGCCTAAAGAGTCGGTACAGATAAGACTACCAAATGATGGAACAGTCTCATGATATGGCCAACTGCTGAAGTTTATGCAGGCTGCTTTAATAAATTATCAAACAAATAGTATAAAATTTAAAGAAAGCAAAGCAAGTAAGAACAAAGCCCCTCATGAAGTCATGGAAATGGAGAGATCTCATTGCATCTTAAAACTTTGCACCAGAAAACTTAGGACTTGCACCATCCACTTTCACACAGAGCTGCCAGACAATATGCTTATTTTTATAAATATTGCTGACAAAACCCCTCACATGTTGAACTAGTTTCCACTAGTGCCTTTTGTCTGTGTACAATGGATATATGCAACACTTATTCTTCTGGGTTTGATGCTTTTTTTGCATTTTTTTTTTAAATTTTCTGAAACCTCTTTCTGCAAAAAGAACAGGTTTTCAAACAGCATTGACTTGTACACAGGGAATATATTCTGGCAGCAGATTCAATTCAAATGTACAGAATCCTTCAAAGTTAGGTGTATTTCCTCTAAATACTTTATTTCTTTCTCTGTGTAATTCTTCACTATACTTCTCTTATAATTTCTCAAATGTCTAAACTGTTTAAAGTTAGTTGGATAGATATGTGTATTTTTTTTAGTCCTGACTCACTAATTCCACCATATTTTAGTTCTAACATAATTGGTATGTCCAAGTCTTTGTTCACGACTCAAGCAATGAAATAGCTGATTATTAGAAACTTATTATTATTTACTGAAAATATTCTCCAACCTATAGAGGAAACAAAAGAAGTCAAATGTACCCTTCAAAACAAGTTTAACATTTTTCCATTAGAAAAATGGCACTGTCTTACAGAGAAGAACAAAACATCTTCATGTAGCAGCGTACTGCACATATGGTACAGAAGCAATTCCTTTGCTGGAAGCACAAAGCACAACAATCTGCACACTATAAAGTACCATTCTATCTGAATTTGATAATCATAGAATACCAGATTGGAAGGGACCTCTAGGATCATCTGATCCAGCCTTATAATAATCTTATTTCCCTCTTTCTATGACGGGCCCCTCTCAATATTTAAATATTTAGGGTAGGACAGCATAAAGCAGAAAGAACTATAAAAGACCATGAAGACTAAAGGACTATAAAGAATTCCAAAATTCTTAACAGTTAGACATTTAGGTGCAGGTAATGTTGGAATGTGTCTCTTACACACAATCACTCACAAAAGCCACACCAAAACTGGTGTGAACTGATGAGTTTCTAAGACATTAACAGGGAGTCAGAAGTGTTCTATAAGCAATCAATCAAAACAAACAAAAAATCCTAGAAACTACACCATGCTCACATAACATACCATCAACCTGTTCAGTAAACAATTTTTTTTTTTAAGACAGAGAAAAAAAGGCCTTGCAAGAGTCTCGAGAGATACCCTGTCTGTCTGCCCACCTTAAAGCAGACTCAGTTTTACAGTACCCATTCCTGACAAAGGCTGCTCTAACATGTTCTGCAACAATGCTGAAAGCAGGGAATACACAACCACCCCCAAGCAATCTATGCCAGTGCCAGACTGTGCTAAAGCTTTTTCCCTAAGATTCGAAATAAATCGGTTTTGTTGCTATTGCACTATTTCCTTCCTCTTTGCAGATGTGGCTTGCAAATCTCGATTTTTTCTCTTTCTTCAGCCTTTTATCCCTACCATAAACAACATCAGTTTCTTCAGCCTTTTCTGCTCAACCATGTGTTCAAGGCCTCTAACAAATCATGTCGTTCTCCCCATGACTCTCCCTAAGTGCTCCTCACTATGCATGAAGTGCAGTGTCCAAAAGAAGACCCAGTGCTCCAGCTGGACACAGTTACAGACCTTCCATTTCCTACGGTGTTCTATTGCAAAATTAAAACTCACCACCAACCCTCTCCCCCTTCCTGTCCTCAGTGTCTACTGCTACACAAACTGGCCCTCCAAGCATGTAAGGAGCATGCAATGCAAGCATCTGCACCTCTCACCTGTTTTTGAGATGTGCCGCCAGGTCACATCGCTGCATGACTTCCTGACACACGGAAGAGAAGGGGCACAAAACAAACAGTTTGTCTAACAGTTTATGAACAAGAATGCTGGATTTTTTGCAGAGTTTAAAATGGAGTCTCTTCCTATCCAGTGGGCAGAAATCCTTCTCCTGCAGAAAGTTCCTTAGGCACTTGTAGCAGAAAGTGTGTCCACAGGGAGTGTCCAATGGCTGCAACAAGGGCTGAAGGCAAATGTGGCAGACCAAGTCATCGTCCACTTCATTCTGGTAGTTGTAGAGGTGGTTCTCCCTTGTCCAGTGCTGCTGGCCACACTCAAAGCACAGAGGGTTCAAGGAGGCATTCTGCTCCACCGAAGCCATGTTGTCACCTGCAGTCCCCATTGTGCAGCTAAGAAGGCTGACAGATCCTCTTCCTCCTCATAGGATGGGGTTGCTCACATAAAGCTCAGAGGGAAGCTTCCTCCTCCAGGGTGACTTAGACTCTTCGCTCAAGTGTTATTTTCTGCAACAAATAAAGAAATAAAAATTATTCATTTTGCTTGAATTATGAAAGTTCTTGTCAGAACTTTTGACATCCGGGCTTACCAAAACCACAACAGCTGGATAAATTAAGAGAATATTTCTTTTTTGTGCAAATTTGTCACGGAAGATGGTAACAAAAAAATCTGCAAGTATGGTTTCTTTTACAACATAAACATTTTACAGCTCCATAATAGCTGCTGCACTGCACAGTTTTCACCTGCAAGATGACCAGTTTGTGACAGCAAGGACACCGCATTATGCAGTGTCACACCACAAGCATGCAATTAGCATCTAGCACCAAAAATACCCTACTGTGGAAAAATGCTTATATGACCAAGTAGTTAAATGTGTTCTTTAATATGAGATTATAATTTTAATCTGGTCATACTCTTCTTGTTTGGATTTTGACTATTAATGTAGAATATTACGCATTACACATCTGAATACACTGCATTAAAAAGAACAGCAACAAACTGCTTACCCTATACATCCCATTAGTAATATTGCCTGTATGTCACCACTTAACCTTCAGGTTTTTTCTGTAGATTGCTGCACAGTAAGAGGGCCTGTCTGTATCCAATACACAGAATTTGATTTAGTACAAAGGTCATTATTAAAAACATGGAATAAACTAATCACATAAAGCTATAGGTTCCAAACAACTAACCTGTTTTACTTTTTATCTAAAAAATTACAGCATACTTGCTGTGACAATAACCATCTCAGTCAAAGGACTGTAGGTTGGTCACTGTGGGATTTATTTTTTCAACTTTATGAGCTATTAAGCTTTGCCCCTTTTAAAATAGCTACCTGGTCAGGAAACTGTGCAGCCATCAGTCTGCAATTTCAAACAGTAAATCCTTACCCCTCCCAGCCTTATTTACCCTTCTCTCCCTTACAAAACCACATTGCTTGACACTCATAACAAGATGTTAGTTGTTAGTTTTGGCAAATGTTCTCACAACTGGGGGGAAAAAAAAAAAATGTGAGTAATTATTACTTTGTCCCTCAATTCTTTATTGCAGTTCAGGAGGAAACGCTCATGACAGACACTTACTATATCCTAGAAGTGTAGTAGCAAGCATACGGAGACATGAAAACTGCTAGCCTAGGTATCAGCCCATCATCTTTATTTTTAGTTGCTGAAACACAGTCACAAATATATTCTGAAATTCATGTGGAACACATAGAGTTCACCATGTCTTGATTTTTAAGAGAATCCCTGTTTTGGTGTTTGTCCCTTAACCTCACACAGCCAAGCACAAGACTTAGAGCACATTTTACAAGGATTACTATGTCCTTTGACGTAAAAAGGATTAAATAGTAATTTGTAACCCAGGCTTCTATTCTGCTGTGGAAATTGATGCTCATCATTGCCCTGCCTTGTAGTAGATAATATGCACCTTCTGGAAAGGATTTCACGAGGGAAGAGCATAGCGGTTCTTTGTTACTGGAGACTTAAGAATGCAAAATGAGACCCCAAAAGAGATTACTAAAAAAACAGTCTTAAATGTATTATGTAAGAGTTCCAAGATTGGAGAGCAGATCAGGAGAGCCGCGCACGGGGCCCTCGTGCTCGAACCGCAGCTCTCTCACGCTGCCTTCGTGCTGCTGGATTAACTGAAGGGATGAGACACGTCTAATGGCAGCCCTTTATGTAACCCAAAATAAACCAGATACATGTTCCAGAAAAACATTGTGTTCATTTGTGACTTTACCAAATTATTTTGCCACTTAAGGCACTAGGAAGGGAGCAGGCAGCATGTGTTGTACGTGGGGGGTACAGGCAGCACCAACAGGCAGGGCAGAGGAAAACGAGAGATGCCAAACAGGGAGAGAAAGGCATTTTAAGCATCTTTCCCAAATGCTAGACCCACCCCTACTACTGAATACAACCAGGACTCTTTGTCCTCCTCCCCGTAACCCATGTCCCTACAAGAAAGGAGCACACCCTACATCAGCAAGGCCACAGAAACACCCAGAGACCATTTTGCACACTGCAGTTACAGAGCTCCAGATAGGCACCTCAGACAGGGAGCATCCTACATTCCCTTTCTTTGAAGTCTACAGGGCAGGTTGTTTCTGCAGGCTGCCAACATTGCCTCCAGCCACTTCTCAGCTCTGCCAGTGCCCCATTAGCTTAAACCATCAATAAATATATCAACCGAACACACCACCTTTTCTGCAGCTGATGTGACCACCCTTCCACCTCCTCTGCGCTGGCAGACCTGCGGAAGAACTAGGTGGCAGATTACAACATGAAGATTCAAAAAAAAGAAAACACCAAAACCCCATTACTACCACTCCCCCTACCTCCCCACAAAAAACTCCAACCCCCAACAACTTAAACTCATTGAGGTTTCTTCATGTTGATGCTGTCGACTGCTTCCTTCACTGCTGTGCTGCATGAGGCAAGCCTGTTCCAGGACTGAGGAATCAGTCACCAGGATCTGTGTTGATTATATGCCAGAGCTGCCTAATTACCAATTCCAAGACTTTTTACAGGCTGTTCCCAGTGCAAAATATCAACTGATTTACAAAGCCCATAGACACAATATCTGTGGTCTGGGCTACGAATGGGATGGCAGGCAGGCACTAAATTTCACTTATATAAAGCACTATATTCCTGAAATCCACAATACCACTAAAAAGCACTGACATTTATATCACCTTACTTCAGCTCTCTTTATTCATCCCTTATACTATTTGCTGTATTTCTTATCACTGCAGATCACCAGTCCCACAGAACAGTATCAGCTCAGGAAAGCTGCAAACAGGAAAAACAGTCGGAATTACTAAAAACAAGGTGGGTAAGAGAGCCAGCCAGGCCTGTTATTCAAGTCATATAATTCCCTAGGAAATAATTCTCCTGGTACCTCATTACAATAGCAGAACAGTGCAGGTGGGGGCCTGCTTTCAGTTTTAAATCACAATCCACTTGGGAACTGGGAAAGACTGGACATCCAACTGTGCAATTTTTTATTTTAAGTAGAGTGTGCATAAGAATGATCGTAGACAGAAAAAGACAGACTTATCCTTAAGGCCTCCTCTAGTTCTGACTTATTGATTCAACTAACATCCTTTGAAGAAGCTTGACACATTTTTACAAAAGCATAAGATGTCAGGCTTTATACCCATCTCGGATTTCACTCTGTTTATTCCTTCTGTCTGAACGGGCACTATAAAAAAAAACCCCACACAAAAAACCCCACACCAAAACAACAAAAAACACAGCAAGCAAACCAGGATTGTTATAAAAACTTTGCTCTTTTACTATGGTTGACTTCAATATGGTCAACTAAGTCACAAATAATTAACACTACTTTCAGTCTGAAACTAATGGAAACATTTATTTTGCAATGAAGGCCCTCAGAGATTTAAGTAATGTATTTCTAAATTCTCTTATTAAAATCCTGGAGATTTAGAGCCCATTAACTGACTGCTCACAATTTTACAAAAAAAATCTGACTATACTCCAGAAAAAAACAACTAAGGAAAAAAAAAACATTCTACCAACTAATCCCACTAAAAATGATCTTTAACATTCCATAATTTCCTGAGGTTTTTACTACCCTATGCAATTTCCTCAACCAGAAGCAAAGGACACTCTTTGATGAATGACATCCCTGCTCTTTTGCTGGACTCTGCTGTCCCTGTATTCCAAAACAGCTGGGATGCAGGTTCCCAATTCTGTGGCTAACAACTCTCTACATCAGAATGGACATCTTCTCACTGAGATGTATCTAACCACTGAACCGATGTTTAATACATATTGTGTAGCTTAAAACAACTACAGGTAGGAAAATGTCCAGCTCTGTTAACTCTCAGTTCAATGCCACTGGGTGCTGGCTGCTGCTTCTCATTCCAGAGGGCTCAAAATGTTGCTGCCTGAGGGCAACACAGGGATGCCTCAAATGCAAATCCCTTTCTTATCCCTCCACAGTGGGGAAGGAGAGGACACAGAGAGGAGAGGGATGTTTCAGTGGAGTTCTGGATGTCCCCTCTCTGGAAGTGTTCATGGCCAGGTTGGACGGGGCTTTGAGTAGCCTGTTCTGCTGGGAGGTGTCCCTGCCCATGGTAAGGAGAGTTGGACCTAGATGATCTTTAAGGTCCCTTCCAACTGTAGCCACTCTATGATTCCGATTAACAGCCATGGTGAAGTTTTCATATGACCCTAACTTCAGGCAATGCTTTCCTGGTCAGTCAAATTTCTGCTTGTAAGCCAACGTGTAACACTTATCAGTCAATTACTCCGAACAACACTATGGTCATCACCCTGGATTTCAGGAAAGGTTGGCTTAATTTTAAAATGCCACAGGATTTCTGAAGTCTGTTCGCCACGGCACCTGAACACCCCAAGCTAGCTAGGAAGGTTCTAAGGGTACCCAAATTTCCCTGCCTTTTTCAAAGACCAGAGCTGTGAACAGGATCTCTGAGCAGACAGGAGTGAATGAACACAAGCCCCAGGAGAAGGAAACCAGACAGTGGTTACAGTGCTTAAAACCACATCATGCTTCACAGGAATCAGGCTTATGATTCATAACTGTTTTCAAAGCAGACCCTAGATTGAGTGGAAGAATAGAAGACAGAAGAAACTGTAATAAAAACATGATGAGAATAAATAGCTGGTGCACAGCACTGGAGGGGAAAAGTGTTATTCCACATTTTCCAATAAGCGTGACCTAGCTCATTAGATACAATCTCTGCTTTAATATTAAAGCCATACAGCAAACAAGTGAGGCAGAACTAGCCACTTGTATTGACTTTACAATATCCGTGTTAATTATACTGAAATCTGAGGGCTGCACTGTCTTGAAACACCAAACCTCAATTCAATTCTAGTCAAAGTTTATAAGAAAGTAATCCTCTCAGACTCTTCCTCTTTTGAAAACACAAAGAACCAAAAATGTTATCAAAAGATGGCATCTGGCAGCTCGAAGTCAGGAAAAAACCCACAAGAGATGAGAAGAAAACAGCAATTAGACTGGGATAGATTTCTGCTAATGCTGCAGCCACACTGTCACTGCATGCCAATTATCCAGTACACCTATATTTCATACCAACAAGCAACCTTTTTCCATGTTTTTTTACGTCGCTCAGCAGGACGACTGGAATTTTTATATTCAAACAAATTAAAATTGTGCCTGAATGACAACTTTGTTCCACTGAACCACAACCAGGAAAGGCTGGGCTTGCAGTTAAACCACCCCTCTGCTGGTTATTTCTGGGCCTCTGTGCTTGTCTTTTTGCTCCATCAAAGCACTGCCCATACAGTGAAGGTGTCAGCCCTCTACCAGATGCTGACGTGGCATCATGGCTGCAAAGGAGGTGAGGTTGTGAGTGTGCCTCTCCTTTCCCACCTCAGGGGTGTGGGGTTTTAGATGCCACAGCCTAAAAAAGATGTGCACACGTGCTCCCCTTGCTGGGTATTTCTGGAGGACGGCGTTTTTCCCAATTGTGGAATGAAGCCCTGCTTAAATCTGGGGAATAAGGAATGTTTGGGAAAATTATTAGGACTGTAAGTTGCATTCGTTATTTGTGGATTGCTGCGTTTCCGTGGCAACAGGGGGGCTCTGGGCTGTAATTATTGCCACAATGTTAAGGGCACCCGTTGTACTGCGGTGTGTGAGACACAGGCTGGCAGGAGGGGGGGGCCTGGCAGGAGGGGTGGATGTCCCTACTGTCCCCTCTGCCCCATGGCTGCCTGTGGAGGTTTGGGGGGTCTGAGCAATGATCACAAGAGGGAAGGAAAAGATGTCAGGCAAAAGGAGACCAAGGGGAAGCACAAGACCATCTGACCAGAGAAGATGGATGATGCCCACCTCACAAAACCAGCACCTCAAACCCAAGGATGCTTGACATGAGGAGATGACTGGAAGAAAAAGAAGGATGTGGTGCCCAGAGATGACACAAGTGGACAAAAAGGATTTTTCCAAACACAGCAAGATCATCCTGCAGCCATTTTCTATGTAACAAACAGAATGACTTCTATTTTGAGACTAAGAGATTAAAATAGCTTTACTTTAGTCAAATTGGGCTTGAATACGACAGGAAATATCATGACTGTGACCTTATAGAGGTCTATGAAATGAAATATCCATTCTTTATAGCAAGGACAGAGCTACATCTGATAAATCATCTCAGAATAGAAGAAAAGGAGAAAAGAGTATGCATCTTTAACAAAAACACATCTACACATCTACAGATTAAACTTTGCATATTTCTACTGGATAAGAAAGAGTACTGAAAAAGGAAGGGCTAAAACACACAAGAGTTTTCCAGGTTTGGATGGCCGGGCCACTCTCCTGACCTGCAGGAAACCTGAATCTGCCAGAGAAGTAAGGACCTGATCTTGCACCCCTTTCTCCACAGGCGTGGCAGCCACTGCTGCCCACCTTACCCAGAGTCTCACTCACAAGTATTTTCCTTCTCTGCTATCCTGTTTCACAAGAGGGGCAGTTGCCACCTTTACAATTTGCAAGACGATCCGTTTTCCGTGGTGTACCATTCAATGTGCTGCCTGGTGGAAATAGAAAAGCCTGTTTTGGGGGGCTAACCCTGCTTGGTGTCAGAAGCCACCCCACTGCATAAACCAACAAAAGTGGGACAAGCCCCTGGGAGCTCAATATGCTCCCAGGTCTCCCAACAGTCAAGCAGGTTTGCAACTTTTAGGCCCGAGTGTCCAAAAAAATTGTCCTCAAAACTTCCTTCTATCTCCTAAAACTCTTTTGGGATTTCACAGCAGTAAAAAAAAGAAAGAAGCAGAGTGAAATGAAAGTGAAAACAACCCACACTTACCTGCTGGTAGAGCCAAAGACAAATTTCCATCCTAGTGCAGAAGGCATAATAAAAGGAGCATCTCATCACTGCAGCTGTAAAAGGTGGGCTTTTATATCCCATGGGGGTAAAAAAAGTACCCAAACAGCCAAAAATCCACCACAAAGAGACAATTAGCTTCTCACTGATGAGCAGAGGAGAAAGGCAAGAAAGAGTAAAACATTTGCTTCTCCACCATGGTTATTTTCTGCAGTGCAATCTGTCCACCAGCCCTTGCCATATGTGCCACCCTTTCTGTCTGGAGAGATGAAGGCAGCAGAAAGCTGTCCATCAAGTTGCTAAACCCTCTGGAAAGCCCTCCCCTGCACACTTTGTCCTGAAATGGGGACTTTTGTGGATGAACAGAAAACACTTAACTAGATTAAACATAGCTGGTTCCTGGGTACGTACAGAGACAATTTGATTAATTCAAATTTTAAGGAGCTGAAGTGATATAGAAAATGAAGAAAGAAGTGGTGAGTTACGTGGCTTTTTTCTGCTCTTCTGAATAACCAGTCCCCATCCCTATGGGTGTGCATGGAGAAAATTCAGGGAGACAATACCTGAATTAATCACAAAATGGCTTTGATGACAGACGCTGGGGGTAGAGAGGTGGAAAGAGGGATAAAAGAACTTTCTGTGTAGTTAAATCACAGAACTATTTTCAGGGAGTAATACCGTCCTCATCTCATCCTCTGGGCATATGCTACCTTGCACAACATGTTACAACTGGTTTGCCCCATCAACCACAACCCAAGTGATGGTGGAAAACTACTTTGAAAGCTAAACTATGATGCTACTAGGCAGTTCTTTAATTCAGCCACACTATGAAAAAAAAAAAATGAAGCTACCCCCTGCTAAGATAACAAAAACTCTCTCTCAAAACAAGTATTTCTAGGATCTGTGTGAGACAGAGCCAAGAAGAAACACTTCAGAAATGGCTCAAAAAATGGTAACTCATATGCTGTCACTGTTCTGCATGAAAGTAGGCACAGTCCTCCACAGAAGCAAGTGTTCATCGGCTGTAAGGCACCCACGACAATCTATGCCCAGAGGGAGGCAACTGAAAGAACAGGAGAAAGAATGCAAAGGATGGTCTAGACAGAAGGTTTGTGCTTTCAGCCTCAACCTGACAAACAGCACCCAGCAGCTCAGAAGCACTGCTTGAAGAGAAAAGGCAATCTCATAAACTGGTCTGCCTAGCCTAGAGATGGCTTATTTTCTCCCTAATGAGAGAAAGCAAATATCACCACATCAGGAACATTCAAAAAAGAAGTGGAAATGGTGTGTAACTCAGCCTACCTAGATTAGGTAGGCCAAATTAGCCTGCAGGCCAGATTAGCCGGGAGACGTAGCTTGCTCATGAGCAGAGGTACCACATGCACAGTGACTGGTTCATCTGCGAAACAACCCCACCTGGTCTGTAGCCCAAAGTGACCAGGCAGGAGGGGAAGCTGTGCTGGCTCTGGCCACCCCTTGGCAGGCAGGGGACTTGCCCAGAGCAGCCTGTGCCTAGGAACTACATGAGGATGTCACCCACTAGCTGTCACTCGAATTAACACCCTGATAAAGGCAAGTTCTTGGATTCTTAATGCTTTAGGGTGATGACCACACCTCTCCCTGTTAACTCTGCTGAAGACATTTCACTTTGCTGCTGTACACAACTTAATTTCCACTTAATTTCCAGGGAGGTTTCCTTCTCATCTATGTTAAAAGGTTCTTTTCAGAGCCGGCTGCCAGGCCCAGCTTTGAGCACGGGCAGACAAGAACACAACCTGTCCTCATGCTCTTGCATATTTGTACAAAACACCCTCAGATTGCTTTGGTGGACACTTGTCAGAAAATAAAAACTTGACATTCACATCTTCTGCTTTTGCTCTCTATATGTAGGTGTACTGTACCTCAGACATACATACTCTGTACACAGATACTGAAAATAAATGGCCTCATACATCTTTAGAATTTACATAACAAGAACATGTTAGATCTAGAAGTTGTAGCCTTAAATATACAAATATTGCCTTAAATAAAAATAATTTAAATATTTTGTATGTAAACAGGTCTTTAGAGTAGACTGGTACTTGATCTGGGGCCTCCAGACAGGATTCAGAGACAGAGCAGACATTGAGTTGACTATGTAAAGTCAAGTCTGGTTATACAAAGTTGACAGAGATAAAGAATTTGAAAGCAAAGAGAGCACTGCATTTGTTTTCAGTCCAAATGCAGGAATCACATACTTTCTGCTTCAGCCCTTGTAATTCCACAGCCACCAAGAAACAGTGGAGATAACATCTGTTGATTAAAAAAACCCCAACAAGCTCAGTAAAAAAACCCAAACATTTTTTCCTAGAACATTTGGCTATCCCCTAACCATGTCTGCCAGATGTTGATTTCAATTACTTTCACTATTAGCTTGGCTGACTGCATATTAAATACATACATGTATATTACAAAAAGAGAATTCCAGCACCCATCGGATAGGAAGGTTTTTACAGTACAGTTACTTATCAGCCTGAGGTGCCAAATTCAGCAGCTGAAGCATCCCCTCTGAATCCTGTTAAGGTTCTTAGAAAGAAATTGCTTCAGCAGGAGCACTGTTGAAAAGCAGCCCTTTAAGATGCAACTGAAAATGTTAGCAAAGACACATAGTAACACACAGGAAAACAACAGGTCCTGGTAGGTATTCTCAAATGAGTGAGAGGGGCTAAATATTAAGCAGCAATCTTCTACCTCCCCTTTGCAGAATTAATAATGTGGAGGAGTGAGCGCTGAACTGCTGTCACAGCATTTCTGTCCGCTTCCCTCAGTAGTCTTGTTCTCTTTGTTTGAAAAAGGAAGACCCCTAAACACAGGCAGACAAATGAAATCACTACCTTCTAAGTGAGTACTACAAATTAAAATCAAAGGAAAGAAAATGACACTAGAGACACATAAGTAGTAGCACCTATGTAAAACACCAAACTGGTAGCGGCACACAGGAATTGTATAGAACATACATATTTATAGAACTATAAATAAGGAAGCTAGAATGAAACTGTCCAATGAAAGCACAAGAGGGTTTAGTGGTCAGACAAGGATACTTGTTCTAAAAGCAAACAGGGGCCAGGAGAAGCTTGGTGGGGTGGGGAGGCAGCAGGGCTCCAAACACTATGCCCCTTTAGCAAAAAAAAGCTGAGACCTTAAAAAAAAAAGAAGGCCTCAATTTATGAAAGAAAATGTATTTCAGTTCTCAGATACTTAATCATGAATTTGCAAAACATTCAGACGACATTTACTCACATCAGCAGGGAATTCTGATTCACCACGTTTTGGGAAGAGAGTGGGAAAGGAGCGATCACAAAAGAGCCTGACCAGGTAGGACGTTCAGATTCCTAACTTCAGGCACCACTTTTCTGTAGTTGTGGTCAAAGTGGCTCCAGCAGTATGAAGCAGGCTGACAGAAGCACGCTACATTGGGAAAGAGCCAACTTTCTCCACCTCCTCCTTCTCCAACCTCTTCTCAACATGCTGAAATTTTGCATTTGAGATTCTGTGGGGGATGATACAATTTTCACTTCCTCATTTATTCTATGTATTCAACCCTTAAGAGTTAGCTCTTAAAATACCAGTCTTTGAAGGATATTACTTCATTAGCATTGCTTTCAGAAAAAGGTCTTGAAGAGGCAGACAATTCAGCCTCAGGAATGCCCATCTTCTTTGCACTCCCAAACCACAATGCTCATTTTCCCAAACTGAGCACTTCTCAACAAGTTAGGTTAGGTTCATAGACATAAAAAATTCAAACTCTCGTTTATTTCCATACCTTTTTTTTTTTCACCCCTAGCCCATGTTAAGCACTTTCACATGTTTTATGCCAGATACTTAGATGAAACACTTTTAAAACTTCATAAGCCTTTTTTTCCTTTTAATTGCTATATTATCCAAGAGCCAGAAACCATCACAGACAACGCTCCCACTCCACTGGGAGCTGTGTAAATGAACGCAAAAGATAATGCTGTCTCTGTGAGATAAAGACTCACATTCCCATGGGCTCTATCTCCTTTTCATAAAAAGGGATCAGTGCTGTGCACCGAGACGACGAGACCCCAGAAATGCTACACAAGGTCCGGTGTTGCTGTAAACACTTTCTTACCTTTTGCACAGACGTAGCAGCAGTAGCACCTTTATTGATAAGACCATGTTGACTCAATGCAATGGCACTAGGATGTGATGGGGCATTTGGAAATAACATATTTCCAAGCTACTCTGCTCCCATCAGCAACAATGGCAATCCAAGGAATTAGTCCTGAAGCTAACCTGCAAACTGCCAAATCATAAAATCTTATAAGAAATGGCTCAAACTGACTAGCAAGTTCAGATCAGTCCAGCAGCTCACAGGAACAGAGTCCAATGGGTCAAAGAGATTCTGCCAGAAGTCATCTTCACCTGGCAGTCACTAAAAAGCTAAGGAATACCTAGAATATGAGCCCTCACTTTATCGCGAGAAGGACCCCTTCTGCATCAAGCTTGTAATACAGGGAAGTATAAAATTAATACAAATATAAAACAAACAAAAAGAAGTAATCTGCTCTGTACTTATTGGATTCCAGCTAGATGCAGACATTTGGATGAGGAAAACACCATATTTCTGTAAAGTGTATAACACTGCAATGAAAACCAGCCTTGATTTTCACTGGCTTAGAGAGTTAAAGAGCTAATAATTCCGATTTAATGAACCAAGAAGTGGCAAAGGTAATTAAAAGCCCTCACCCTGTCCCGTCTGTGTGCAATCTACCAGAAGCACATTTGAGAAAATGATGAGATTTTCATTCAGAGGAGACATCTGACTGTAAAAGCAGAAGACCCAGCTACAAGCAACACACTATCTTATTATCATTGACATAGGACAGGAACAGAGAAATAGTATATAAAATCCCAGGCAACTGATCTGCCTCCATATATTGACTGAATGTAAAGAAAACACAAAGGGGAAAGGAAAGAGTCCTGGAAAGGCCATTTTAGATAAACAATTTTAATGTATAAAAGGTAAAATCCTTCACAGAACTGAGAAGTAACAGTAGAAAATTACTGCAATAATATAACATGCTTTGACTAAAAGGAGTAAGTTGCATACATTTCCCTTTATGAACTTCAGAATGGGAAATATATGAAGTTGGATTTACTGCTTGTCCACACAGACCTGTTTAACTGAATGTGAAGTTTCAGTAAAGTTATATTCTGAAGTAATACCTATTTTGTTGTTAAAGCACCTTTTGTTGCTTTAGCTTTGGCCAACCCCTACTAATAAATGACAGTAAATACAATGCTAAAAGAGTTTACAAAAAGTCTTATTTTTGGTTTGGTGTTTGTTTTTTTCTTTTCCCACCAAGTATATGAAAATAAATCACTGGAACTTTCCCTAATGCAATAGAAGATGGACTTTTTCCAGTTCCCCAGTGCCCTCCTGACTCCCTTCAGGCTTGTGAATGAAACTTGTGAATGAATGCTTTGTCTCAAAGATTCCTATTTAACTGCAAACTGGGGTCAAAGCATGCAAGGAACCAGCTATAAAACCTTGTCCCGAATAATTATTGTAAACATTTGTACAAGGCATGCTTAGGGCAAGAAGATAAACAAATAAAACAACCAAATCTCAACAATTATATCAAATCTTCAATTAAAAATCTTCCTAACAGCGAGACCTGACACCTCACTTGTTGTACCAGTTTTCTCTCTCCCTCTTTCCACTCCCCAAACCCTGGAAAAAAACCAGGAATTATTCTTCTAGGACAAACATTCCCACTTGAAAACATTATGTACAGTTATTTCAAAATACCTACACATTAGAGTTCTTAACTTTTATTTTTCTACCAAAATCTCTTGAAAGAAGACAGATTTAGTAAAAGGAAGGAACAAACGCATGAATGATCTTTGGTTTCCCACTCTGTTTTTAGAAGAACATGATCTCTCTTTGTTTTTACTGAAGTCTTAACCAGACATGCAGAGTGTTACTTGTGCATGCATTGCACAGTGCCCAACGAAATGAGAAGCCTTTTTTGCAAGATGTATATAAATGCTACCTGGAAGTTTACCAGGGTTTCTAGGATGCTTGTTGGAAAAACCTCCTAGATAACTGTAGTATTACTATATATGTATCCTAGGAGACCAAAGAGCTTTCACATTTAAGAGCTTATTTCCCAGCCATTCTCTCGATACACATCTCATGCATTTATAAATAATACAGACAGCTGTGAGAAAAGAGGACATGGGTTTAATTACAGTCAAAATGTACACTGACCTCTGCTTTTGTCAGCATAAATTGTTCATTTTATTTCACTTCTTTCAGACCTTCTGACTATAAAGATGTCAGGAATCTCATGTAATTCATGAAATGTTTTTAAACTTGAATTTTACAACCGAGCAAAGCTAAAAAAAATTCATCTTTAAAAATCCACAGGCATATACGCACACCACCAGAAAGAGCCTTTGTATTCATGCAAGTTAAATTTACATTCCTGACCACAACATTTTGCAAAAATACCAAGCTGTTAGGTACAACTTATCAGAGAACCCTAAAAATCAGGAAAAACCCTCAGAAAGAGAAATGGAAAAAAAAAAAAAAAAGGCAGCAAAATTAAAAAAGAAGCACAAACCATCTAATTTAAGAGAGACTCACTTTACACTTCGGGTTAGAATACCCTGTGCATTTGAAACAAGCCAAATCGAAAGCATTCCCTTCGTTTCTTGCTTGTAATTCTTATCACAGGGTCTAACATGTAATAAAGCACTCAGCACCGAGCCTCTGAAGAGCATCTTATCCTCAGAGGTCCCTTCCAACCCCTCACCATTCTGTGATCTATAAAATGCCCAGCGCAGCCCCGGAAACCCCCAGGTACGATTCCCCAGCAGCCGGCACGGAGGATCTGTTACAGAACCTGCAACACAGAGCACGACAGCCCCTTTCCCTTCATCCCCTTCTCAGTCCCCATTTCTTACCCTTCCATGCCAGTGGAGGCGAGGAGGGAGCACAGCATACCTGCCCAACATAAAGGAAAAGAAGAATGTACTGTTGTTCTCTTGGAGGAGGGGATATCACATGACAAGAGGGAACTTCAAGGAAAAAGGTTGTCAGCATGTCGGTACACACAAATTAAATCACCAGTGGGTCATTAAAACAGGACCAGCCCCTCCTCTAACCACTAAGCAGCTCTTGGGGTTTGATTTACTAAAAAGCAGTCAATTCATCTCATCAGGTCTCACAAATACGAGTGAAGCCCTAATAGCCGTGGCTCCGTAAATACTAACTGGAGCAGGAACCAGAGTAAAAGATCTTCAGGCACTCTCTTACGCTGTGTCTTTTTCAAATCCTAACATTAAAACTAACTGCAGGCTAACATGTCGCCAGCAAATTCTCATGAATGCATAATGAACTGGTGCTACTACATCTAGCACAACACAGGTTTGTAAGCACACCCGGCGAGCATGTGCGGGTATCACACACACAGGAATACTTAAAATAACTCCACATTATATAGTGGCTTTACAACACATATAGGACGTCAGGTCCCTGTCATGCTCTCTGTGTGCTATGAATGTTAGTCAAGCCAACACAACGTTTAAAAGAAAAACAACAAATTGGATTATATGTTATTTTTCTTCCCTCCCCCACACTAATTCTGCCTTTTGAAAAAGAAAATTAAAATGAAGTGTTCACTGTTCTCAAAACTGCACATTCTTTCTGAAAAAGTCTCAATTTCAGTGTAGTTTTATAATTCAGTATCTCAATACTAAGAGGGTTGTTCAGTGCAGAAAGTCAATTTACATCTTGAAATTACTCTGCTTTTCACCAATTAAAAAAATAAATGGGGGGAAAAAAGAGTATTCTGTTTTTCTTCCAAATTAACTAACTTTCTGGCTTTTTGAACACTAGATATACTGTGGACTCACAAACTACAAACTTGCTTCCACAGCAGCTTTTATCCTTTTTATATTACTTCTCCATTATATGAGACACAACAGAGAAAACACACAGGAGACTCTATAGCCGGCTACATGTGATAACCACCACAGCCCTCAAGACACCATCCTCTCCCTTCACTTAGTTCCATGTAGTGGATGAAAAAAACCCTAAACCTGCAAACAGCACCATAAATCAGCAGTAGACAAGTATGTTCCAGCAGTGAAGGGATCAGTTTGAGGTCACAGTGGATGCTTCAGAAGACTTCAGGATGGTCTTTAGGCCAACCTCCAGTTTAGAAAACATGATTACAAAGTAAATTACTTATCTGAAAAAAGTACCAAAACTGTTTTTCTTAACTCCTCTTGGCTTGGCATCGTCTTAAACAAACAGGCTTGGATAAGCAGTGGGACGAAGAGGACTGATGTCCATCTGGTTGACAGGACAGCTACATGATCTAAATAAGACATCACCCCTGGTGAGGCCACCAGACCAGTTAAATAAACTGTCCAGTCAGAAGCCAGACCCACTCCCTTCCTTCCCATGAGATAAAACTCATGTTGGTATTTCAAAAACCTAGAGAGTACTATGGAAACTTTTGACCTTTACTAGAGACATTTCCTACAGCGCTAAAATGACACCATCAGTGATATTTATGCTGGGCGTGGGCCATTTTCTTTGTGTTTGAATATTTGCCAGCAATACACCATTTCACCTGGGGAACCAACATAAACCAATCCTGGCAGAACCATTCCTCTGTCCACACACCTACACTGCACCTTCATGGGCTTCCTTTAGCATGCAAACATCATTATTTCAATAAAAAGAAAATCACAGATGGAAATGGCATTTGCTAAGCTACCAAGTTTTTAAGCACAAGGAGTTTCTCTGTACTGCAGAACAGGGGAGGTGGAACTCTGTGCAGCGAAGCATGGGGTTAAAATCAGACCCTCACCCTGCACCATGAAAGCTGCTGTGCCCCAGGACTCCCTTCAAATCACCAAACACCAGCACTGCTCTCACTGCTGATTAAGTTGGAGAAGGACAGGCAGGACCAACAGGCTGAACCAAAATTCTGTTTGAGCCCCAAAATTGTCTTCAGGAGCTGTGTCTCGAAAGACCTGATGGCTGAAGTAAACACATTCTCCTCCTCTGCGAACCTATTCCCCCATCAACATGGGGCTTTAAGCATGGACTCTACAGTTTTAGCAGTGCTTTGCAGAAGTAAAATTAAGATGTTAAGATTTTATTTCTACTAAGCATGCCATATGATTGCAATGAGCAGCTGAATAATGAGATTTTACTCGAAAGAAAAACTCAACACAAAACCAGGAATCACACTACCCTCAAGAAAAAAAATACGCATTTGCAAAGGAAGAGGTAAGCAATTTTTACCCTTGTTAAAAAGTTGAGAAATGTGTACACCACCAGTAAAATATAATTAATACACAGCTTTCAGGAGAGTCCAAAGCAGCCATTTAATTAGCCACCCACTGATTTCATAAATGACAAGAACACACAAAGGTAATGGCACCTTATAATTGAAAATGTCCAGTTTATTTAGCAGAACAGTTGTGCTTTTCTATGTTGTGCATAAATCTGAGGAAACATGTTTTGAACTCAAGACATTTTAAACTTTGTAAGGTGTGACAGAACAATGTACTGTCCATGATACAGTCACTGTATAATCCACCTATTTAATGCCTTTACCTAAGAACCACAAAGTCACCATAGAGGTTATATTAACCTTTATTAACTCTTTGATGGGTTTCATGCCCTCTTCAAAACCACAGAAGAGTTGGGAAGAAAAAACCCACTCTTTTATTGGTATGCCACTTCAAACAAAGTATTGCCTTATGTAGGGACTTAGTTTATATCTGTAGTTCTCTCACTTTCATACAAAAGGATCCTCTGTAAGCCCCATGAAATATTTCTAGTGAAGATCTTGTAAACTCATTTTGCAGTTTCTCATCCTTTCCATTCACAAGGGAAAAGCTTCATTTCGGCTACTACATCCTTTATTAAAGCTGAAGAGAAGCAGCTTTTACCAAGGTAGGGAAACAATGTAACAAAATAAGTGAAAGGCTCTTCTTTCCCCTTTTTTACACTGGACTTTTCAGAGATAAAATTGAGCCAAATTAGTATTCTTTCTGCCATTCATAAAACTACAAATGCCTTTATGCTGCTACATTACAGCATAGTCTGTAAAAGTCTACATCAAAGTCTATTTGACCGAACATGAAACACAGCAACATCTCAATTTATGAGCTGTCCATCTCCCCAACTAATGGACACACTAGGAGCATTCATTTATACCTGCTTTGGGGCATCCATAATTTAAAGTAACTGACTGAAGGGATTCTTCAAGCATAGCAGTCTCCACTAGAAAGCTGACTGCCAGACTTTGCTTACAGGACTCAACAACCTCAGTGGTCCAACACCACAGCAGCACAGATGCTGCTGCCTCAGTCTCAGGATCTTGGGTCCCACCTGTCCCCATCAGCAGCCCTAGGATGACTTTAATGACTACAAATAGCAATGTTTACCTGCCCATCTACTACCAGAAAGGCATTCCTTAATAGAAATCATTCCATGAAGCACCGATCCAAAGAGCATCACTGCACTGAAGCGATTATTTTGTGTGTACACATTAAATATACATTTCTGCAATTTTGCATCCAATGGTGAAATATTTACTTACTGCTATTAGCTACTCATGTTTACTATTCCTAAGGGTTTCCCATCCTTAAGTTTTTATGATATTTACTCAGTCTGGAGCAAAGCATTAGCAGGCTTACCAAGCTGTATTAGATGTCTGTCAGTGATGCCACCAGATAACATAAACATCTCTTTAAAATTATGAAACCTCTCATTACTTCTATGCAATGCGGTTTATTTACCAATGAGATGAGGAAGGAAGGGTTCTTGAATAAATACCATAAAGCAGCCTCTAATAATTTTGTCACTTCTTTTTTTTTCAGTGTTTCCAGCTTTCATGTGTTAACTCTTTAAGAGCATTCACATCAGCAACCAGCAGGTCCCAGGTACTGCCTGTACCCCCTACTCCAGTAACAACTCCTCTGGGTTGTTTGTTAATACTCCTTTACATATTCTTCCTCGAAGGACTCTTATGCCTCTTACCAAAGGCTGGAACACAGAGCTGTTTTTCCATGGTTAATTATGATAACCACTGCATGTTTTCAGGATGCATTCACGCTGTGAAAATGGTTCAGATTTTCTGCTTCCACATATTATAGAAAATATTTTGCTTAAATTCAAAGATATCATTCAACCACCTGCAGCTTCAAAATCAATACCAAGTATTGCTGACTTGTTTATAATATTTATTATTGCATTAAACTTAATCAGAAATGCTTGCTTTCTTCCATGCCACTAACATATTTTGAATGAAAACAATGCTCCACAACTCCTCGAAAGAACTCCACTTACCCATCATATTACTCCCTGACAACTGCACTTGAGGTTTCCCAAGTAGCTTTATTTGCAGTAAGCACATGTTCATGGTACACAGATTTCCCTCTGCTACATTAGCAAAGTAATAAGCATTATAAAAGAGACAGAGAAAGGCTTAATCATACAACTACATGTTACAAGTGTCATATCCTGCTGAAGAAAGCTCTCTAAGATAAATGGTGTTTGTGTTACTAAAACTTACCTGGGATGAGGGATAAGGGAAAAGGAACAGGGAGACCTCAGCAACACAGAAGAGCTCTGATTTTTTTCACAAAATACCAAAATTTGCCATTGAAGAGAGCAGAAATATCAGATCTTGAAGACAACCTTCCTCAAAACCAGCCTGTAGGAATTACTGTACAACTTAAGTTTTTTGGTTTAAATGAGTTAAATGCCACATATTTTTCCCCATTGGTAGACAGATTATTTTTGCTTTATAATGTCATTCTTCCCCACTTCCTGCTACAGATATCTGAAGAGCCAGAGATGAGGTGGACTACAGCTTTTTTATGAGGCTGGCTCCTACCCTTTTGAGGTCCCTTCCTACCCCTAACATTCTGTGAATCTGTGATACCATTTCATGTTTAAATACAACTTAAACTTTTAAACTCAAAAGTATTCACTTAAACTGTATTGCTCATCATTACAAAATTAGACTCTTTCTGTGCAGTAATATTACTTTCTCACTTCCTGCCTTCCCTCCCACCAAACAAGACTTAAGTTTGATTTCTGCCACCAAACAGCTCTTCTATTTGCTGGTATTTTGCCACAGAATGTAACTTTGGAAGGAGCAGTCTTGTCTTGGAGTTTGAGCTCCCATCGTCAAGAATCCATTCCTTACAAAATTTCCTTCATATCCTCAAAATTAGGATGAATAGAAAATAAGTATGGCCACAAGTGGTTTTCAGGTTTTTCTGCACATCAGCAGCATAACCACCTCAACACCGATGCCTCAGCACAGGACCTGCTTTCATACAGCCTGCTCAAGGTTCTTCAACCCAGCAGCTCAAACAACATTTGTTATCTTCTAGCAAATACCTGCTACTGACTATTTGCATTTCGCAGGCTTTCCCATAGCTTCTGGTTTTAAGAGCAACCTTCCGGGTGGCTTTCACCAGCACTATCTCATTTCACATTGCAGCAGACCAGGAGAGCACAGATTCTCAGCTTCCAGGGCTCAGGCAAGGTAACTTCTGTCTCACAAAACCAGAACTTCTTATGCCATCTCCCTACACCTCCACTAGCCTCACAGCTAGAGGGTTATTTTTAGAATGTCCTATGTAGGTGCACAACTTGCTTTTAATGAAATAAAAAATACAAGAAAAATTATTCAAACAACATATGCAGACTACCTGCCATAAAACCCACCTGGCAAACAACCACAGAATTCCTTCAGGACACCAAATGTCCTTAAAACTCAATTTTCTGACTTGAGCAGAATCCACTCTGCTGCTACTATCTCCTACGTAATTTCTTGTAGAAGCATTACATTAGGAGTTGAGGACAAAACTAAGTTCTTTCCACACCAAAGCCTGCATTTGCTTTGTGGCTTTTCAAACTCCAGAACTTCTAAATACATGTAAATCTCTTACATAAATAACCAAAGCACCAAGAAAATTTTTCTTCCAGAATTACTTTGCAGTGTAACTAGAATGATACTTCTCCTTCACTGAAATATTATGCTGTGGTACTAACTCAAAAGTTTCAACCATTTTCATTTCATTACCAGTAGCAATCTAGGAAATGCTGCCATCAATAGTAAATCTGCATGAAGTCACACTCCTCTGGCGCATTTTGTGCATAGCAATCAGTTGGTAACACAATCTTGTGTTGTTTAAAATTCTCTTTATTTTTCAGTTACACTGCTAGCCAGACTCTAATTTATTATATTTTCTGGTACATTTGGTTTTGGATATTTTGACATCCTGGCTCATGCCATTAGAGAAGGAACATAAAATGGTGAAGATGTCTACAGACAGCTGAGAGTTAGACAGCAACAGCCTGGAAAATTAACAATATCACTGTCTCTGAGCTCAGCCAGAGACCTCTCCCGCATTAGCGCTACAAAAATTTGGCAGCATTTCTCCACTACAGGCTTGACACCCAGGAACAGTCTCAGAGGCATCACAGAACCTCAGCCAGTGCAGCAGGCAGCTCAGGTGGCTGGGAGAGTGAGTGTCAGCCCCTGAGCCTGCCAGGGCAGCTGAGCTGCAGAAGAAATGAAACACCGGCCCTCCTGCTCCTTAGAGTCCACCAAAGAAAGCAAAAAAGATCTAAATGTCACCATTTTTATACTTCATATATTGATTTTTGAAAACTTTTTTTTTTTAGCCTTGCATTGTCTCAGTCCTAGCTACAATTTCTTTCTCAGAGCACCCAAGGTGAAATGAGAGGCAGCAGCCAGAAGCCTTCTCAGAACATCTTTCTTGAGAACCCCATCAGAAGGGAGGGCTTTGCTTCCCCCTCCACCTTGGTGACCGACTACATTAACCTTCAGGGCACACTGCCAGCCCCACCTGCTTACTCAGGCTTTTGCCAGCAAGGGATGTTCTCACAGCACTGATTTGTCCTTTGAAGACACATCCTCTTATGCTTACTTCTTACTTTCCCCAACTACATTTGGCATTTGAACTCCTGCACCTTGAGGATGGAGGGGCAGTCCTGATGGGGACACATCTGACCTTTCTCCCAGCAAGATTCTGACAACTTCAAACATGAAAAATCCTCGTGCTGTCTGTACAGCTTGCTCTGTCCCAAGAAACTCCACATCGGGTTTTGAAAAAATTTCTATTTCATTTTTTTTGCCTGTTCTTCAGGAAGCCTCAAGACAGCTTGCCAAAACAATACCCAGGGACACCTGGGCAGCTGAACCCCAAGAGGCTGTCAAAATTGTAAAAAACTTGCAGTGGGGGGAACTTGGCTGGACCCAAGCCCTCAATGACCATTTTGTCCTCCAGGAAAAAACCCAGCAGACTATTATTCCTCTATAGGTTAATAAAGTTTTCTCCTGTCTGTAGGCTGTTTTGTAGCTCAGGCAGTATTGTCAGCTCCTTCTAAACCTCATAATCAGTGAGGATTTCACTAATGATGCAATTGCTGCAACTGCTACAGTCACTTAAAGACAAGGTCAAAAATAACATGTAGCACTGTTAAAACATGATGATTCAGGCAAGCTAATTTACAAAATTAAGAAATGCCACTTTTTAGCTTACCCGTTGCATTTCAGTTTTCCCCACCCCTTTTGAACCTGTGTTGTAACCCAGCTGCTGGTTTCTGTTCAGAAGCTTTCTTCCCCAGCAGCCCAGTCCTGTGCAATAGATGGACACAAAAGTGAGTACAAGCACATATCCAATTTTAAGTTGCTTCATTTCACACTTTAAAAATCCCACTGAAAGCAAGTTATTGGTGCATGAAATACAGAGTACAATTTTAGCTTGCAGAGTCTCAGGGAGTCAGAGCAAATCAGATCAGGCCACACTAAAGTGGGATGGAGATCTAGGATGGAGTGACTCCTCCCTCCTGTTAAGAGCTATCCCATGCCTCAGCATACTGAAGTATCACCATCGTGACAAGAGAAATTTTGGTGTTCAGGTACCAAGAAAACACATTGACCAAGTTCTTTAAAAGCACGTGACAACTTCAGCTCCAACAATCTTGTCTTCTCAGTCCCGTATACTCTTAAGTAACTTGTCTATGCCTAAGCTGACAATCAGTGCACATGCTCCAGTGTCTCCCTTCACCTGCTCTCATGACCTGATGTTTGAAACAAACCATGGATTGAGACTGGATTGAGACCAGAGACTTGATTTCACTTTCCAGTGTGCACAGAATAATCATCAGTAACTGAAAGCAGTTGTATCCATTTGGGGCACTGCCTCAGGCATGTAATGGAGATTTACAGTATGCACCCAGAAAGGGAGTATTTGTATGTAAAATGATTTGATAATCTGAAAAAATCCCTCAGTAAACAAAGGAAGTTTACAGATAATCGTATTAAAGATTAGTGTTGTTTTAAAACAATGCAGAACACATTTGAGAACATCTGGAAAGGAAGATGGTAGCTTTAAAAGCAAAACCTTGGGGGAAAATATATTTTGCCCTCAAACAGAAAATGGTAATAAACTTTATTGAATCCTAATCTACTTCAATTCATGTTAAGGAAGAGCCTTTTTTTTTCCCTGGTAGGAGTCTTATCGATCTATTTAAATGCAATTTTATAAATAAATACTTGGAATACATTTAAACACTGTTTTAATATCTGATTAAGTGATTGTTTATTCCTTATTGATTGTTTCAATTTTACTTTGAATTTGAGAAGCAAGCTAATTTTAAGTCAGAAAAACGTGTATGCTTACTATTAAATAAGGATAGAACTTCACCTCTGGGCTACAGGAGGTAGTCCAGATAGCACGTACCATGACAGCAAAAGCAATCTTACGTCTCTTTTTTTATATGCACCCACACATCAGCAGGAAATCCTCTTACCAATTTTACTATTTTTTCCATCACTCATTTACTGTTTTACAGACTATTGCTGTGATGACTTATGTGAAAATCCCTCCAACAAACCCCATAAATTGCTTATGACATTTTCTATAATCAGTGTTGATAATCAGTAACAGTTATACAAATCTTCTATTTACACAATGCATTACTCAAGTTCCTCAGTGGTGTAACTGCTGACAGCTCCAGAAGAATGAAGCTACTCCCTAAATAAGAAGTAAAAGCAAAAACTACAGAACTGAACAATAATTAAGTTGCTAAGAACATACTGGATCAGATTTCTACAAGTTCTTTACCTACTGTATTTCTCCCATTCATGTATTTCATTCTTCTATTAAAAATGCTTAATGTGAGAGGTAAATTTGGAAGGAGGGAGAGGGAGAGGGAGAGGGAGAGGGAGAGGGAGGCAAAAAAATTGTTGAAAGAAAAGAATAATTACAGGATTTTAATTTTTTTCCTTTTTATAGTGTTTTATTTATTTATATACATAAATTACTTTTATATACACAGGTAAGTAAAGTTAAATGACAAGTAGAATGCTAAGCAGATTTCTACCAGCAGCAATGGGGCTGAAGCAAAGGAATCCCATAAGGTATCTGCTCTGTGTGCTTTGCTATAACCACTGCATCACAGATGTGGTGAATTCAGCTACGTCCTCAGGAGTAGAAACAGGCAGGACTCTGATGCCCCAAAGAACCCCATGGAGCCACCACTGCAAATTCTACTGTACAGTCAAGCCACAGGGATGGCTAAGTAGGACTCGGCACTTGATACCCCATCTGAAAAATCACATACACAGGACAGCATATTTAACTGCTTTAAATATTTGTGGGTGTATTGTAGTGACAGCCCTTCTCTTCAGCATTTCAACTTAACCTGCTGAGCAAGTTTCCAGGTATACGACCTCACCCATATCAACACTTCAGAACAAAACACCATCTTTATCCTCGATGTCAGTATCACAATTAAAACAGAACTTCTTAGTCTTTGATCCTCCAAGGCAAAAAAACCTTTAAAAAAATTGCAGCACAATGTTGACATTACAATGTGGAATTAAGATGCCTTCACTAAACCTGAGACTTACTTAAAGACAAATTATATCTGTTGTGAAATCCATATGGTTCTGATCATTTTTAGGAGGTAATATGTCTAGCTGTACCTAAAAGTTCTTCATCAAATACTTTCAGCTTCATAAAGGCATGACACCTGGTTATGAACATTTCCTGGCTTCAGAGCTTTTCAAAGTTTTCAAAATATGACTTAGGAAAGCATTATGCTTCTATAGCACTCCTCTAGTTGATGGCATACAGCCTTTACTGCAGAAAAAAAGAACTGTAACAGTTTCATTTCACAGTCCAATAACCCAAAATCCTGCATTACTGTTCACTTTAGTGTTAATTTTCCCACAGATTCTCTTTTTCTGCTTACATAGCAAGACAGCTCAGGTCAAGTGCACAGACAAGCTATGCTGCTGATTCTCCTTTTTACCACCACTGAATCACCTTCACTTTTGCTTCACTGGAAAGTTATTTTCCCTGCAGAAAGCTGGAGAGCCACAGTCAATAGATAAGTCAGCAGCTATCAGTCAAAATGGATTTCAAAGTAGGAAAAAACCCTTCCCTCAACTAGAACAGCAAGAATTATTTATTCAGGACCAGGCCCACATTGTATAAATACATCACAACAAGTAAATTTGCTGCTGTACATGTGGTAAAGTTAAATTCAGCTTCTGTCACTTCCAACTAGAGACACACAGGGATAAGAAGCTGTAGAATACAAAAGTATCAGCATAGAACAGACATGTCGAGCCATCCCCAAGATAACAGGAATGAACAGTGTTTATTTTACCAGATGAAGTAGAAAGATGCCTTTTTCACTGGTGATTTGAAAAAGAAACACATCTGGTGGTTGTCTCTGAATACTTACGAAGCTTTGTAATGTGTAAGTAGAGATCTAACTTACACACCTTTCTAAGACATTCAGATGAAATGCATGAGATTGGCACATATGCAAATGTATCTGTATTTTTAGCCTAATGTAACCTGGATGAGTTAAGCTCTACCTTTAGCATTTGAAAGGAATTACACCAGATAAGAAGCAAACATGAATTCTGAAGGCATTCAATAGTGGACAAATAGCAATTTATATTGAATGAATAGAAGGCAGGAAATCCTATGATTTATAGAGCTTCATTCTTCATTAGAAGCAGCAATGACAGCTTAGTAATGGACTACTTGTAAAAACAGTCCAGGAATTGACTTGTACTCATTTTTAATTAACATAAATGTAAGATCTAGCACAGACACAGAACTATTTTACTAATTCACTGGGTGAGCCCTCATTAGCTTCTGTCAGTAAATATAAATGATTGAGGAAAGCCTTCTAGAGCAAATGAGACATAAAGGCAGGAAAAAAGAAGCAAATCCTTACCTACCTGCTCTGGAAAAAGCTAGACTGAAAAAGGGGGGTTTTGAAGTTAAAAAAAAAAAAAAGAAGTTACTTCAATTAACAGTCAGGCAGCAGGGGGGAGGTTTGGATGATGGGTCTGGTGTGTACTTACTGTACAAGACATTGATCAGAATGGGGCTGATAGCAAACTCTCTGAAGGTGACTGGAAAGTTTATACAACACATTAGAATCTATGTGGTCTTGTGATGTATTGATCAACTTTCACTTAGTTATTTCAGTCTGCTTACAAATGGATTTTAAACACTTGATTAAAAAAAAGATAAATAGGTGAAAACATTGATATAGGGCAGGGGAATAGATTTAATAAAAAGACTCGAGAACACAAGGAAGAATGAGTAAATAAAAACATGAACAATAAAAGCATGTAACATTAAGGCATCCCCCTCTCCATGAAGTGGCAATCTCTGTTACTGGTTATCTTTTTAATAACTTTTAACCTCTAAATGTATAGGAGAAACTCAATATGGCCCACATTTCAGTATTTAATCTACTGCAGATGTTCAGTGCACAATCCACAAGGCACAGACAGACACTTAACATTTTCAGTGTCCTCCTTGAAGTGTGACTTGCTCTAGTGCCAGGCTACCCAGCCACAAGATGGACTTGGACTGTTCTGTTCTGTTCTGCACAGACTGTTAGCACAGACAGTGGAAGAACCAACTATATTGAAGTCAAAATGTGGTCAGCTTAGAAGTCTTATGGGGGTTGTGGGTTCTCTTTCTCTCTGTTGTGATTTTGCTGGTATAGCAGGTCGTGATGTCAATTAGGGGGATGATTTGGATGACATCACGATACCCAGAGAAAACCCAACTACAGGCTCTGTGCTACTGCCATAAGAGTGCATTCCTGATACAGCTCATTTCATCTGAGGATTAATAAAAGGTACACAGACAAAAAGCACATTCATGTTATGAGAAAGTAAAATACAGCAACAAAGAAGGCTCGCTGATACCACCCAACCTTTCTTTTTTAAAAAAAAAAATTAAAAGAGACTACTCAGGAAAGCCAGCCAAAACTTGATAGCCAGAAAAATCATAACATTCCCAGATTCTGAAATGTTACTTTGTGTCAGAAAAAAAACCCACAGGTTGGACTTTTCAAAGCAAACACCACATTCCTGTGGCAGAACATGACAGCTTATCCGAGTGCAATACAGCAACCACTGAAAACTGCTTTCCATGAACTGGTTTCAGTATACAAGCCAGCGACATTTTACCTCTGTTAGCTTTGCTTGAATTTCCATTTGCTTCTGTTGTGCCAAAAACCCTCTGCTGCACCAGCTTTCTTTTTCCTGGGTATAAACTCAGAAATGAGGATTAGCACCAATCTGAAGGCCAAAGAAAGACACAGGAAAGTAAAAGATAAAAATCTTTCATCACTAGTACTGTTTGGCATTTCGGGGCTCAAATTCAGGGAATTAAGAAAGGGTTGTCTGTGGAGAAGAACTTGGATTCAAGACAAAATTCCGTGCAAAGAAAAGAAACAGTATCCACCTGGCAAGTACAACTGCAAGCGTCAATAGAAATGTCAATGTATTTGAACATGGACTTGAACCCAATAATAAACTGCATATTCCCAAATGTTTTCTAAAAAGCCAGTTCCCAGGAAGGCACAACGCCGTCATCCTGACAACTTTCACTGGGCTTGTGCAACCTCCTTGGAGGTCATGGGAACCTCACACAGTGGCAGTGCTATCTTGAGGGTTGGTGCTCTGCAAAATCACTGCTACTGCAAAGAATGCAGAAGGAGGCAGCTTGTCACTGATTTTTTCCCCTCTGTGCTGAATAATACCTGACAGCACGACACCACTCCAGGCAACCTGATCCAAAAGCCTTGCTCTGCCTTTCTGCAACTACTGGGTTCTTCCCTCTGCCCAGACCCATGGGAGTTCTCCTTTAATGTGCACCACTTTCTGTCACGATCTACTACTAGAAAAAAGACAAATAAGTCATAGCTCCCCATTCTTCATTACCTATAACTACTTATAACTACCATTTACAACAATTTAAAACCAGACCAGGTCACATATTGGGTATATTCCTTGACCAAATTGCATTTTGCTCTACAAACAAAGGTTCTTCATAAAAATTCTCTACACCTCATCAAACAGTGATTAAAGCATGACAAATTTCTGCAACGAAATACAAAACCACATTCTTCTTTCTGGAATGAAGGAAAAGCAGCCAGGCAAAACGCAACATTTATCACGCCATCCCAAAGTAAACCAGCACTTCCTGGGCAAAAATTAACTTCTATATAACATTAAGCTGACATGTTTATAAACTCACAATTACTTTCTAATTTGGCCTGCTTGCTGTGATGACAGCAAGAAAATTCTAGACATTCTTAACAAAAATACCACAACCCCAGAGCAACATCACTGCTTGCTAACTAACCACAAAAATAAGGCTGCAAATATTGAGCTATGTTATCCCAAGGTTCCATTTTTAAAGTAAAACTATTTCCCACTAATTGGGTGGGAAAATCACAGATATGCAAAACAACTTAGTCTTGCAAGTTCACAAGTTACCTGATTATATATCAAACAACTGCATGCTTTTTTCTTTACCATCTAGTGTACAGACTCAGCAAAGGACTTCCCTCCTCTTCCAGCTCACAAATTACTTGTAAAACTAACAGCAACTGAAATAAGCATCTACAACACTGTGAAGGATTGACGTCTATGCACATTCATTTCACTAAAAATACTTTAGAAAGGGAAGAGATGCCTGTAGCATTGCAAAGCACATTTCAAGGATGAAGTCAGCTCAGGTACAGCACTGTAACACAGTAGGAGGGCTGGGAGCATCTCTTCTCATGTCAGGAGATAAACCAGCCCTGAATTCTGAAGCTGAAGTCAGCTACCCACATTATCTCATGCAGAATACAGAACACTCAGTATGAAAACATGACAGGTTTATCCCATGAACTTGCAAACATAAATCCTGACCCTGAAAACATTTACATGCAGGCTTAAGGATAAGCCTAAGAACAGACTGACTAATTCCAAAAGAAATACTTTGGTGTTTAAAATTAAACATATGTAAACTCAAGCATCTACAGAACTGGGGCCATAAAAAGACCAAATGCACACACTGCAACATTATTATTTTTTATTGCTCTGTAGACATCATGACTCAACGATTACATAATTTAATACTGATATTTAAAAGAATTTTCATCTTTGAAAGGCACTACTATTTCTAGAAACAAACTCGATTGACCTAACAAAGCAACTAAGCAGCATGCAATTCAACATCACCACGTTAAAATTGCTCCTGCAAACCTAATCAGCAAAGAATTTTCAAACATCAGAGAAAAGCCACTCCTGTATTAAACAGGCAACCAGTTTCCTTTTACACCAGGGAGGATGTTAAAACTGAATGAATGCTATTTTCTTATAAGTTACAGCTCTTAGTATCTAACAGCTTCTAACTTCTCTTTAAATAAGCTGCATCTTGCTGACTTATGACATTACTTTATACCAATCCAGTGTTTAATACTCATCATATCCTTACACATTTCATTTGCATCTTGTTGGTATTGCTTCTTCACAGTTGCTTGCAATTGTACAAAAATGCTTTTTAAGAGTACAAAACAATGGGACAAAAAAAGAACAGGGTATTTCGAAGTATTTTCAAGAAGACAGTTTCAACTAAAAGCTAATAAACTTTTGCTGGTTTTTAGTTTTACAGGCCCCTAAGGAGATACCTAGATAGAGAGTGACAGAACTTACAAAAAAACACAATTTCACTGATGTCATCACTGCTTCCATGAGAGCAGAATCCAAACAAATGCAAAAGCTTGCAAGGTGAAAGCCAGTATTTTTAATAATTATTTATTAATTACACAATAAATTTGGTTTTTAAAAAAAGCTTATGAAAACATAAGTGTTCCAAGAGTATAGCACTTTTTGACACAACCACCAGGTTACGTTCCTCCTGTAAAATTTCATCCCGAAATTGTAGCTTATTTCTTTTTATTTTATTTAAATTGAATATTCAAGTCTTGTTTTAGGAAATCATGATGTTTGTGAATCACAGACATAAGTCCAAGGCCCTGGCTTTCTCTTAGTGAAATCACTAGGCAGAGTTAAGAGTCAGTAGAACTGAAAATTCAGTATTGAAAACTGTGATGGTAAAATTATGGCTTAATAGTTTTCTTGCAATATCCAGGTATTTTAGAAGTGTAAAAGTACTTTAAAACATAACATTATATTTCTGTTAAAAAACAGTGTAATTTGGTACAATGGTGTTCTTTGAAGCCTGCTGAATGTGTAGCTAATAATTTCATACAGCACTGTGTTCAGGGAAGAGGATTCCTTGCTCCGTGAGCAGATTGTTTAAAAAAGACCCTATTAAGTCTTAAAGTTCTAGCAAGTATGCTGACATACCTTGTTTCCATTTTGAGGAAATTTGTTTTAATAAAGCCAGGGCAGCATATGGTACTAACATGTTTTTTCAAGTGGTAGAGACACTAACAGAAACCATCTGATGTTTCTTCCTAAGCCTCCTTGATCTGCTGCTGGATTGAAGCTTAGAAAAAAGAATCTTGAAGCCAAAAGGAACTGGGTAGAGGAGTAATAATAATAAAAAAAAAACAAAACAAACCAAAAACAAACAACTTAAAGTATTTATTAATGAAATTCTAGCTCAGAACAGCTTCTCTTTTGAACAGAAGTTCAAATGCATTTATGTTTGAAATTTATTTCCAGAAACTATGAAACTTACTCCAAAGCTAAACCCTAACAGAATTTTTTTACTTTGCACACAGAGAAAGAAACAAACCCACAGTATCATGTAATTAAAAAAGGAATTAAATGAAGCTCAGAAGTACTTAATTGTGGATTTCTACAGAAGTAAACAATCAGTGCTATGCACTAGCAACATGGTAAGAAAAGTCACAAGGGACCGCCAGATTTGTCACTACCACAGTCCCAGCAACTGGTTCCTCAATTAGTTGACTGAGTACTAATATTCCACCAAAAGTAATGATAATTTTCAAGTATGCTTTGTAAAGTCTTCACTGAGATGAGGCTTGAAATTTGTAAACCACATTTTCAGCGATCAGAGGGAACAAATGGGAAGGAGGGAAACGGAGCCTCGCTCAGAGCACCTAGGAGTGGTATTAACATTTTGAAGCAGCTGCCAACTCCATAGGCTTCAGACACATTTTACACAGAGCTCCGAGTTCCTCTGGCGCAGCTGTAAAACACATAACCTGAAACCAGCTCCTGTAAAGGGTTTGCTTGCAGCTGTTCTTCTGCCTCCCCCGCAGGCAGTAATTTGACTCCTTTTCGGGGAGCAGCTTCTTCAATCACGCTACACGAGAACATCAGAGGTGTATTTAGGGACCCCAAAATCAGGCACGTTGGGGGCAAGTCTCCAGCGCCTGAGCAAACCGCTGAGCTTCGCCAGGACGCGCTGAGGGACCGGGCACCGCGGGGCTCCCCGCCGGCGGGCAGAGCACACCCGGCAGCGGCACCTGCGCTCCCGGGGAGGCCGGAAGGAACCCCCGCCCCTCCCGNCCCGGCTCCGCCCCCGCCGGGGTCCTCGCCATCCTCTGCGCTTGCCCCGGCGTTCTGCTCCGCCCCGAGCAGGGCCGCGATTGGGGCATGGCGCCGGCCTCCGCCTGAGGAACAGGGCCGTAGTGGGGAACGCGGGCGCTGTCGCACGCTCTCGCCGCGCCGCGATGGAGGAGGACCCGGAGCTGGAGAGGTGAGGGGCGGGTGGGAGCGGCTGAGCGGCCCCACCAGGGGCTCGGCGTCGCCTCCCTCCCCGCAGGGCCCGGGACAGCGCTGGTCTGAGGCAGCCTGAGATCCGCTCCTGGGTTCTGCGGAACGAGGGGCGGACTGTTGGGGCCCAGCGCTGCGCGGCGGAGTGCTCTGCAGCTGGCTGCTGCCCTGGGACGGGCTCCTCCCGGTGCGGGGCCTCGGCTGTTGGGTACGAGGCCGCGGGAGGGCCGGGCGGTGGCGCGGAGGGAGGGCCCCGGGCCCGGCCCGGCCCCCCGGTGCCGCCTCCCCGCGGCAGCCCCGCCGGAGGAGGTGGGAGCGCTCCGGTGGGGTGTGCAGTAGAAAATGCAGCTTCCTACGTATATAGAAAAAGAAATCCATTACTTTATTAAAAAAAACAGCAATTACTCTTGCGATGTACGCGGGTACAGCTTAGAACCAAGATTGAGAAGCATTAGGTGACACATCTCTCATCAATTATAAATGGATGATTAGGTGTATGCGGTAAAATTAAAAAAAAAAAATCTTGTGTTCTTAGAAGTTTTGATTTTCAATGTTGGAGATCGGCCAGTTGACTAATTTTTAAAGTCTGTTACTTGTATGGAATAATTCAGAATGCTTAGGTTTTTTGTTCTGTTTTTAACAAAAAATAAACTTATTTTCTGCTTTGCATTTCCTTGGGACAAGGGATTTCATGTTGCCGTGTGTACGGAGTCACAGAGTTCCCAAGCAAACGCTTAGGGTTAAAATGCAGATTTCTGTCATTAGTTACTCAGTCACAGCAGGCCTCACTTTTGTGCTAGAAGTAGATGTTAGGTGTTTATACTGCAGATTTTCGGGGTAATAATATTTGTAGTTCTTGGATATATATATATATATTAGTTTTTTAAGCTTGTTTGTTTGTAACTGCACATTTATTGGGGCTTTTTAAAACTGTTAGCCTGATGACCAGAGGCTTTCTGAACTGTGCTCCCTGTGGTTCTTCCCACTGACTTCTAAGAAACCATGCCCAAGAGTGCTTATAGAAAACCTGTTTCTGCTTATATCTAGCAAGCATTTTAATAGGATAGAAGCCATAACAGTGGGGTGGTGGGAGGGCTAGAGAGCATAATGCTTTCTAAGAGGTCTTTAATGCCTAGTAAGCTGCTTCTGCTCTCAGGTCATCACTTTAATAATTAAAGCTTATTTCTATATATGTATGTTATTTTTACTAGTGCCATTTATTCTTTAAACTTTATTTGTTCATAGCAAGTTGGAACTATCTTACTGTTCTATGCTGTCTGTATGCCTACTGCTGTTGCCCTGCTGGTAATTTGGGGTCCTCTGGGCAGCTTGGGACATAGCCACTCTCTTTACTGCTCTGCAGTCTCCTTGTGTTGCTGCTTTAACCAGTGACCAGATTTGAAGTTTTACCCATTTTATATAGCTTCAAGCTGAGTTGGTATTTGCTCTAGCTTTTCCATGGCACGGTAGATAATGAGAGTGAAGCTCAGTATTACTTAGCGAGTGGTACATGGTAGAGTTCAGCTGTCCAGTTGTCTTCAACCACTGATGCTGTTTACCTCTTTTTGTGTGTTTGTTTCTGAACACATTATAGGTCCATATACTGTACTTGATGATGATTGCTTTCTGTCCCCCTATCATCAATTTGTATTTCACAACCTCAGCTTTCATAACAGCTGACTTTACTAGTTGCACCCTGGATTCAGTTCTATTTATGCTATATGCATTTGGATATAATATTCAGATATTTCTTATTCTAGACATGCATCTCTGTACAGGCTTCAAGGGTCTGATACAGACCTTTCTTTATGCTTTGGTTTGCATAGCAGCACACCCATGGTAGTTTTTTGTGTAATTTTTAAGCTTTTTATAATAAGGCTTTAGCATACAAGCAGTGGCATTTTTATTCTCTAGCCACCGTGTTAACTATTTCAGGTAGATTTTTTTTTAGTGTTTAAAAATGTTTTTATATAGAATATTCCCAGTAGTCTCTCTGAATCAGGCTTCTGTTGCAATGTACAAGTGTTAAATAACAGCTTAAGATTTTCTGTATGTGTGTTTATTTTACCTACCAGGAGGGGAAAAAAAGTGTAGCTATTTGGGTGTGGGTGTGTGTGGGGGGGGTGTATGAAAGACAAGTCAGTTGTCTTTTTTTCTTTTTATTATCTAAGGAGAAGTCTCTTCATCTTACTTGTTCTATTTCATCCTTACTATCACATTCTGTGTCTGACTCTTGCTTGACCTTGCATTTGATGTTTTCCTCACATTAACAGGAAGTGATAGCTGCTATTGAAGCTGAATACTAACTAGCAAGTTACACATGACTGTTGCTTACTCTGGATTTTAAAACTCTAAAAGCTGTAAATACCACACCCATGTAAAGTAGTAATTTTTACTATGTTTTACTGAATTATTTCCTCTGCTTCATCTCACCCAATAGCTTTTGTTGGAACTATGAACTGACATTTTTTTTCTTCTGCACTTACTAGTACATCAGTAGACTGATGATCTTAAAGGTCTTTTCCAACTGGAACTAGCCTGTGAAGACCCAGAGTCTTGAGATACAGTGGGATTTTAAAGAAAATTCTAGGCTTAATTCTGTCAATATATAATTAATGATATTTTAACAGTATTGTGAAGATATGACCCAAGAGTGAGTAGAAAGACAAAAAAAAAGGTTACAAATACACTGCTAGGATGTTTATTTTGATTTTGCTGTCAGCATGTGTATTTGCATTTCCTACTTAATTTCTACTAAGTATCCTTGGGAATATTGCAGAGTTCACCATTTTAATCCCAACACAAAAAACCAAAAACAAAACAAAACACATGAGAAAAAAAATTCCCCTCCTAAATTATCTTCATGGTTATTCGGTCTGTTTGAAGCACAGAAAATGTTGTTTCTCTGAGGATGTGAAGGACGTGACTTTGTTATAGTGTGTGTCCGAATCTTTCCATAATCCCTTCTGTCTTTCAACAGCTATAAATATTTCACAGCCTTGGATACCATACCTTATTAGAAGTGCCTACGAAGCTTGTTTGAAGCATCATTTACTTGGAATTAAGTGTTTCCTAAGGCAATGCTGCTCTGAATCACAAGGGATGCTATAATTCTGTAATAAGAGGCCCGTAGCTGAGTTGGGAATCAGCGATCTAATATTTTTGCTGCACAGGCATCCCACTTACACTTTTTACAAGTAAGCTTTGTGCCCTGGAGAAATTAATTAATAGTTCTTAATATTGTTTTGAGCAGTTAAAATCAGAGTGTCAGGATTCAGTATGCCATTCTTATACTCAAGGCAGAAAAGTGGTCTGTGAGATAGAGTTGCTGTGTGAAATGGAGTGGAATGTACACTAATTTAGCTGATGGGAATATCAGCACAGAAATGAGCTACAAATAGCACTCATGGGACTGATAAATAGAATATTTAAGTAAGTAAGAAACCTGATTGACAAAGAATGACAGCATTTGAATACCTGATGTGAAGTGACTTTGCCTTTAAACAAATGTTAGGATATTTGTGGCTTATTTGTACCCTTTTTTTTCATTCTTGCTCTTTATGTTGCCTTAGGCTTAATTGCATTTCATCAGTTATCTTCATGTGAACAGGTAAGACAAAGCAGCTTATAGGAGTTAATTATGAATAACACTGGCCCATTCTTTTATTGCAGAAAGCAGTATCTTTAGTCCTTTACTTGACTGAAGGTCTTGATATTAATTATTCAGATGTAATCAGAATACCAACATCCACTTCTATTTCCAGTCCCATGCATAGTTAAAAATAAGTTGTACAGTCAGCATGAAACTACTCTGAGAAAACTGGTTTTAAAAACTGCTCATTTTTTTTTCTTGGTCCTGGCACCAAGCTGCAAGACCTAGAGTGACTCAGGAGGTAGCTTTAAGCATCATTTTGGAGACTGCAGTAGCAGAGCAACTTGGCCTCTGAGCTTGAGTATTAGTGGTATAGACAGCAGTTATTAATGCTGTGAAGGTCTTTGAAGATGTGTTTGGTAAACATGTCCCTTTTCTGACTCAGGTAGATGTTGAATGTGAACACTGCCTTCCTGCTCCAGGTCTGTGCACGTCTGCAGCCAGTTGCGTGCTGTGAAGCAATGCCAGCAGATAATTGTTTAAAAGTCCACATCAGGATCTTTAATGAAATGGTGCTGTGGGTGGGGATGTCAGTTAGGTTTTGTGCTGAAAGTTGCCAGGCACACCCAGAGAAGTTTAAAGAGGGACCATGGTGGGTGGGGGAGCCCAAAAAATGCTCAACCTTGGCTTATCCTAGGCGTGTCTCAGGAGCCACCAGCCCATTAGAGACCCATCTCCATGAGCCCAGAGGAACATGGGGGCACAGTGGAAGGTCAGAACCCACAGTAAGGACTCAAAGGAATGGGCATCTTCTCTGAACTTCTCCCAGGGCTGGTCCCAAAAGACAAGCCAGGCCTCCAGGCATGACACCCATCAAGATGAATCAGAGCTGGAGCAGCTTTTAAGGGTGTTGCTGCCTAGGGGAGTGGGATGCAGGAGAAGCACATTTTGAGGTTGCATAAGGCTTATTAAGGGATGTGTAGGGGAGGAACCGAAGGCAGGGAAAGGAATGGGGTCAGGTGATTTGGGGAAAAGCAAGAGTGGAAAAATAGAGGAATAAGGGGATCAAAAATCTGGTCATGTGTAAATAGGCTGCTGGTTAGTAGACTTGTCTGGTATGTATGCCCTGCACCTGATCAGTGCAGTCTGTCCTGTCTTGCCATTTAATTCCTTTCTAAATTTCTGGACTGGGTTTGAGGGAAGAGGGTGTGGGTCTCAGTGCTAGCAACTGGAGTCAAACTGTGGCTCAGAGGGACTGCTGTGTCCATGGCAGTACAACTGAAGCGAGCGAGGGAGTGCAGGTCTGGATGCCACTGGGACCCTGAGCTGGAGGATTGGGTGCCAGCAACTGAGGGCATCTTATGGAATGAGTGAAACTTAAGTGTCAGCCACTGGAGCAAGGCTGGAGACCCATTTGGCTGTGCTGCAGCACTAGAATGAGGTGAGGATGTGTGAGGGAGTACGTGGCTAGTGAAGACCAAGTGAGATCAATTTATGAGTAAAGTGGGAGCTGGGGATTAGTGTCTCTCCCTACAAGCAAGACACCAGAGGAGCTTGCTGTCAGAGGCAGCAGGGAGTCCTGGCCAGTTGCTGGGGGGATGTAGAACCAAGGGCTGTCCCATGGTGAGACACATGTGCCTCTGTCTCTCCAGGCAGGACTGCAGTGGGGTTGGGTACTGGGGAACCAGGGGAGTCCCAGCCAGCTCTGTGTGAGGGTCTGTATCAGCGACTGGAGTTGTGCTGAGACAGTGGGGGTTCCTATGCCTGGTCAGAGAGCAGAGCAGGATAAAGCTGTTTGTGCAGATGCCCTGTGTGTGATCCATGTGGCCAGCAGCACATACATGTGGGGTGTGGGTGTGCCTGCTGGGAGTGGATTTTTAGCTTTGCCCAGGTTGGACCTGGGCTTCAAGGCTGTGGCTGTCTGGCCTTTTGCCTCTCAGATCCAGTGCAATACATCTTCCCCTGACAGGGTGGTCTGTAATTATAAACACTGAGTGGTCTCTGTAGTGACATGGTGTTTTCATTGCTTGTAACTGTATCAGACGTGTCTTTTAATTGAGAGTTATTCATTTTTTCAGTCTGTATTTGATCTTTCAATTAAAAATGGTGAAGCTTTTTCCCTGAATAAAGAATAGAAAACATCCCTGTTTTTTTGTGACTTTGGAGCCTTTGGCATTCTCACATTATCAGGGCACATGCATTTGTAATTCAAGGTGTTGTGGTTTATACAATGGAAGCTTTGTTTTTTGGAATATAGAGGGGAAAATCTAATTATTCAGAACTGTGAATAGGTCTCGGACCATACTCTTGAAGCTAAAAAACATCACTGCTTATACCTTCATGTTACTGTAATTCTGCTGCTAAGATTGATTGCTCTGAAAGGATTGCCACAGCAAGTTTCAAGTGGTGCTTGCTATAAAAGGTGCCAGAATTATGACAGTGTACTTAAATGTGCCCCTGTCCCTATTTTTCCCTCCCGTATATCCAATCCCCCAGTGTTTGGGTTCTTCTCATGTGAAAGGTACATGCTGCATTCCCTTTTCTCATGCTTGCAGCTCTTGGAATTGAAGCTGTCAGCCACAGGACTGTCTGTGTTGTAATCAAGCTGTAAAAATGAAGAGAGCAAAGAACGTTGAGTCCCAGGAGGCCTCTAAAAGCAAATGTAAAAACCTTGTGTGCATAGCTTTTAAGCTTTTGGTTTACTTGTGTATGGGATATAAGTTCAGTGAGTGGAAACATTATTTCAAAGAGGATCTGAGCATTTTTTCATTTGTCTGTGCAAGTCAGGAGGACTTGGTAAAGGTGCAGTGAGTAAGTGATGTTGAAAGACCAATATTGGGAAATAATGTTTAATAAGAAAGAAAGATGTCAATTTATAAGGCTGCCAAGACAGATGCCAAGTCAGTCTGATCTTTGCTATCATCAGTGCAAAAGAAACTTCTTGCATACTTAATTGCTTGTCATTCTTACCTAGGTTCATAGAGTTGGTGTCACCATATTAATTACAGTTTCCCCTAAAACTGAATCATAGCTGTTTAAAAATATGTGTGTGTTTTAGTAGTGTTTTGTAGCTCAGATACTTCTGGTTATAAAATAACAACAGATACCATGGCTTTAAATTTGCCTCCTAGTCAGATTCCTCAAAACAATCATTAAGTTTGTTAACTGATAAGTAAAATTTTTTTTTTTTTCTTCTCCCCTCTTTCCTCTTTATCTGACATTGCTGTTTGCAGGCTCAGCACAAGCTTTTATAAAGGCCATGTGTCCCTGCTGTCATCACTATAAATTAGTGCAGGCTGCTCAGGTAGCAAATTCTGGGTCTGGACAAAAAACAAATTTTGCCATCATTTCATGGAGACCTGTGTATGCAACATCTCCCACAGCCCAGTGGTAAAGCCTGTGTTTCTTATCCTTTTTTGTTTGTTTGTTCTTGGCAGTAGCTGTCCCACTGCTTCTGCCCTGGGAAGGCAGCAGTAGCTGGCAAGGCTCCTGACACTGTACTTAATATCGAGGTGCAGGTAACTCAAAGAGGTGACAGCTTACCTGGGCAGGTAACTCAGTTTCTATGAATGCCCATGCTATGACTGGATATGCAATGTGTCCTTGTGTCCCATGTGGGGTAAAAAAGCAGACGAGATGTGTGTTTACAACACCAGGATTTATTGTAGATAGTAAAAGATCTTTAAAATTGGATAGATTGGATTACCTGAATATTAGGATATAACAAAATAAGGCACCTTAACAACAGAATTCCCCAATAACTGAGTACCTAGTACAAGAAAGCTACTTGTTTGAGTACTAGCAACTTACTAATAGTTCTTATACTAGATCTAGAACAATAATTAAAATAATACCTGAAGGCCATGTAGTAAGATGATACTGCAGTCTTCTCCCTTTTGTTTAAAAGGCTCCTAAAGTTTTAAAGTTCCAAAGCTTTAGTTAAAGATTTAGTTAACTTTAGTTATCTTTAAAGATTTCTTTAAGATTCAAAGCTAGCTAATGATGATATAAATAATAATTTGTATATAGGGATGTGATATTTCTAACCCTCTTTCTGGGTGCTGCAGCGCATCCCTTTCAACCTCCTGAGGAGTAACCACTCTCTGCAGACATCCTCACTGGAGGGAAGAAGTTTGACCACACTTTCTAGGGAAAGTGTACAGGAGTCCCTCTGATCAAAGATGGGACCAGGCTTTTTTAGAATAATGTGATTGGCTGCTGTCATTTAATTACTTAGCCATACCTCAAAGTTCCTTGTCAGACAACAAAAGGGAAACAGAAGTAGGAAGAAAGCCTTTTTTTTCACCAAGGAAACTCTTCTGTTTATCTACCTGTTCTCCTTCTGTCTCCATCTGGCCTAGCTGTGGCTAAGCTGACATCCATGTTCTTCAACACAGAAGAGCAGCTGGTGGCAGAGACATCAACTTTTTGTATTTTCAAGATTGTTACCAGTTCAGAGTTTGTTATGCCCTTTGCTTTTCCATGGGAACCAAACAACTCCAGGCTGGGGGCAGTGAAACTGAGAGGCAGAGAGAAACTGAATCACAAAGAAAAACTGAGGCAGAGTGTCCTGCTACACCTGGCAATAAAATGTATGCTTAAAAAAGGATATCAAGATCATACTAACAAGAAACCTTAAACCAATGCACCATTAATAGATTTGTGCACAAAGAAGCAATACTACGGGTTTTGGTGCATTTCTCTGTTATTGATTGAGTGGGAGTCTTGGAATGCTTTCCTTTGCAAAATTCGTCAAATGCAAATTCTCAAAGAAAAAAGTTGTGACCTGTGAGTATTTGCATGTCTGTCTGGCACAGATCTTGGCTTTTGCTGGATGGAATAATTGCCCCCAAGACAAAGGAATCTATCTATCTAAGTTGATTAAGAATTATTTATGTTGTTTGAGAATTTGTGACTGAGTCTGGAGGCTTGTTTAGGAATCTTTAGCTAAGATACTGCTTGCTGGAAATTACTACGAAGTAAGGAAGCTGTTCCATGATGGTTGTAAGTATAAACAATGAAAATTATATTCAAGCAGAACTGCAAACTAATTGTAGAAAGTGTAGCTACACTTTGTTGTGTTCTACACTTGTACTTATTTAGCACCAATTTCTTTTCTGTTGCCAGGGGGAAAAAAAGGAATGCCCAAAAGCAGACAGAAGAAAAAGCATGTCTGTCTCTTTAAAATGTCACCAACCTATCCTAACAAATGTACAAATCCACCATCACAAATGTGAAAGGAGATGGTAAAGGCTTATTTTAAGACCATAACAAACTGAAGGAAGTTAGATCTAGGCTGACAAATGTAGGCAGCCAGATAACTGCGTAGCATTTTCTCATTAGCTACTGAAGGAAATTCTGTGCTGCTTATTTCCATTTTGTGCTGTGCACATGCAGTGTATGCATTTAAAGCTCTAGTGTTCTGTGTAGACTTTAACAACCTAAATGATGATAAGCCACTCTATTAGATGTTTAGAGCCCAGAATTAACTTGTTAGATCTTCACGTGGTCCTGCTGTATAAATCACTTGTTTTTCTTAGATGTGCTTCTGCTGTTAGATAATGGCTCTTGACTTCTCTAGTTTCAGCTTAGGCTTGACAACAAAAATTATACTCAGGCTTTTTTTTTTAACTTGTGGTAAAGCAGCAAAATCCTGCTATGCTGACAGTGCTGGAACAACATGATGGGACATGTCTTTCTTGCAGTTTGAGTTGAAGTGTGTTGTCAGTTATCTTTTCCGCACAGTATACACATGCTCTTGTACTAACAAGATCACAGAATGGTTTGGGTTGGAAGGGACCTTAAAGATCATTTAGTTCCAACCCTTCTACATGGTCAGGGACACCTTCTGCTAGACTAGGTTGCTCAAGGCCCCATCCAGCCTGGCCTTGAACACTTCCAGGGAGCAGCATCCACAATTTCCTTGGGCAACCTGTGCCAGTGTCTCACCACCCACATGCAAAATATTTTTCCTAATGTCTAAGTCTCCTCTCTTCAAGTTTTAAACCATTTCCCCTTGTCCTCTCTGTAAAAAATCCTACTCCAGCTTTCTTGTACACCCCTTTTGGATATTGGAAGGTTGCTATGAGTTCACCTTGGAGCCTCTTCTGGGCTGAACATCCCCAGTTTCTTTAGCTTGTCTTCATAGGAGAGGTGCTCCATCCCTCTGTTCATTTTAGTGGCTCTCCTCTGGACACGTTCAAGGGACGTTAAACAAGGTGATTGTGTTGCTCGTGTAGTCCAAATGCCAGCAGCCATTCTGAAACATCATAGCTGGGAAAGGTAAACAGTAAATAGCCTCTCTATTGCCTCCTACCTTCAGTTCCTCAGGCTTCCAGTCTTAGAATATCAGTGTTGTTAATGCTTAGCTTCATATACTGGATATTATGACCAGGTGCATAGCTTTCCTTTTCTGTGTGTTGCAGGTATGTGTGTTTGACATATATAGTTTCTTAGAGTTAATTAACCTGATTCTTAGTTTATGCATTCGATTTATATAATAAATGGCTCCCATTATCCTTTCATTTGTTTTCCCATTAACTTCAATCAACTGCTGTAGAGCAATTACTTAAGTTTTATTTGAGATTGAAATTAAATTGTAAAGAAAACCAGAAGACTAACATTACAGGAGTTACCTATAATTTTCATAATTTAAGCTCCCCAATGACTTTTTATATGAGCATAGTTATTAAATTGCTTTAGTGTTGGTCTGGCCCAATTGTTCTAGAAGATACTTACAATGTAAATGTTGGTAATTTTGGATAGTGGTGGATCACAGTCACAAATATGTGATTTCCAGTGTTTCACAAAGCTTGTACAATTTGAGAACTGGCAGTTGCAGTGATTTTTTATTATTATTATTTTAATTTTTTTTAATAATCTGACTGCTTGCTGTTTTGCTGTTGTTGTTTAACTGTGCTCAAAGTAGGTCTGCTGTGGTTGAAAGATTTTAGGAAGAACCTAAGTGAAGTGACAGCAGGGAAGAGCATTCCCAAGGTGAAGTGATAGGGACTGGCCTTTTCAGTATAGCACATCAGCATTGCACATTTTATTTCTACATTTCAATTCATGTCACAATTTCTTTTTTTAATAGCTATTTATATGTCAGGGTTTCTTAATCTTGGTGCACAGGAATCTGAATTATCTTAATAAAAACAGCCCAAGTGATTCTGGTAGCCTTGTTAGTGCTTAATTCATTACAGTGGAAAAGTTCTCCAATTTATTGGTGCATAAGGTGCCAAGTTCTTGTCTTCTGTAAGTGGTAACTTTTTTCTTTTACTCATATTTAGGAAAGCTGTGGAAGAGTTGCTTAAAGAGGCAAAACGTGGGAGAACCAGAGCTGAAACAATGGGAGCTATGGGTTGGTAAGTTGTGCCAAGAGGACATGAATGCTATGACTGATGCCAAAAAAAATTGAACATTTAGTGCGTGATAGCAGTGTCTGCCTTTTAATTTGCTTCATGTTCAAATAACTTGTCTTCATCCAGAGAGTGATTTTCTAGGCAAAAATTTAAGCTGAGATAAAAAAGAAGCCGAAGTAAATTCTTCCTGCATGAAATTGCTTGTTGAGGTCAAAGCAATCAGAAAACTGAGAGTAGCTTCTGTAGTAGTGTTTCCTTGTGATAGATGGATTTGCAAAGTTTGTTTGGAAGCTTGTGAGGTTTTTAAAATGGGATAGCTTCAGTGTACAGGTACTTGCATACTGGCCACATGTTACTGGGTTAGATTCTGTTTAGGTCAGAAGAATTCATAGCCTGACAAAACTAAAGGCTTAAAATGATAAAAATAATAAATGATCCTCTAGTAGAGCATCCATGTGTAAATTGCAGCCAAAAACTAACTCAAACATAATCCAATTTTGGAAGGAGATATTTTTAATACAAAAAAACCCCGAAACCCCCAGGGAGTAATTTATATTTAAATCTTAAGTGAAATACAGTATTAGTTCTTAAATGCAGTATTTCAGTTTTTACAGCTAGATTAGTATGGCATGTAATTGCAATTAAAGAAGTAATAACTTGCTTAGAAGAGTCATTCAACTTGAAATAATGTATATGACTTTGATAAGAAGGTAGTGGATCTAGGGATGTGCACACAAGTGGTGCACCAGTTGACTGTGTTAAACTCATTTGTAAATATGGTTTGGCTTCCTCATCAACAGTATTAAAAGATAAGCCTGCATGTTTAATGAAGTTCTCAGCTGATACCTTGGCTGTGTTTGAAGCACTTTGAAGACATTAATTTTTTTCCAAGGCACTATTTTAGTTCTTTGTTTTCTAAACAAGTTTTGGGTTTTTTCTTACATTTTATCCAGTATTTCTGCTAGGGATACAGTTTACATCCTTAATGTTGAAACAGTTAAATTGATTTAGTCCCTAGGGTGATGATAGCTATACTGATGAGCAGGCTTTTACCCTGTCAGCCTTACCAAATGGACAGGGAAAACCAGTACAGATAATTAGCACTGGGAAGTGTCACATGCATCCAGCTACTGAGAGCTTGCAAGTTAATTCCAGGTATGGAGACTGAGGATTTCTGTTGGGAGATAGCCAAGTGTCTCTGTGCAACTTCCACTGCCACTTGTGCCATCAGGAATACGTTCCACAGGTGTGTTTGGATTTTGGCTCCTGGATCTGGCTACTGGAAGAAGCTACTACTTCTTCCTTGTCTGTAAAAGAATAGTGGTCCTGCTCAGCTGGCTGGGATGACCAGCTCAGAGTAACATGCAGTTTGCCAAAGCCTGATGCCTGAGACCTTCCAGAGGAGGGGATAGCCAAGGGTGACCTTCTTCAGAACAGCTTCAGGTTCCACTAGAGTGAAATAGGGGCTGGATAGACCAGGGCTGTGTTAACTGTGTAGGAGGAGAGGACTGTCAAAAAGGCTTCAGACAGGAAGACTGTTGACATATAAGGATTGGTGTGATGACATCCTGAAATTAGTCTGTTGAAGTAAGGATCTTTTCAACTGCAAAGGAACATAAGAATAACTGTACTGGATCAAACAAAGGATCCATCTCTGCAGTGCCTCGTCTCCATCAGGGGCCAACAGCCAGAGCCTAGGAAAAGGAGGAGGAAAAGTACAAGAAAGTAGCCTTGCTTCCTCAAGGTGCTGCCCTAATTTGGGGCAGTCTGCAGCTCAGGACATCCTGCATTCAGAGATGACTTTTTTAATATATGATGCTTCTCTAGGAATTTTTCCCTCTCTGAATTTATCCTTAGAGATACTGGTAGCGATCCCGTTTGTCACAAATCTGCTGCTGTAGAGTTTGGCATAGTCTGGTGTACAGCTGGTGTGTGGCCATAAGGAAGATGTAAAGCCCTCCATGGGCAGACTCTTAAGTAAAGTCTTTGGTGTCTAAGTAAAGTCTTTGGTGTCTAGTTCTACAAGTGCAAGAGACAGAACATCAGACAGAAGCTGCCACTGTTCTCTTCCACGTAGTATTTTTCATATCCTAGTGTGCTCTTCTGATCCTTCTGAAATGGCCCAGCAACTAGGTATTGTATGTACACATAGGAGATAACCAGTAAGGTATTTGGAAGGAGTTGAGCATCCAGCAAAATGCTATCAGATGTAACTGGTGTTATGGTAAAACCTGAAGGGCTTCAGAAATTAAATCTAGGACTGACATGTCACCTTGCAGCTGTAAACTACTGAAAGGAAGGTAGCTGCTCCTCTGAGCTTTGTGGATATCAAATAAAATTGGCAGAAAAGTTAATTCATGCAAATGTATATTAATAGACCATATCCAGGAAAGCATAACTTAGAAGAAAGTAGAAGCAAAGAGTCAAGGTCATCTCCAACTTGGCTAAAAGCACAGTCTTAACAGGTAAAACACAAAACCTTCCTTCCTTGCCAAACTCAAAATACTTACAGGTGTGTTTCATGAGGACTTCTGGGATTTCCTTAGCCCTTTGTCAGAGGAGTCCTGGAGAAGAGATGGCAAACCCTGGAGACATCTAGTGTAAGGTCATCAATCCTGCATTGGCCCTGGATAGTTGAAGCAACTCGGCCTATGAAGAAAAGATATGTTCTGCCATCTGTCTTTGGGTAAGGAGAAGCAGAGGTTGCTGCTGCTCGTACTTCACTGATTCCAGTTTATGTTGATCTCCAGCACTTGTTGGATACTGGGAAATAAATTTCTGAAGTCAGTGGCACTTGATAGAAATCGGTTAAAGGGAGGTGTGTGGGGAGGTGACATTACTGGGGAATTATATTGTGCATACCATTACAAAGGAGTAGTGTCTCCTGGTGGGTGTTGATGGAAACAAAAGCTTAGCAGCAAGCCTCTGAACAGTTTTGGGACTGCTTTCAGTGTCAGGCCACTGCTTCATTACTGTCCAGAGTGATTAGTTCTCCATAGCTTGAATGCACTGCTTGAAGAAGTTTCCCAAGCACCTCTACCTAAATTTTTTGCTGTCTGGTCATGTGAGATGGATAGCCAGCTGCTGTTTCAGCCTGAATTGCAAGCATCCAAGCCTGACTGGTAGAGAAAAAAATGTACCAAGTGTTCATCATTCAGTCTGATACAAAGACTCAGCCTTGAAATACTGGATGGTGTTACTAATATTACTTCCAGTTTGGGGAAGTTTTACCAGTGTTACATTGTCTTCCAGGTTTGCTATGGATTTCATGGGTGCTGCAACCTGTGGGGATTAGATGGCAGTAGAAAAAAGGCCTGTCCCAAACAGGGAGGTTGTTGGTGATACCAGGCAAGAGTGTATGCAGGAAGGAAAATTATCTGAAACTCTGTACATGGAGCAACTGCCATTATTGCCAGTGGGCTGCATGAGCTCCTGGGTGATTTAGAGTCTAAGCCCATTGGCCTCCATGCTCTCAGGACTGCTTAGGTTGTAAGTATCCAGATCCATGGCAACTTAATCCCAGAAATACTGGGTATGTGATTTTGTGTAGATCTCAAGATTATTGAGTCTCCAATATTGACTTGTTCCTTTGATTTCCTCAAGATTTTGGCTCTCAACACTACAGTATTTCTAATTCCTGCAGTTCTCCTTTTGTAGGTGCTCTCTGGCTCTCTGATTCTTGCTGGGGATCTATATCCTTATGAGATACCACATGGTGTAGATCTTGATGATGATGTTTGTTTCAAGCATTAGTGGCACTAACCAGAAGTAAGAAGATGTGTGAGAGAGGACTAAGGAAGGCTTCTCTTCTGGAGGTGTCTTAATCCTGCAAGTTTTGTGAAAAACAGAGCAGAATCTAGGGCTGACTCTCAGTGATGCTGCTGTGATGCTGGAGCTTAAGGGATGAGAAAAGACCTGAGCAGCTGTTGGAAAGTGAACACTTGAAAGGCCAGCTGGATCCCAGGATGGGAAGTTGTGGACAAACAGTGTAAGAACATTTGAAACAGTTAGATAAATGTGTCCTTGATTCATCAGAGGGAATAAAGCTGTAAGGTATTGGGATTTCCATTTTATGTCTAAGTAAAATCCAGCTAAAAGCTCAGCTTTCCTTAAGTGGTTTTGTTGGTCCCATGTACGCGCATAAGCTTCTTAAAGAAGAGCAAGCCCTTAAAATGGGACCTAACTCTACTGCTGTAATGAAGAAAATCATTTTAAATGCCACGTAAGCTACTGTTTGGACAAGTTCTAGAGGTTTGTTGGGTTTTTTTTTATTTCCCCCAGTGTATATGTCTGGTGCTCAAAGATGCTAAGTGAGCTAAGACTGAATGTAATTCTCTTCTTGGCTTTAAAAGCTTACCTAAAATATGATACAGAAAATGAGATATTTTAGGATGGTTTGTTCAGCTCTGCATTGTAAGAGCAGATAAAGTTCCAAAAATAAGAGAAATTTTGGAAGCATTTTTTTTTAACCCTATTGTAAGGCTATCCTAAAATAATTCCATTCCTATATATTGCTTTCTGTTCAGTATCAAATGCGTTAGTCTGAAGTACTGCTTAACACAAAATAACAAAGGTGAGGCCAAAGGGCTTGAGAGCTGCAAAATGTTGTATTTCATCTTGTCTTTGAATGACTGTTGCATGGCTGCAGAAATGCTGCAGTGTAAGTCCACTACATCTCTTGCATTTGAATGTGGAGAGTAGGAGAAACAGAGTACAGGCAGGTTGCAAAGGAAATACATTAAAATCTTGTGATCAGAGCACAGGTTCCCATCCAAAGTCCTGACAGCTGTATCAGGACCAAGACCATACATAAAAGCTTGCAGGGGATCCTCTTGTGAGATCCCCTGTGAAAGGTTAACAGCTTAGATGAGTTGGCTTGGCAAAACCTTTTTTTTTATTATTATTATTTCAATCACTCTTCTAAGTACGATATTTTCCATGACAGTTTGGAAGTGGTAGAAATATACTTGAAAGTTCATTAATAATGAACTGTGTTTCCAGAAAAGATCTGATTTATGCTGTATGCTGGGGCTGACTATGCCAAGACTCTTTGTGTCCAGTTGCTCAGCAGAGAAAAGACTGTGGGTCATGGCACTCTGCTCTCGAGTCTGAAATGGTGTCAGTATATTTTACTGTTATGAACTTGGATGGTTCACTTCTCTACTGAACTGCACCACTACACTTGATGACAGGTATTGGCTGGAAATCCTGTGTTTTGGCACTGAATTTGTCTTAAAATGTACTAATTAGAGTTAAGATTTGACCTGTGTTTGCATTAACAGATTTAATATTTTTTTCTTGCTTAAAAATGTGATGCTGATATTTCACCATTGCATGATGGAGATATTTTGAGGGGGGTGGGGGATGGCTTATCTGTGGAGGGGGATGAGGTTCTTTTTGGGAAGAATAACTTGGTTTAGCTTAATGAAGCTTACAAAGCAAAAAGTGAACCATTACATTGAGTGAATACATTGCTACAGAACTGGAGTCTGTTTTGTAGATGAGTGAGAACTGCAGGTTGCATGCCTGCTCTGGTCACGCCTGCAGCCCTGCTTCAGGCAAGCTTCCGTTTGGAACTTTAATGTTCTTTTAATATGTGTTTTGTTTTATTTTTAAAGAAAAGCTTTTAAACTCTGTTCTTTGGCACTGTTCACTAGTCACCAGTATTGCATTCTATCTTGCATAGGTTAAGCTTGCCTCCCATCCCTTTAAAACTTACACTGAGGTCAAAACTGACACTGAATTGAGTGTTGCAGGATTAGACATAGAGCTAGCAAAAGGCTTGTGTCTAGGCAGATCAACTGCAGAAGTGTTCTGCAATTTTCTCACTGTTAGAAATGGTCTCAAAGATATCAAGGGATTATTATAGTTTGTTTTCAGTCTTCACAGTCCCATATATACCGTGGATATATGTAAACATTATGGGCTTGTATGTATGGATGTGTAATACAGCCATACATGTAATTCAAGATGTGCAGACAGAATTTGCTTTGTCTGAGGTTGCTAACTAAGCACTGAGAAAGCCAATGGGGTGCTGGGTTGCATCCACAGAGGCATCACCAGTTCATCGTTAGTTCAGTTCTGATCTCCATTATTGATACATTTGTATGGGCTGGAGAGGGTCCAGAGAAGGACCACAAAGGTGATCAAAGGACTGGGAAGCCTGCTGTGCAAGGAAAGGACAAGAGAACTGGGTTTGTTTAGCCTGAAGAGAAGGCTTAGGGGGAGGCCATGTTCTAGTGCTTAATAGGTTGTTTCCAAGAAGATGGTGACTCCTTGTCACAAGGAATTGCGTGGAAAAGGTGAGGGATAACATCTTACTCCTGAGGACACCATGATTTGACATCAGAAGATAATTTTCACTATGAGAACAGTTGGACATTGATATAATCTTCCCAAGGAAGTGATGGATTCCCCAACACTGGATACTTTAATGACTCAGTTTACCAAGGTGCTGGGCCATCTCATCTAAACAGTGTTCTTACTAGAAGGGTTCGACCAGATCATCCTTGAGGTCCTTTCCAACTCAGTGTTCCATGAGTTATGATTCTATAACTAATGTTTTTCTTCAGTGTTGTAAGTTACTGCTGCTCCATGGAAGCTGTTTGCTGCTGTCCTTGTATGATGGTAAAGTAATGGCATGTCCTGGCTGAGTCTGAAGCCCTGCATTTCATGGCAGTTTTCATTCTTAATAACGTTCAGACAACACTCAGCCTGGGAAAAAGAAATAAATACATAAAATTAATTTATTTAGGGCAGATTGTCTCATTCTGGTGCTTTATATATTAGTGCTCAATCAATACATTAGCTTTTAAAACAAAACCCAGAGGATGTGGAATAGTTTTTCACTGGAAAGCTGCCCTCCTTGGTAGGAAGTGTTGAGATCCAGCAGTTTAATTCTGGCGTAGGACATACAGAGGATGTAAATGTTGCCTGATTTATATTATACCTTGAGTGTAACCTATGCCATGGCATGTTCACAGCTGATGTAGCTTGAAGTAGAAACCCTATTCAATAGATATATGTTATCCTTGCATTTTTACTTACTAATACAGCTAATGGGTAAATACTGTCTCCCTAGTTTACAAAACAGCTGTACCAGATGGACAGATTTAGACTCTGTTTTAATGTGGGGCTTTTAAAAGTGGGATTTGAGCAAAATGGTGTAGAATTACATGCAGAAAGTTTAGAAAAACAAACAAAAAAACTCCAGTTATGCTGTAGAAATTTGTCAAGAAGTACCTAGCAGAAATAAGTGTGGCTGTCTTATGTATACTTCAAAAATGATTCATAAGTTCTTTGAGAATTTAGGACAAGAACAATTACCAGTAATTACTAGTAGGCTGACCTGAAGAAAAACACCACAGTAAATGCCATGCCCAGTTACAAGTCAGGAAACATATTAAATAATCAGATGAGATCTTCATTACAATTTTCTTGTTCTGATACCTCAGTTATTCAGAGGTGTTGAAGTTTTTTACATGGTACAGTTTCTGCACTTACACAAAATATTCAAGAAGAATAGTTTATCTTAATGCTGTGGTGTTTGGCTTCGTTGACTCTATAGTTGATTCAGTAAGTGGCACTGTGATCTCCAACAGCTCTGCTGTCTTAGAGTAATCCTGTAAGTTTCTTCATTAGTATGCAGACTCAAAGATGCTGTGAAGACAAAAGCTCCTACCATAAACAAAGTCTCCTACCATAAACAAAGTATTCAGAGTGATATCTGCTTACTACAGGAACATATTGAAACTTTTTTTCTCATTCCCTTTGAGAGACGATAAATTTGAAATAAGTGGCATACAACTGATACCAACAAGATAAATAAAATGTAGAGTATTGGTTTACTAAAACTAGCTGATAAATTATGTGCAAAAATATTATGCCAAATTATGTGCAAAAGCATTAAGCTGCAAGAGGAGAAAATGAGAAACAATAGAAAGGAGTTGGATAAGTATCCTTTCTGTTTTAGAAAAAGAAGTAAAATATTTTGTTGGGTTGCCAAAGATAAGGTGTGCCTCCTGTGTCTGTTTTATTACTACAGCTCTTTGGGTTCTTCATGCAATTGTATCTTTTTCCTTTCTAAATATCTCAGTTCATTAAATAATGCTGGCTTTAGTAGGTCAGATTGTGTAAACCGTTCTGATTTAACTTAGAATTTACTATTAAATATTTCATTCCTGAATATCTAAGAGAAGCACTGTTAACCTTAAAATATATCGTCATTCTCTAATTCCCCCTGCACATGCTACCTTGTGAAAATCATGTGAATTTTCACTGTATTGAAAGAAAATAATCTTCATCCTGTTGAGAGTAAGATAAGAGAACAGAGACAACCTTGAGCATATCTTTCTGTACTGAGAGTTTACACTAGGTGGCATGCAAGGAAAGCCAAAAGCACAAACCTGTCTTAAAATTATAGAAGCAAAAATCTCAGACCTATTTCAGTATGTTTTTATCTTGCCTTTTGACGACTTCTAAATGTCTTTACAGGTTGAAATGTCCTCTTGCTGGTACAAATAAAAGATTTCTTATTAATACCATCAAAAACACGTTACCGTCGCAGAAAGAACAAGACCAAGAACGTGAGCAAAAGGAAGACAGTAAGGAGCCTGAGCCAAACAAAAGCAGGAAAGAAGAAAAACCGAAGAAACGCAGAATTCATCCATACACTCCCAGCTTTCAGTCCAGGAGGAGAGTCAGCTATTCTCCTCCCAGGCACCGAAACAGGAACCAGCACACAAAAGAGAAGCATGAAAAGCGATCAAGCAAACGATGAGGAGTGGAGAGTGATGAATATGTGTTGTTGCAAGCCAGGAATGTCATTAAGCATTGCACACTGCAGGGGTGTCTCAGATTTTCAGGAAAAGATGCCCTTCAATATTGAATTTGGAACCAAGTTGCTTGTGTGAGAAGTAACCTTGGGGTAGCTTTAGTGAACCTTTCTTTGGGACCTTTAAGAGAAAAGCAAAGTGCAGAATAAATACTTCATTTGTTTTAGAACAGACCTTTCCCTTTGCTCCATTCCTCTCTCCCCCTCTGACTAAGCTTAGGGTTTTGGTGATGGAGCATCACATGTATGTCACTGTCCAGTACAACTTATTTAGTCATGTCACTCTTTTGGAAATAAATTGAAATTAAGCAGAAATCTATTTATTGTGTAAAGTTGACAGAACTTCTTTGCTGCTAAACAATAGAGAAGTTTTGTGTGTTTGGGTTGATTTAGCTTTACAGAATCTAGAAGGGAAAGCTGGTCAGTGCCTGGCCAAGCTCACTTGTTTTTTTTATGGAATATATAAGTTTGCTTCGTTTAGTATAAAAAGAACAAATTTAAAATGGATAACACTGGTTTTGCTTGCCAGCAGCAACTACTAGGAAGTGTACTGATTTTGCTTGTTGTATATTTACAAACCTGTTGTAGATAATAAACATTACCCCTAAAAAGCCATAACTGCAATAATTGTCTCTGTTTAGACTCTACTCTGTAGTAACGTCTAGTAGTTTGAACAGCCTGTTGTCATGGTGCTTTCAAAACAAATCTTGAAGACAAAATTATTTTGTTCTTTGTCCATTGCTAGGAAGTTTCCAAGTAAATGTGTAATACTAGAAATGCAGAGGTGATGCTTAGAACAGTCAAATGCTCACTTTCCAAGCCTGTGTTACTGTTCTGTAGGGGTACAGGTCTTAAACTTGTAACGACTTGGAGCACATGTAATACACATCAGCATATTGTGTGTCTCACTTCTCTTTGTGTCAGAATAACAAACTTCTGTGTGAAATATTTTGTATTTCGGTATTCTCAAAAATAACTGTTTTGACCATAGGTTTCTGTTTTTAAGTGTGTTGACAATAAAATTGAAAATGTTCATGAAGTGCTTTGTGGAATTACTGCTTTGGGTGGGTTTTTTTTTAGCTAATATGGCCTCTTTCCTCTAAGGGGACAGTGCTTCATGGTCCTTCAGAGTTGTGTCAGGGCAAGAGTGCCACCTATGGGCTTGTGTATACCTCATCTTGCTGTACTTACAGTCTATCATGGAGAGATTATTTTAGCTAGAAGATGGTGAGACTAAAGTGGAAATCTGCTGCGGGTGAATGTTGGTCCATGAGCTGCGAATTACTCTTCTGAAAAATGGGAAGGTAGTTAAGCAGGTGTTGAGGCCACTGGTGGCTGCCAGGGTCAGTGCGTCCATCCAAGTGTGGGATACTTCTGTATTTCCACTGAGGAGCTGTGGAGTTTCTCTCTGGGCTGTGAGGAACCTTAGCGTTGCAGTAGAAGTCCCAGCCTCTCGGAAAGTGTCCAGTGATTTAAGTGGGATCAAGGAAAAAGTAGTACCTGTGGAGAATGTGGGACTGTCTTTGGTTTAAATGAACAGATATTGTTTGCAGTCCATTTTTTTGCAGGATGTTGTGTTCGTTCTCCTTAATAATCCTTTTTGGAAGGAGAACACCTATAATTCCAGCCAGGCTCTGCTGCGGTGGCACTGCTGGCTGGATGTGGCTTTGCAGCAGAGAATTCATCTTGCCATGGGTTAGGATTGGGGCTGGAGATGTTGCACAGGACAAACCCATGTGAATTCTTCCTGGTTTGGATTGCAGTGTCTTGTGTCCTAAGAGCTTTCTGCACTTAGGCCTTCACACACCCCATTAGGATAAGTGCTGCTGTTGATTCTATCTTAATTTCAGACAGGCTTTTTGGGTAGGGCAAGTGATTAGAGTGTGCTTTCAAAATGCATGTGCATTGTTGATAGAGTGCTTCTGCATTAGAAATATTCAACTAGAGGATCTGACATGACCTAAACTGAATAAGCTGGAGAAAGCCTGTGTTCATCAGTGGTGGTAGGTTCAGATCTAATTACACTTTTTGCTGACAAAAAGTGAACATATGTAAATCAGCATTCTTTCCTTGGTTCAGTCCATATTTTAGTCCTTTTGTAAGTATACATAACAAAAACCTGCTGCTCACTAACTGTTTTAAGACAAATCTTCACCTGCTGATTACTTTAAGATCAAAAATCGGTTGCATAAAAGCCAGGTATGTCTTACATCTGCAGTTGCTCCTATTGTGCAGAACAAACATCATAGTTATAGGGTACCTTAAAAGTAGGATTTTAACCCTGAAACCTAAAGCTGAATATGACTTTTTAAAGTGTATTTTAACTCCTGTAACTCAGAATACTTTTTAAAGTGCATAGTCCTTAAAATGAGTACATTCATAGATGAATAAAAAAATATGGTTTTAGTTTCATCTTCCCACAGTAGCACGTTGCAGCCTGGTTACATTGGAGGAGAATTCCCCTTATGTTAGTGTTGCTGCAGTGATATTTCAAAGGTCTTTTATCCGAGCTACTAATATTTTTATTTCTTTAGTTCCCGTCTGCATTGTATGGACAACAAGTGAGAGTATTCTCTTACTGTAGCCACAAGAACTTGTTAATCAGACTTTATTATTATGTTGGACAGAAATCCTCCAAAATGTTGATTTTTCATCAACCTGATGCTGAATGTAAAACACAAAACAATGTGAAAGAGGATAAAACATTTTATGATGGGGCTTCATGAAATACTTTGATGAGTTTTGACTGTCAGGGGTGTAATAATATGCAGTTCTTATGTTGATTGTACAGCCTTTTTGTCTTTTGTAAATCCAGTTAGAGTTATTTTTAACGATTCATGAGGGTCCAAGAAAAGCCCAATAGACTTAATGTATAACATGGCTTAAAGGCAAGAATAGACCCTGTTTTCAGACTGATCCAAGTTATCTGCACAGAAGTTCCTTGAGGTGCAGTTTTAAGAGCATTCTTTAGTGATTATTAAATTTCTGCAGCAAACTAGCTAACAAAGGAGATGTAAATGTTTGTAGATCAATAGAATAATGTAGCAGGAGGGGGTTGCTTTTCCTGCAGAAACAGAACTGGGTTTTGTGTTGTGGCTGCAAGTTCATCACTGAGAAGCATGTTTACTCTCCTGCCCCAGCAGAGCTTTCATTAATAATTATGTGTTTTTGATTAATTACACTGGAACAACACAAAAGTAGACTTGCTTGGATAAGTAGCAAGAAAACATACTTGGACTGTGTTTGGAGAAGGATTTTGTTCATTTTATCAGTAGTGTCACTGATCCACCAAATCTTTATTCATGTGAGTGATCTTTGCACTTGCAAATAATCCTGTTGTAGCTCACCATCTATGAATGGAACTCTCATCTCCATTAATAAACACTCTTTGTTTTAGTGATTGTCAATAAGAAACAGTCAAGACTAAGTGGGTTAAAGAGGACATAGCTCCAATTAAAAAAAAAAAAACAACTTAAAAAATTTGCAAGCTATATATATATATCCCCTCCCTCATTTCTAGATATAGTAGTGTTACGACAAAAAAAAAGTGTCAAATACTTTTATGCCCAATATTTAGTAGTGTCTCAAATTAATACTGTGAATCTGTCTTCATTATCTTTTACCATCATTTCAGTATTGCTTTGACTTTAAATTTACCAAATAAAGTTTTAGTAACTCTCAGTGAGTTGCCCCCACCTTATAAAGTGCTGCTAGGAGCATCTATATTCAATCTCAAAACACACACTTTCCATCACTCACTGCTGCCCCAAATGTGTTACAACTGGAATGTTGAGTCACTTACTTTAGGCTAAGGAACAGTACAAATTCTGCATGGTTCTCCAAATGAGTGACTCTTCTCATGTGGTTGCATAGGGCTAGCTGCACAAGCACTGCACACATGGTGCCCTGGGCAGGGGATGCAGTGCCCTGTAGTGTTGCTGTAGGTCACTGGAGAAAAGTTCAGTTTCCACCTACGGTTTCCTTGTAGGATTTTAGGCACGTTATCTTGTTGCTTCTGATACATCTGTACCATACAAAGGAGGATTTGCATGGCCATAAGCACTGCAGGCTGCATTTCTCACCCATCTTCTGTCCTCCTGTCTGCTCTGCAGATGGCCATCAGGTTCCCACTCTGGTCATGTTTGGTAGGATCCCAGAGGTTTGTGCAGCCAAGTGGGCAGTGAGGTGGACTGGGAACTGTCTGGATGGCAGAGCTCAGAGAGTTGTGATCTGTGGTGTGGAGTCCAATTGGAGGCTTGTAGCTACTGGAGTCCCTCAGGGGTCAGTACTGGATCCTGCCCAGTTCAACCTATTAATCAGTGACCTGGATGAAGTGACAGAATGTACCCTCCGCAAGTTTGCTGATGATACCAAACTGGTTACTGATGCACCAGAAGGCTGTGGTGCCATCCAGCATGACCAGTACAGGCTGGAGTGCTGGGTGGAGAGGTACCTCATGAAGTTCAGCAAGGGCAAGTGTAGAGTCCTGCATGTGGGGAGGAGTAACCCCATGCACCAGTACAGGTTAGGGGTTGACCTGCTGCAAAGCAGCTCTGTGAAAAAAGACCTGGAAGTCCTGGTGGACAACAGGATGACCATAAGTCAGCGATGTGCTCTTGTGGCCAAGAAGGCCAATGGCATTCTGGAGTACATTAAGATATATGTGGCCAGTAGGTTGAGGAAGGTTATCCTCCCCCTCTGCCCCAGTGAGGCCACATCCAGAGTACTGTGTCTAGTTCTGGGCCCCCAGTTCAAGAAGGACAAAGAACTACTGGATACAGTTCAGCTAAGGGCTACAAAGATGGTTAAGGAACTGGAGCATCTCTCTGAAGAGGAAAACCCAGTGTTGTCTGGACCTGCCAGCCACCACTGCCATGAGTGTGGCTGTGGATGCATGCAGGCCAAGGCTACCATGGCTTTGGCGGTGAGCAGGGTAGAACTGGGGCTTAGTTTCCCCTCTGTAAGTGTATACTGGAGATGTAATACCCAGTGTAGATATGTAAGGATGCTTTGTGAGGATTACATCACAGCCTGGTACCAATAACCACAGGGACTCTATCACCTGTGAAACACCATTATGTCTGGAGTATGGTATGACAAACAGGCTCATGTTCTTCCATCTCATTGTTATCAGGGGCTGGGACATGGTCACAAAAAGCATTACAAGGATGTGATGTGACAAAAAAATTGTCAGAAAATGAATGCAATTGCATCTTCATTGGTATGGATGAGAACAGGCTGTCTAGATCATGGTAGAAAAACAGTGTAACAGAAGAATTAATTGGGAGTCTGAAAGTACAACCCCAGAGAGCAGACAGAGGCTCTTGGTAGTAAGCAGAGAGGAAATCCTGCTGCCTGCTGCCATCTCACTGCCTGTGCTGGTTTGGCTTTGTGAGGGAGGAACTGAGGCTGCCCCATCACACAGGGTTTGTGTTCCCCTGGCTGGCAGAGGCAAGACAGTGAAAAAGTCTTCCCTGCCCTCCTGTCATTCCTGACTCATGTCAGGTCCATGCCGAGATGGCAAAGATCCTTAACATTTGTCAGCTTTGAGGCTAAAGGCATAAGCCTCACACCTTAGTAGGGTTGACTCAGATGCTTGTCAAAAATGTATGGTAATTAGAATAACAAAAAACTCCTAACAGGTGCTGTAGCTACTTTGTCACTGAAACATATACAGTTTACAGTTCACCTTGTGGAGATCCTTCCTTGGTTTGTGCCTGCATGGTGGCAGCTTGAGCAGGTTGGCCACTGCAGGGCTGCAGCTTGGGGAAGTTCCGTTTTGTCATGAAGGATCTGAAAGAGGAGCGTGGACACAGGACCATGATGTGCAGGGCTGCGGCCCAGTGTTTGCTCGGGCACTTGGCAGCCAGAATAGTCTCAGTTTCACTTCCCCCTTCTGCCAAGCAGGAGTGCACCCGATCACCTCCAGCCATGCATGTCCCTTGTCTTCTGTTGACACAAAACCCACAGCCCAGCCAAGATGTCTGTGCTTTCCTGGGGCACATGAGGAGGAATGGGGAAAGTGTACAAAGTTTGTACAGGGCCAGAGTTACATGCAGATTTCTATCAGCTGTGGAAATACAACACAAATCTGGGTTTGGAAGATGTGTGTGGGCATTCTGCTTGAGGCTCTATCTTCTGAATTCTTCAGCTTTTCCTGAAGAGGAACTGTCTTTTGAAACATCCCACAAGGGTTGAAAGTCACTCGAACCCTAGTCATTCAAAATGTCTCAGGGAGAGAAAGGTGCCAGCAAACAGCTGATTCATCATGAAAAGCAAGGACATACATTTCCTGGTAATGAGCTGTCATTTCAGTCCAATAATAATATTAAGAAAGGAGTGTGAAATAGAAATAAAACTAAATCTCTGAATCAAAGCTTTTGCTTTGTCTTTATTCAGTGGGTTTTATTCATACGCAGTCTTCTCTCTCTACCTTAGTTACAGACACCAGGGCAGTAGCAAAAGCCAGAGGGAAGGTAAGCAAAACAGTTGGTGTTGCCAATCTGAATGTCTAAACGTGGGCTACTCTGCCCACAGCTGACCTAAATTAAAGCACTGCACTTCAGTATTATCTTCTGTGCTGATAAAGCAGCAGAGAGGGGATATTCCTGGGGTTTCAGGGCATTGCTGCCTTCGTTTCTAATCCTCCTCCCAGCAGCGCTGGGTGCTTAGTCCCTCTCTGAAACCCACCATGCAGAGAAGACACTTGCAAAGTCCTTGGAGGATGGAATACATTTTGTCTAGAAAAGAGTTTGAGTTTTATCTCCTCCTTTCTCTCCTGGTCTCAGTTTGCTGAGCTGGGCTGTGCCTGGAGGAGAAGAGAGATGTAGTTTGCCATGGTCTGGCTCCGTGCCTCCTTCCCCAGGACATCAGCAAGATGTGTGTGGCATCACTGGCCCTGTCATGTCAAACACCTGAGACTGTTCTGGTTAAATAAATCTGTGGGAGAAGGCCTAGGCTCTTGTGAAAGTGGATAGTACTGTATCCATGAGTAAATCCTCCCCTGGTGTGAATCAGTGAAGTTGTGCTGCTGTCAGCAGAGCTGGGATGGTTTGCATCCTTCAGGACAGGTACTCCCTGAACTAAAAGGAAAAGAGGCAGCAAATCTGTTTTCCCTCCCTGTCACCAGGCTTATATTTAGGTTGGTTGTTATCTTACCAAAAATTTTATATGTATAATGCGATTTGCAAATATATATGAGAAACTGCAGTCCTCTGTGCCAGCACCTGGCTTCAGCAGGGTGTTGGATCAGAGCAGGGTGAAGCAGCTCAGGTTTGGTGTTGCATTGGCCTGGCTTTTGGTCTGCCCTGAGCTCCTGCGTGTGTCCTACCTGACAGAAGCACTGCAGGTAAAGGTACAGCTCCTCATGATGTCTGCCTGATGAAAGAACTGAAGATCACCCCTTCTGCAGGGAAATCCCTGCCCGAGGGTAGCTCTAAATGTGCCTCACCAACAGGTCCCACTTGGCCTTGCAACCCTGCAGGAATCTTTGTGCTACAAGGAAGGGACTGGAAGGCACAGCTCTACCTTTCTGTAGCAGGGCCTATTATATCCTATCTAGTAGGCTCCCCACTGTCTGAGAAATTAGTTAAACTAGCAATAAAAATCCAGGGGAATGAATTTTACCTAAGATTCATTTCTCTTTTCCCATTGAAAATAATTTCCCAACCACTTCCACCCTCAGAAGGGAGCAGAGAGCCCCTACTGTGCTCTCATTACTTGAGATTCACCTCCAGCCGCCGCTGCCAACTTTTTTTCCTTTTTTCTCCTTTTCACGTTGAGGTCTTTAATAATTTCATGTCTCTTTCAGCCTAGGCTCCAGCCTGGGAAAAACAAACCTGCTAGCCTGACGAAAGCCAAACACACACGGCCCAATTACCAGCTTCCCCACTGTTCCTTTGGGCTGGCTGGTATTCTCCCTGCCTTTGTTTTGCTGCCTGTTCCCTGCCTCTGAGCAGCTTCCTTTGACTTTGCTCCACGCAGCCAGGCAGAACAAGATCCAGCAGGTAAACTGAGGAAGGGCTATTGTCCAGCCACCCGTCGCCTGTGGACTGCTGTGGTTTATCTGGCAGCAGAGCTTGAGGTGGGCATACCTCTGTAAAGAGCTGCTTTGCTTTTTGGTTAAGGAAAAATGCTCTGTTTCTTTGCACTTAAAATACTTGTGGGTGGGGAAGGCAGCATTGATGTGTCTGATTAACAGCAGGCCATGGGTCATGGTTTGGGTGCTGGGAGTGGGTTGCAATCCTTTCAGTTCTGTGTGGTTGTTGTCTCTCTGGCAGCCTGTGCCTTGGCTGGTGCTGGTGCTGGTCCTGGTCCTTGTGAAGAGCTAGGGAGGGTGGATGGGGGTGTCTCCACAGCCATGTGCTCCTGCAGCCCTCTGGGACAACGGGAGGTGTGTGGGAGCAGTGGTGCAAGGAGCTGGCCTGGCTGTCCTGAGGTAGGGATGGGCTGGTGCCCATTGTTACCCAGAAGCAGGATATGGGAGATGGGAACTGTCAGGGATGAGCCACCTGCCAGCCTCTAGGGTAGGAGCTCACCATGGCAGGGGCTCAGCTCATGCCACTGCAGTTGCAGGGGTGTCCTCCTCCCATTTTAGAGGAGGGCAAACTTCCTCAAACATGCTACACCAACTGAGGTCCCCAGAAAAGCTCTTTGGGGTGAGGAAGAGGAGTGGCCAGTCCTACCCCCCTTTCTCAAGCAGCACCAGTTCGTCCCTCTACCCTGGCTACATGATCCTGTATGACCCAAGTGCCCTGGAGCCTCAGGCTGTCCAGGTGATGAGGGCTCATTCTGAGGATTACCTCTCCACAGTCACATCTGTCCTCAATAAATAAGACAGAGCAGGAGTGGTTCTCCAGCTCCGGGGCTGCTGGATCACCTGTCTGGCAGCAGTCCCTTAAGCTGGGCATTCCCAGGCAAGCTGCCCATGCTGAGCCTGGAAATGCTGCGTGGTGGTGCTAGCAGGGCCAAAGCCATGCCAGAGTGACAGTGAGCAACAAGGGTGCCAAAGAGACAAGATTAGAGTTTGTTTTTCCCCTCTGACTCAGTGGAGTAGCATAGAGGGGCAAGGTGCAGGGCACACAGATGGGTGCTGGTACCTGTCCTTGAGGGTGGGATGCTCTGGGAGATGCAGTGGACGTCCGGAGACAGAGTCCCTGGGATGTGCAGTGGATGGAGGGCTGCTCTTTGAGACAGAAACTGAAAATTGACTGTGAAGGGTTAGAACTGACCGGAAACAAAATATCTTCCCTGTCTTTCATTATCAAGGCTGCGGCTACAAATGTGCTTACCCTGCTCAAAGGATTTACAGTTCCTGAAGGATTTATGTGTGGGGAGGGAGCCGGCAAGGGAAGCACTGGGGAGAAGCTTAAAAGTGAATTGTTACAACATATCTCCATCTCAGCGCTCAAGTTTATAAAACAAATTCTTCAGGCAGGTGCTTGAATTCACAGCCTCTTTGGAGGGAATTTATCAGCCCCAGGAATATACTGGTTAAGAAAAAAAAAAAAAAAAAGAAAAAAAAAAAAAAACCAGGAAAAAAAAAACCCTATCACCATCAGCTGCTAGGAGGGAAAAGCTAATCATCTAAACTTTACTGCGGGAGAGGTGCAGCTGTCAAAGCAATAAGGTAAATGAGTCTGAGGCTGAAATGGTTTTTGCAGCAGAACTCTGCTCCCTGCTAAATAGGGGAGATTGAACTATAGCACCATTCCACTATTCCCTGGTAATGCACCATTTTGGGGCTGACTGGGTGGTCTTAAGTCCATTGCCACAGTGGCTATATCGCTGATACCAATCAAGGCCCCGCAGCTGAGACCCTGAGTGACCTGCTTCAGCAGCTTTTTTCAAACCCCAATTCACTCATTTGTGTGGGATGCTTTTCTGCTACTTTATTTATGGGATTACATAAATGAGCCATTAAAAATGTAAATCTTCAGAACAGTTGAATAATAAAGATTTAAACAATAAGCCGAGGGCGGTACAGTACAGAAACTTCCCTGAACCAGCAGTACTACTCCATCGTGGCTATGGCAACAATAGGGGGTTAAGGGAAAGAGAGAGCAAGGAGGAAAATAAAATTTTTTTTTTTTTTTTTTTTTTTATTCTTTTTTTTTTTTTCTTCTTTTTTTCCAGAGTATTAGAACAATAATGAAGATGTGCCATTATGCACCACAAAGGAGACCATGCCATCCCTCACATAGTGCAGGTGTCAAAACAATCAGGCTGGCCACAGAACTGAGTTTAAGTGAAGTTTGTCCCACCTCACCACAAAGTGTTTAACCCTTCCCAGGCCACAGCCAGCAACAGTGGTGCCATGGCTAGTGCAGGCTCTTTTCTGCTCTCTCCTGTGCTGTTGGGCATCTGGTCTGAGTGTCTTTCTTCATTAGCAGGGGCAATGGAGCTGAACACTCTGTACCTCACTGAGGAGGAGTTGGCTGAAGGTTTTATTTGGCTTTCCATGTGCTTATATCATCTTAAAACACCTGGACAAGCAATAATACAGTGAAGCATTGTACTGAGGTTTAGTGAAGTCCCACTGCAGCCTTCTCTCTGCAAAGGATAAAACGGTAGAAGTAGTTACTAAGCTCTGTTAGGCTCAAAATTTGGGAGATCAAATAGTTCACGGCTATGAAGTCTCACAAAAGCAGTTTACTGCTATTTTGTCTCACAAATTTTGAGTAGAACAGAGCTGATTTTTCCCTGGACAGCTGTGGTTTAGTTGTCCCATAATACTCTCCCTCAGTTGTAGTGAAGAAGTGATGGTCCCACCAGACCTGAGCTGTGTTTATGGGTCTGACTGTGAGGAAAACAGCTGCACATATATACAACATTTTTAATTGCTTGGGCTTCTAAAACTTACAAATTAAGCGCCATATGAAAAAAACAAAACAAAACACTGAATTCTGCAAATAATTTATGGAAGGATGATGTGACATGGCATGGAAGTGAAGTCTTCTACAACAACAGGTTTTCATGCATCACTGTACTTGAATGACCTTTAAAAATACTTCTATTTCAGAACTGGGGGACTTGGGCAAGATTCCCTTCTTACATCTGTGCAAATCAGAGGGGTTACTGTGAATTCATGCTAGTGAAAATGAGAAGTGCAGGTGTTTCATAGTCTCTTTTATCCTTAAATTTCAAGATCTTTTGTCAATTCTCACTATCTTTACTTTCTTAAGACTATTTACAGCAGTGTACTAATGTCATAATGAGTTTTTAGCAATATTATAACACATAGAATTCAACTTAGCATTACAGAGGGGCTGAAGTTGGAAGGAATCTCTGGAGGTCACTGGTCCAACCTTTCTGCTCAAGGAGGGCCACCAAGAGCTGGTTGCCCAGGACTGTGTCCAAACTGCTTCTGAATATCTCCAAGGAGTTCTGAGTATCTCCAATCATCCTAATGTCCCATCATCATACTGCAATGTTTTATTTCAAGTGCAGCTTCTATTGATAACAACAGGGCTCATTTCACTGTGTGTAGACAATGGACATCATAAAAGCAGGCCAACACCCTAAAGGTTTTTACCTGCAGTAAGGGGAGAATAAGAATTCCTGGTAGTGGAAACAGGGAAATATTTAAAGAATACAGTATGTCAGCTATGGTAGCATGATGGAGTTTATTCTCTAAATGGTCCATTCTCCCAATGGACTTATGTATGTTTGGGGAAAGGGAAGGGAGAGAGGAAAAAGGAAAATGGATTTATTGGCAAAGTAGAGAGGTCACAAGACTGCAAGATGTAGACAATTTTGTGCTAGCAAGGAAATTCTTCCTCTGGGTTGCATCAGAGGCTTTTTGAGATCATTGAATCTATCTCAGGGCAAAATCTGGATTTTAGGATGGGTGGATCCTGTTCTCACTCAGAGTGGTGAACTTGACAGTACTTCCAGATGCTTCTGCCTCATTATTTGTGATTTCCTTAGGTACAAGTATCTACAGTGTTGGTTTGTACAGCTGTGGGCACTAAGAAAGCAGGTCATGGTCACTGCCTGCCCTGAGACAGCTGCCTGTACATGGCAGAAGTTTTCTCACATGGAGCAGCAGGAAGTGATTCACATGTGAAGCTTATTCTGTGTTGCATTCAGTTTCTACATTAGTTTGCCTGATTTGAGTCTCAAGTGAGCAAGCCCATGCAAGGGGGGAGGGATACAGGGCTCCTGCAATGCAGTCCAAACGTGACTTTGTTGCAGTGTCACCCACCAGGTTGGCAGCACATACAGAAGAGGTACACAATAGGTAATCCCTTCAGAAGTCACCACATTAGCTTTTCCACCTCTGTGCCCACACAAAGTGAGGCGGTACAGAGGAGAGTGTGAGGAAGATCTTCCATGGGATAAGGAGTCATGTGCATGTTCAGGCTTCTCCTAGGCTTTGCTCCCATTGTGCTCTGAGTGATCTGAATCCAGGTCCTTAAGCATATTTAAAGAAGCAGTCATGGGATACAGTCCTGTTTGCTTCAGGGAGACAGGTGAATATTAAATTTAACCTCTTCAGTCTGAAGACACGTGCTTCATGGAAAATAAAACTTGAGATCATCCACTCCACCATCCTACTGTACATGATTTTATTTCCTCTTCATTCTACATCAGCTTAATTGATGTATTTTTGAGAGGGGAAAAAAGGCTGATCCACCATTAAATGTGACTGAAGACATCTTTTCAATTTCTTACTCAGCGCTGGTGAGGCCACACCTCGAGTACTGTGTCCAGTTCTGGGCCCCTCAATTTAAGAAGGATGTAGAGGTCCTGGAACAGGTCCAAAGGAGGGCAGCCAAGCTGGTGAAGGGACTCGAGCACAGGCCCTATGAAGAGAGGCTGAGAGAGCTGGGGCTGTTCAGCCTGAAGAAGAGGAGGCTCAGGGGAGACCTCATTGCTGTCTACAACTACCTGAAAGGAGGCTGTAGCGAGATGGGAGTTGGACTCTTTTCACAGACGACCTTCAACAAGACAAGAGGACACGGTCTTAAGTTGTGCCAGGGGAGATTTAGGTTAGATATTAGAAAGAATTTCTTCACGGAGAGGGTGATCAGGCATTGGAATGGGCTGCCCGGTGAGGTGGTGGATTCTCCGTCCCTGGAGACATTTAAAAAAAGACTGGATGTGGCACTCAGTGCCATGGTCTAGCAACTGCTCCAGTGGGTCAAGGGTTGGACTTGATGATCTCTGAGGTCCCTTCCAACCCGGCTAATTCTATGATTCTATGATTCTATGATTATCTATGAACTCCTCATGGCCAGTGATCCTCCTCCTGTTCTGGTTCTTTGTGGTGTGACTTGTGAGTGCCTGTGAGGAGCAGAGTCCCAGGGCAAGCTGGTGAGCACCCCTGGCATAGGACGATGCCTTTCCTGGGGCTTGGCTGGGCAAGTAACCCCACAGAGGCTGCCAGCTGGTGGGCAACCCCACCTCATTACAGGCTTTTCTGAAGTCAAACAGCTCAAATGGATCTTGGCTGTGATTGCACTCCCACCTGGTTGAGGATGAATCCTTGTGGCAGCATGGGACATAACCATCATTCTCACAGCTGTGAACCCTCCCTGAAATGGAAAAGCAAAGTAGAATAATAGAATAATTTGAGTTGGAAGGCACCTTTAAAGGTCATCTAGTCCAACTTCACCTGCAATGAACAGGGACATCAACTACATCAGGTTGCTCAGTGTCCTATCCAACCTGACCTTGAATGTTTCCAGGGATGGGGTATCTACCAGAACTCTGGGCAAACTGTATCTCACCACCCTCATTGTAAAGAATTTATTCCTTATAGATAGTCCAATTCTACTCTCTTTTAGTTTAAAAACCATTTCCCCTTGTCCTATTGCAACTGGCCCTGCTAAAAAGTTTGTCCCCATCTTTCTTATAGACCCATTTAAGTATTGAAAGGCCACAATGTCTCCCTGGAGTCTTCTCTTCCCAAGGCTGAACAAACCCAGCTCTCAGCCTGTCTTCATAGGAGTGGTGCTCCATCCCCACAATAAACCACATTCCAATTTATTTATCAGGAAAAGTCCCTCTTTGAATGACCAGATCTGATTGCTGGTGATTTTGAGTATTATATCATTGCATCAGTCTCTGTAGGAAAGCAAACAATTTTATTTAATTGCCAAAGTTCATAGAAAGAAAAATACAGTTTTCATTGGCTTTTCCAACATCTCACTGGCAAGCCAGGAGCTGGAGCCTGAAGATATTAGGACATGGGTCTGAGGAAACTCTGATTTACACAAATGGCAGGTTTACAAGATGAAGCACACAACTGATTAAAAAACTTCCCAGTAGCTCATGCATCTAAGTAAGACTGTAGCCCCTATGGTATCCCAAGTGGTTTTTATCTTTGTTCCTTCTGTCACTAGCACTGATGCTTTCAAGTCTTACATGACTTGAAACTGTTTTTGTGATGTAGAAATGAAAAGCTTGGACCTCACTGGGAGGGAGGGAGGGAGCTTTTTTACAGATCTGGTATGGCATGAGGCAGCTTCTCTTTTTCATGGAGGATGTAATACCAAGCTCCAGATCTCTGCTGTGCCAGTGTCTCCAGTAGCATTCTCCTTTCTCCCACCCCATCTTCTTTCTTCTCCAGGCAGCTGTGAGGCTCTACGAAGCATCACCTGTGGCCCTGAGGCTGCTCCGCCAAACTGCTTCATGCTGCTGTCCTGGATTTGGAAAATTCATAAATACAGGTTTCAGTGGGGGAGAACGATCAGAACGACTGCCTTCTCTAGGAAATATTTTGAGGAAAAGGAAAGGAAAATTTCAACTCTGGCTTCACAGAAGGTAGGCATCCCTTACAGCCTGCCTCATGTGCCACTACTTTGGTATTCAAACGGAGATGGAACTTTTCAGGGAATGTGGAGTCCTAGATTGGAGATACTGGTGTATCAAGATAGATCTGGGTGTCTCTCTAAGCTCTGCCACAGGAGCCAGGAAGCTGGGAGAGGAGCTGGTAGGACACATGGGACTTGTGCCCATGTCCCAAGTTCCTTGGAGACTTCAGGGCCACCCTGGCCTTGTGACTGTCTCTGTGAGGGTAGGGATGAAGAAGAAGTGCTGATTCTTTCCCCTGCACAGAGCTATGGTAGCAAATTGCAGGACTGGCTGTGCTTCATGCTGACCTTGCTCCTTTGTGTTGTCTTGGGCATGGGAATGTTTTCTGCTCAGCTGGCACCAGCATGAAGGCTCACCAGGGCCAAGGACCAGGAGGCTCACAGCTGCAGAGCTACCCCCTGTCCTCCAGGTAGAAAACCTGCTGTCAGGGTCACAGTGGTCCTCACTTTATTTTACTTGCTTCAGCTTAAAAATGCAAACCCATACCACCAGCCCTTTGGTGCAGATGAAGAGTGAGGGATGAAAGGCATCTCTCAGCCTCATCACTATTGCTCAGATAGGTCAGTCCTTTCACTACAGCCCTGAGGTTCTTAGCAGAAAGCATAACCATGAAGTAGCAGAGAACTGAATTCTCTTTGAAACAGAGGGACTGAAGGAAGCTCATCATCAGCTGCTATTTTCCTCCTTCTGCCTGTGTTAGTGTATCTGTCTCCAGTCCTTTGCTAGGAGTCTGCAGGTGCCCAGGAGCTGAGGTCAGCACAGACATTGCTGCTGAGTTAAAAAAACCTGGGGGGGTGTGGGGTGATAGCAGCCATGGCTGGGATGACCTGGGGTGTGCAGGGCGAGGTGATGTCTGCCACAGGCCGAAAATATGGGAAACTCTTGGAGCAGCAAGTCCTTCTTCTGACCTGGAAAGGAGACAGAGACCTTCTCAACCTGAAGGCTGCAGCTCCTGCTTAAGGTCTGAAGAAAGTCTTCTGCTCCTGAGAGTCTCCATCTCTATTCATTGGTCTAATAAAAAGCTTCCTCTATGCTGATGTAAGATGCTTTTTTTTACTTCTTTGTCTTTTTTTTTTAAATATGTGTGCCCCTAAGTGAGAGTAAATAAACAATTTGACAACCCAAATAATGCTGGATTTTTCCCTCTCATAAACCATAAATATAACTGCAGGAACAATGTTGACTATCACCATATGCTTCTTAAAAAAAAAAAAAAAAAAAAAGTCAAACCACCAAAGATAACCAGTGTGAATTCAAACTGAAAATGAATGGGGTCTGCCTCATTCATAAATGTCATATGAGACTTTGGTTAAAAAGGCAAGCCTGTCATCCCAAGGCCAGCAGCTGTTATGTTGAACAAAATGGATACAAATGGGTATTATTTTAAAGCAAAACGCTTAATCGCAGACCTAACAAGCCCACTGTCCTCTCTGTAACCCTGTGTCATACAAGCCATGATCTCCAGTAGAGGGCTTGATTGCACAGGAAATAAAATTCCCTGGCTGTGCCCTACCAAACCAACAAACACCCTGGCAATGTTTGAGTTACTATGGCAATCACAAAATAGGAAGGCCTTTTCTTCTTTTCCCCATCTCTGCATGCAGCCGCAGGCTGCTCCTGAATAGCTCACATCTGCAAAAAGTTTTAACACGGTACTCAGATAAAGAAAAGGATCCCAAAAATGGGCATTGACCCGTCTCAAAAAATGTTGCAAATTTTATATACAAGAATTGGGGAGCTGTGCCACTTTGCGCAGGTTATGTCATAATGTGAACAAAAAGGGATAAAAGCTGATGAAGGCTTTTGCTGTCAAATACAGAGAGAGGGGAAAAAGCAGAAGTAAATGACAGCTTTAATGCAGATGTAAGAAGAAAAGTCAAAGATGGGTGACAGAAAGTTGCTGGTCAATGAATAAGGGAAAATTTTCAAACACAAAAACCAGACAAAAGGGTAAAATACAATAAAAATCTTACTATAGAGAATACTGAGAAAAGTCCCAAAAGCACAGTGAGCAAAATCTTGGAACTATCAAACCATGTGAAACGGACATGTGGTTCTTTAGAGCGGCCCATTTCAGGCATTAATAGCTCCCATTATAAAGGGGGAACCTGATCTCTGGCCTGGAAAGCTTTCAAGAAGCAGACTTTTTACAACAAAACCGAAAAGAAAAACAAAACTGAACCTTTCTGCCTTACACACATTACCTAGGATTTTGGTCTTTCTAGACAAATTTAGTCCTGCCTAATGAACTCTTCGACATTTTACCAGTTTTCCTTGGACAAATGCATTCTAGTGATGGAGAATAATCATGTGTTTAAATGGATATTTGCTTTCTGGCAGATCTTAGGATCATGCACATTCTGACAGCCCACTTTCCACAATTAAAATATATTTATTGTTTGTAATAGAAACTCACCCCTACCAACAACCTGATTCCAACCACCTAATTTAGATGCCTGTGTAGAGTATGTGAATGTGTGTTAAGGGCCTGATTGTCTCACCCGGCTGTTTAATCCCAGTGAAAGGAAAGAGATGAATCCAGAATTAATATACAGGCCTGCTCCTCTGCACTGGCTTAGCCTCCAAGGTCTGGATCTGTGGTGTGGGAGCTGGGAAGTGGCAGCACCACCTCCACGTATGGTAGCCCCACGAGGATTCAGTAAGAGTAAATTTACCCTTAATTTGTTCTTAATCTTAGCTGCGATTGACACATTCTAGCTTCTGAAAGCACTTTAAAAGTTCTTACTGACAAGTCACATTAATCACTAGCTTCTGAGAAAGGCTTCATGTGGGGAAATGAATGAAAATGGTATAAACAGTTCACAAAAAAAGTCCAAAGGGCCGAAAGAAGCCCCAAATCCAGTAAAAGTGGGACTACATTATACATTCATTGACTCTTGTTCTTTTGGGGGTGTTTTGGTATGAAAAGAAAGAGACAATAGAAGACAATAAAGGTACCTTATCAAAGTTCATTCAAGCAGCTATTTCAAATACTTTTAACGGCTTGTCACTGAGTCTTGCAAGTCTCCAAGAGTCTAAACACTCTGTCACATTTGTGTACTAACCACTTAAAGTGCTGCTAAAGCCTTTTGACCTGGACTGACTCTCCTTTATCTAGGTCAAAATGCAAGGCAAAGCCTTTGTGTTCCACGGCCTTCATTAAATTCATTGATTTGACCTGTATTTTAAAGACCAAAAGTCAAATGGAATGGGAAGTTAAAGTTCCCATACAAAATCTTCCACTGAGCACTTCACTGCCTCCTTGAACTATGTAACATTCAGAAAAGGCCATCTCACGGCCATTTGAAGTGTGGGCTATAGCTGGAGTGCCAGTTTTGTCTATTTTTTTTCAAGAGCATTGAAGGGATTCACCAGAGCTTTCTGTCTCTTAAATGAGGACAAAAAAGTTGAAGCTTGCAGAGAGCCTCACTGACCATTTTTTCTTGTTCCGAGTCATCTGTTCAACAGGGCATACCAAAGTTCAGGGGTAGATAAATATTATTTAAATTTCTATAGTAACAGGCAGGCAGGGATGAGGTATGTTGCTTTGTATTAGATGTTCAATGTGCTTATGGTCAACAGTATTATCAAGGAAAAAGAAACAATCAGCATTTATGTGTTGTGAAATAAGCCCTCTTCTGTGTTTGGAGATCAAATTTCAGAATTAATCTTTGCTCTTTCTGTGACTACAGCAGAGAACCCAAAGCCTTTAGACAGTAAACTTAGGTTTTAAGTCTTTTCAATTAGTGCTGACTGCAGGCAAGTTGGACTAGATAACCTTCAAGGCTCCCTTCCAGCCCAAATTATTATATGATTCTATGACTCAAGTGTTAAAAAGCTTGAAACCTAGGGGTTTAATTCATCCATAGTGAAGAATACAGTGTTGAACCAAGAGGTTTTCCTGCATGTGTTAGGTTCAAAAAGATGAAGTTCTGGGTCCTGCACTTGGGTTAAAACAACCCAATGTAGTCCTACAGGCGTGGGGAAGGGCAGCTGGAAAGCTGCTCAGCAGAAAAGGACATGTTGATCAACATCCAGCCAAATATGAGCCAGCAGTGTGCCCAGGTGGCCAAGAAGGCCAACAGCATCCTGGCTTGTATCGGGAATAGTGTGGCCAGCAGGAGATGGGAAGTAACTGTGCCCCTGTACTCAACACTGGTGAGGCTGCACCTCGAGTACTGTGTTCAGTTCTGGGCCCCTCAGTACAAAAAATACATTGAAATGCTGGAGCATGTCCAGAGAAGGGCAACAAAGCTGGTGAAAGGTCTAGAGCACAAGTCTTAAGAGAAGCATCTGAGGGAAGTGGCAGAGGCTGCCTATGGAAGTGGTGTAGTCACCATCCCTGGAAATATTTGAAAGACACGTAGGTGTGGTGCTCAGGGACATGGTTTAGGGATGGACTTGGCAGTGTCAGCATCATGATTGGACTGGATGATCTTAAAGGCCTTGTCCAGCCAAAGTAATTCTGTGATTCTATGTGGCTGACCCAGATGGTGTTGTTGGTCTGAGAAGGATATGCCTTATTAAAAGTAAAGCTTTTGGGCTGAGAACAACTGTAGGTCAGGGACTGCTTTCAGAGTGCCAGAAGCAGTACAGGTTGATCCATAAAACTGGTCCTGCCCTGTGGGGATGTGGATGAGAGGAGGCTTCAAGGGCCCCATCTGGCCTCCAGGATGCACTTGTTTGAGTCTGGAGTGGGCTGGTCACCTTTTGTTGCACACAGCTATGGCTGAGGTTTGTGGCTTATCTACATCAGGAAGAGTGGAATGAAAGAAAAATATATTACAAATATGAAAGAAAACACTTTAGCCAGGTGTCAGGCCACACAGATATTAAAAATGAACAACTTTCCTTGACAAGATTTACAAGCTTAGTATTTCAATAAAAATGGTCATCCATGATCCAAGATTTTGGTGCAGCTTTTCAGAAACTTATTTTCATGCCTGGCATTAGGAGAGGGATTCAGCTGCCTAGAGGTATTTGGTTATGTGAATAAAGTCTCATCTCTGCTAACACAAAAAATCCCCGAGGAACAGGGATGACAGGCGAGGAACCCCCATACATTAATTAGAGAAAACCAAGATAACTTAATTGAGAAAACCTGTCCTTCCCAGGGCTGACATCAGCAAACCATCAGTCCCATGGTCTGGGGGTAACAGCCCCCGACCAAGAGGCTCCTTAGTCACCTTACAGACTGAGGAGTTAGTGCCTGTGGGGGCCTGGGACTCAGTATGGCAAGAGAGGAAGAATTTTGGATTACCCAGAATTTGCTGCGGAACCTTGTAAGGGGAGGAATAAGGTGGGAACAGAGGGGGACAAGTGCTTTGGGTAAACAAGTATGGGAAAACAGAGGCAGAGAGAGTGAAAAAGGCTGGCTTGTGCAATGAAGCTACTGCTCAATCTCTGTGCCTGATCAGTGCAGTCTGTCCCATTAAAGTCCATTTCTAGCTCCTCTCCTTGGCAAAGGAGCCCGGTATGCCTGGGTGTGTCCAGAGGTATGAGCACCAGCAGCCAGACCAGAGCTGTCAGCCTTGCATGCCCCCATCCCAGCAACTGCAGAGGCTTCTCAGATAGTCCTAGACACCTGAGTCAGGCACCTGGATAAAGCCCTTCAGGTATCTGAGTGTTGTGCCAAATGCTGGATGCACATCTGCGCATATCCAATGCAGATACTCTATCCAGTTCTGGGGCCCCCAACCTTAAGAAGGACATAGAGCTCCTGGAGTGAGTCCAGAGAAGAGCCATGAAAATGATCAGAGGGCTGGAGAACCTTTCCTATGAAGACAGGCTGAGAGAGTTGGGATTGTTCAGCCTGGAGAAGAGAAGGCTCCAGGGAGACCTTTCGGTGACTTCCAGTACCTGAAGTGGGCCCACAGAAAAATTGGAGAGCAACTTTTAAAAAGAGTGTGTAGTAATACGACAAGGGTCAATGACCTTAAACTAGAAGAGGGGAGATTTAGGTTAGATATTAGGAAGAAATTATTCACTGTGAAGCTGGTGAGATACTAGAATGTATGCTGTGCGTGCCCCCTCCTTGAAAGAGTTCAAGGCCAGGCTGGATGGGGCTTGGAGCAATCTGGTCTACTGGGAGGTATGTCTGCCCATGCAGGGGGGTTAGAACTATATGATCTTTAAGGTCTCTTCCAATCCAAACCATTCTATGATTCTGTGGTTCTGTGATGTCTTCCTTTAAGCAAAGCACAATTACTCACTGACATTCCCTTCTATGGGAATATCTTTCCGTGAGGACATAACCAGGTGGATGGATGGCAGCAGAGCAGTAGACACAGTTTATCTCGATTTCAAGACATTTGACACTGTCTCCCACAGCATCCTTGGAGCTAAACTGAAGAAGCATGGCCTGGATGATTGGGTAGTGAGGTGGATTGGGAATTGGCTGAAGGATAGAAACCAGAGAGCTGTATTCAATGGGATGGAGTCTAGTTGGAAGGCTGTTTCTAGTGGAGTCCCTCAAGGGTCGGTACTGGGACCAATACTGTTCAATATAATTATTGATGACCTGGACACTGATGACTCAAAACTGGGAGGAGTGGCTGGCACTCCAGAAGGCTGTGCTGCCATTCAGAGGGATCTGGACAGACTGGAGAGTTTGGCAGGGAGAAAGTTAATGTATTATGACAAGGGCAAGTGTAGAGTCTTACATTTGGGAAAGAACAGCCTCAGTTACCAGTGTAGGCTGGGGACTGAGCTGTTGGAGAGCAGTGAAGGGGAAACGGACACGGGGGTGCTGATGGACACAAGGATGACCATGAGCCAACAATATGCCCTTGTGGCCAAGAATGCCAGTGGCATCCTTGGGTGCATTAGAAGGGGGGTGGCTAGTAGGCTGAGAGAGGTTCTCCTACCCCTCTCCTCTGCCCTGGTGAGGCCACATCTGGAATATTGTGTCCAGTTCTGGGCCTCTCAGTTCCAGGAAGACCAGGAACTTCTTGAAAGAGTCCAGTGCAGAGTGGTCAAAATGATTAAGGTAGTGGAATATCTCCCATATGACCCTAACCCAATGTTAAGGCAGGGCAGAATCTAGACCTGTGGTAAGAAGGCAAAAGGAATAAGTGGATGGGAGAGGTATAGGCCAGTATTCTGTTTGGATTCCTGCTCAGCAAAAGTTGAGCCATTCCACCCTATCTCCTTTTCCTCACTGAACACAACTATCTGCTCTTGTTCCCCATAGAGGAGCAACGCTCTCAGGAGCTTTGAAGTGACTGAAATGCTTTCCCAGGTACTTTCATCAGATTGTATCCAACTCCAAGCTGATTGAGAACCAGGGCAAACAGAGTGCTTTAATCTACGATACAAATGAACTCAGTAAACACAGCAGGTAATTCAGGGAACACTGATGAGTTTAAATGTTCAAAAGAAAGACCAGAAACAGGTTAAAACCTCTTCAATTAGCAGTAGGTCTCTAAAAGAATATGTTTTTCTTCTGTTTCTCGGTCCACATAATTATGATTCTACAGATCTCACCACCTAGAAGATCTAGTGGAAAGAAAACAGCAGAAACATGTGAAAAGACTTCAGTGTTGAGTAGTGACAGGATGTCACCTTATGGAAAGACTGGCTAGAAAAATAGAGAAATAAAAGCTTTTGGATGAATTGTCCTTAAAAAGAAGAGGTTCTGTAGTTCCCAGACAGGTCAGTCTGACATCTTCTAAGGCTGTAGTATTCATTCAAAAGTAGCAACTGCAAACATGAGAAAAAACACAACCCAGATCTAAACCAGCTTTTTGACACATTATTTTCTGTAATTCCAGTTTGGTCTAGAATCTAAATTCTAAAAGCTAGAACTTGAACCAAGGTTAGTTTGTTTGACATTGTTGTGTTTGCAACATCATCTGTAAAAGGATTTTGCTTGCCTCATTTATTATTCACCTGTAGCAATTTGCTCAGCAGTTGGGCAGTCTCTGGATTGTCTGCAGACTCCTTGTCCATTGTTTTGTGCATTCCTAAGATGCTTTTTTTTTAATGTTTTGTGGCTGGTCCATAATTGGTAACTTAGAAACACTTTTTGTTTGTTTGTTTGTTTGTTTTAATGTCAAATTGGAAAATGCCTGGAGCTTTGAAGGTTTACCAGACGATCCTTTCCTACTGTGACTCTTCATGAAGGAGCCAGAGGCTCCATGTCCATGAACATCCTAGTAAAGCATACTCCCCTCACATCTCTGGAAAGGAATGAGATGAAGACGGAGCTGAATGCCACCAAGGCAGACTTATTATTTTGTATTTGGGAAAACATTTGCAAAAATCTGTTTGGAGTTGACTGTAAACAGCCACTCTAAAACTGTCTCTACCAAAGGCTGTTGTTCCTGGCCACCAAAGCAGATTAGAAGTAACTCCAGGACCACATTCAGAGATGTGGAAACCATCTAGTCCATGGCATGCTCCCCCTTCCTGCCAGTCTGTGGTGGTCCCTTTGCAGTGAGAGTTTTATCTGGGCTCTGAGGAGAGAAAGAAGATGCTGGGGGAGAAACTGCAAAAGGTGAATTTGAGAAATACCCTGCTGGGGCAAAGCAGTGGTCCTCTTCCCCCCTGCTCTTTCTCTATTGGTGGCAGTAGGAGCTGCTACAAGGGAGAACACAGGAGTTTCACCACTTGCTGTGGTCCATTTACACTGCTGGGAGCTCCCAGCCTCAGAGGTGGTGGATGTTAGTGGGGGGTATCTGCACTGGCACCTGAGTGCCACCTCATGGACCTGCTGTCCACAAATGTGTCTAATCCCCTTGTGAATCTTCTGACACCATTCACCTTCGTGTCCTCCTTAGGACCTTTGCTACCATCCAAGTAACGTCCTGATGTCCCTAAGTTTCCCTGAGTGCTCTCTGGTGCTTGTGTTAAGGAATTTGGTTAATGGTGGTTCCGTGTTTGCCTTACCCATCACCCTCATGGTTGTGTGAAGTTTGTACATATCCCTTCAGTCTTCTCTCCTCTAAACGGAGGAGTTTTTTTAGTCTCTCCACATAAAGTAACTGCTTCATCCTGCAGTTATTATCATTGCCTTTTTCTATATCTTCTGACTTCACTGCATCCTTCTTGAGATGCAGAGACTTGAACTGCACTCAGTACTCCATGTAGGGGATGCATGAGGTTTTCAACTTCTCTTATTCTAAAAAGAAAACAAAAAAGAATACAGAACTTGAGTTAAATGTAAATGATATTATGCACTAATGAGAGCGGATGATATTATACCATGAACACCAAAGTCATCTCACTCGTAGTGTCCTGTGGGTAACCTTGGTTCAACAAAGCTCTCCCAAGGGGAGAGATTTTGCTGACTTGGAGTCTGCCAGGTACTCTGGTGGCTGCAGCACACATTTGTTGCCTCCTGAGGCAGAGCCTCCTTAAAAATACAAGCCTGGAGCTGTCACCCATCTCTGAAGTACAGATGCATGGGAAAGACTCACACACTGTCCAGGTGGGATGCACAGATGATAGGCTAAATTTTTATCCATTTAAGATGTCAGTTAAGATGACATTTTTCATGTGTCTATTTATTTTACTATCTGTATCTTTAGTCAGATATTTGAAGTCTACAAGCTGTGGAGACTGATTACAGCTAATTTAACCTGTGGCTGTTTGAGGGGGAGAAAGTAAAAAATAAACCATTTAAGGCTCATTTGGCATGTACAAACCACTTTCAGCACTAGAGGCGTGTTCTGCCAATTCAAATATATGGCAGGAAACCTTCCCTGCTTGAAGAACATGCAGCCAAAATTGGTACGGGAGGGAGAAGGGGAGCAGGACTGGTGAGGTGAAGGGTGATACTACATGGAGAACTGGAGGGATGCAAAACCTGTCTTTTTTCTACCAGGTTTATAGTCTTGAGAAGAAAGATTTTTCACACAAGGAAAGTATCTTCAAACACTCCTACCTTTTTCCTCCTTCTCTCCTCCCTACATCTCCTTGTCAAAACACCTCAGCTCTAGAAATGCTACTTTTCCCCTCAGAAGTCACCTTGTGAGCATCCCACAATTATTCATGCTTTGCAGAAATACCTAGAAAAACGACTCACCTGGGGTGGAACCATAGCTCACACTGCTAACTCCTTTCACTCAAAAGAGCAGCACTGTCAGGTCTGGCTCCCAGCTCCTGGGGCTCAGTTTCCATCCCTGCACAGGCTGGCATGGAAGTGCAGCATGTTCCTGGCCTCAGCAGCCATCCCTCTGCTCTGCTGGCCTGAAGATGGGGGTCACATTTTAAAACCCTCAGTGAAGCCAGGGGACCCAGCATGGCAAAGACCACATGGAGCTGCAGTGGCTGTGGTCACAGGGACGACTGCACCAGCATCTCCAGGCTTACTGTGGGCTTGTACTGGTGTTAGCAGAACAGACTTTTAGCTCTTTACAGACCCTTAGAGCTTTCTCTTTCCCCTTGGTTTTGCCTCTCTTTTTGGTCCTTCTTCCAGCGTTGTACTTTTACAAACAGCAATCAACTGTCTACAAGAAAGAGCCCTCCTCTGCGGTGTGCCAGCACACAAGGTGAGCAGCTCATGTTTTCAGTGCGACAACAAAAGTTGTTGTAAAAGTGCTTGAATGAGAACATGAGCACCTGAAACTGTTCTTTTGGGCTCTGTTGCTGTCATGGGACTTCCCCCAGCTCCTGCTCCCCCACGTGCAGCTGAGCTGTAACGAAACAGATTCCGCAGAAGCGCAAAGCCCGATTGTTTTGCTTTGGTACCTTGGCATTCAGGAAGGGAAGGAGCTCCCTGCAAAGCACCCTGCTTGAGCCCCAGCAGGTGGGAGCCCACGGCTTGCTGGATGAAGGTGCTCAGGAGAGCTGTATTAATGCACTGAATGGACACATCATCTGACAGCCTCATTTGCCAAGCTGCGAGCGAGCGAGCTGCACGAAGCGTACCAAAACCTAATGCTGTACTACCAACATCCACACCAAAGACAAGGCCATTTAGAGCAGAGAGACAAGCTGAGTTAGCATAAAAGAAGAGACATCAATCACCATTCCCCCAAGACAATGGCGATAATTTAATGGCTGTTTTTTAAGAAGAACTGACTCTATACAAAGATTGAGGAGAAAGGTCTGGTAGGCTTCACCTGCAGCTGAGAGTTATTTGTTCCCATTGTGCCAACCAGAGAGGGTTTGAAATGGCAATTTCTGCAGCTGGCATCATATGCATCGAGTTATGTTTGCAAATAAAGGTTTACTTTAAATTGCTAGATTTTCTGGCTTGGGCTGTTATTAGTGAAGCTTGAGTGACTTTACTAATGAATTTCTGTTGAATTTTAAACTAATCTACAGGGTTCTGTAGCATGATTTTTATTCTGTTAAAATGATTTAGTTCATTGGAATGTTTTCCCTCTAATTTACTTGTCTTATGACACTTTTTCAGTAGGGTTCACAGAGATCAAATTAACTTAGGGCAAGAATTTGCAAATCTTGTATTTAGTTGAGTTGTATACACATACTACAACCCTATATTTTAATTATTTGAGTTTTTTAGAGAGATGAACCAGTGCAGACATCCCTGTCCATGATGTGAGGTGACTCTACATAATCAAGTCAGAAGTATTCACAGAGCTGAAGTCATCAAAGAAAATTCACTCTAGAGGTTACAAAAAAGCAAAGTATTCCAATAATACTGGAGGAGTTTTCAAGAAGTCTTTTACTCCAGACCATTGCCACAAGACACAATCACCTTTCCCTATCAGAAGGTTTCCTGTAGTGGACAGCACACACCCCTCTGGCACAACTTCACTCCTTCACTGTCCATACCATCAGCAAGTGTTTCTAGCATCTTACTGGAACCTCCACACTGCACCTGATTATATTATTAATTGTTCTATATTGGCATACAGAGCATTTTGTTCCTTCTTTGCGGCAGCTCTTGGCGTAATTAAAAAATATTTCAGGAAATCCTCGGAATACACTAGAACAAACCCAGTTCTTCCATTGTTTTCTGGACTTACTATCATTCTCCTTGTCCTCCTCTGGGCTTTTTCTGCAGCTTCCCAGATGTGCAGATCCTCTTCTGAGCCCAGACCAGTGTTGAGCAGGGAGGGAAAGTTAGCCTGGGTCCAGCTTAGCCCATGGCTCTCCTTGTCAGACGCTTGAACAAACATTTCCTGTTTTGCCTGAGACCTTCTCAGTGTTTCAGCATAAACAACAAGTTTTGTCTTCTTCAGTCTCCAAGGAAAATGTGGTGAGGACACTAAAGTGCTTTGAAAAAGATTATCTGGGAAAACAGCAGTGGTCAGGGTCCTGCAGTGGGAGCAGGCTGGACCCACCAGTCCCAGAATTGCATTTAGTTTATCTGACACATTTTACTTTTGTTTCTAACTGTTCTTCTGAGGGTTACATTTTATACTTTAAAACTGAGTGTTTTCATTTCCTCCAGCAGCTATGGCTTGTGCTCTTGTAACCCTTGGTAGTGATAGCTGCTGAGGAGCATCCTATGAAGATAACAGGCCTCTCTAGCCATCCTGAATGATTTCTGAAGACTTTGGTGGTTATCACAGGCGGGTTGTGGTGGGTTTTTTTGTTTGTTTGTTTGTTGTTTGTTTGTTTGTTTGTTTGTTTTGTTTTGTTTTTTTGTTTTTGTGTTTTTTGTATTTTAACTTTGATTGCTACTCTGCTCATCCAAACTCCTCCAGCAAGAGCTTCATGAGCACAATGGACGAGAGAGCAAGCTCTGTCCATCATCTGTCCTGATTTGGCTGTGGGCACCCTGCAGGGCTTACAAGTGGGATTCACAAAGCCCAGCTTGCTCTGCCCTCAGGTACTGTACACTGAATTCAGTCCAGCTACACATCACAGCTACCCCAGACAGGCAGTGGTAACAGCAAGGTGATTTCATGCAACATTGAAACACTGGGCAGGCAACTTGGTACTGAGCATCTCACCCACACTGCAGCTGGGCCAGCGCTGGGGGAGCAGTGGTACACCTTCAACTAAAAAGCACCAAGTTCATCTCAAACTTTTTTTCTTCTGCCCTGTCAGTATGCAGAGGAGGCAATTTGAGTTTTTCATCTGGGTTTCAGGCACCATTTAAACTGTAGCTTGAGCACAGCCTTGGCACCAGGGTCTGTCACTCTGAGTTCTAGCACTGAGCCCCTATTCAATTGCAAAATTGGACTCTATCTGCACTGAGAAGATCCCAGAGGAGATCAGAAACACTCAGATCTGTGACTAAGTTTGTCCAGGTGATGTGGAATGTCCATCCAGATCTTTCTAAGCCTTTTACCAATTTCCTTGCTGAGGCCAATGTCATTCCCAAAGGAGCATCCTGCAGTGAAGCCACTGCTGCCTCCACTGGGAAGACTTGTTTTAAACTTCCTCAGGGGTTTCTCATAGGCTTTGGGGTTTAATGTAACTAGTGCATCATTTGAATGGTTCAGCCCTCCATATTTTCTATCAAGCTCTCTCACCTCCAGACTCCTAAGTGAATAGAAGGTTGCATGCCTATAAAACTTTTTCTTAACCAGCTTGTTCATTCAAGAAAGCTCAGACCACATTTAAAAAGTGTGCTCAGACCATATGAGACTGACATTACCCACAGTCAGCAGCAACAGTGGAGGGCAAGCAGGGTTATTGAAAGCCATACTGAAAGTACTGACCTCTTCCTGTCTTTCAGAGACAATAACCCAATGGCTTGCAGCACCAGATGCACTTTCAGCCACCTTCAATATGGACAGTGGCTGTGCATGATGCCTTATGGTTCTCAGGCATGATTTTAAGGTATTATATCAAGATTATTTGGTCTTTGGAACCACATAAATCTTGTTGCCCTTTTAAATATTTATTCTATAAATTGCCCTAGGTTACTACAGAGGCCACTGACAGATCAAGAAATGGAGCTAATGATCTCCTGTCATTCTTCCATTTTTTCTTAGCTACTGAACTGCTAACAGAGATGTTAGGAGCCGTCTGGGAATTCTGACTGTGATGGAAATTGAAATAATCCCAATCTGCTTTGCATAGAAGAATGTGTAAAGGACTTTATGTAAGTTTTATAAAATCAAAGCTCAAATGTGACTGGCATAACCAGGAGAAGGAATAATCCTTAAAACCACTTGTGACTGAGTCACTGATACCTCAGATGACAAAGCCCAGGTCTATCTGGCTTGTAGCAGGGATAAGGTGATGTATCCAGGTCATGCAGCTGTGGGTCACGCTTAGCAGCTGAGCTGCTTCAAGTAGTCCAGGTTGGGCAGGACTTTGAGCAACCTGGTCTAGTGGGACCAGCCTGCACAGGGGGGTTGGAACTAGATCAGCTTTAAGGTTCCTTTCAACCAAACCATTGTATGATTCTATACACTGAACCAACTGCAAGACTTCAGAGAAACAGAAGGTTCTGAAAAACCCCAGATCTTTCTGTTCCTGCATGAGCTGTCACACTGTCCACAGCATTGTATGATATTGTGGCTTCCTCAAGCTCTTTTTATCAAGTTTCCCCAAAGACAGAACGAAAACAAAAGCCTGTGTGAGCCCAGTAATCCAAGGGGGTTAATCCAGATTTACATGCACTTTCATACAACTGGAAATCAGAAGCAAGTCCCCAGAAGCTGCTGGGTTTGACTACCCAGGACTTGCACTGGGAAGACTCATTTGCACCTGCTCAGTAGCTATCCAGACCAGAGTTGTTGGCACGCTGCTGTTTGAGGAAACATAACCACCTAGAAAGACAGCTTGTGCAAGAAGATGAAGCTTCATCCTGACTAGGACAATGCTAGAAATGAAAGACCAGCCAGTTCCACTCTTTTAGGGCAGGGTGGAGGTAAAGGGCAGCATCTCCACTGGTGTAACTGGAAGATAAGGGATACCCAGCCATTTACTCCAGCTCTGTGCACTTCTGGGGTGTCATAACAATTTACATCTGAAAGTTCACCCTTAAAAAATACTTTTAGTAGTGTGAGTACTGTTAGATTTTCTGTCTTTCAATGAAGTAGCTGTGCCATCAGCTGGCCCTCCATGAGGCTGCTGCCCTTGCTCTGAAATAGTCTCTCAGATTACAATGCAAAAGTAGATGGAATCTGAAGTGCCCCTATTTTTAGTAGAGTTTTAACTAAGCTTTCGAAGCAAAATAGGTGAAACCATGAGCAGATGGTGTGGAATCACACATCACTTGCACAAATATTTAAGCTTTGTCCAAAGGAGTAGCAGTGACACCCATACTGTGCATCTGAGCAAACACATGGAAATACTGAACTTGGACAAATGCATAGCAAATCATTTTAGCTTTTTCTAAGGACATTTATTAGATTTGGCAATCAATCATCTAAGCTGACCAAGGATACTGTGTCTTTGCAATAAATGTTCATGCTTGTCATCATTAACATCATTTAGATTTTAAACTTTTTCTAATTAAGAAAGGTTCCCACCAGCAACAGCAAAAATCCCCACCACCTCTTTCATTATCTCAGCTTTTCTTCCCTTTAATTACTATTGAGCTCCTGGCTGATTAAATTAGGGTTTTAGGTCTTTTCTGAAATCTTAGGGAAATTATCTAAAAATCATGAAATCAATTCCCTTACGCTGTTTTAATCTTTTATGTTATGGGCTCCAAGAGGGACGGGCGGACAAGTGCAGCCCCTCGGAAAAGTGTGCAGCACTAGACTGCTTGCCAGCCTTCTATTGCCTTTGTGGACCATCTGGGTCAATTTCCTTCCAACTAAATGAAATGCAAATAAAAATTCCAGCAGTTTTTCAGCTGCAGGCTGCCCAGCTGATTAGCATGACAGAGGCCGGGAGATGAGGCCTGACCCTGTGCACTTCCCCTCATCTCATTAAGTTGTAACTCTACCGTGGCTGCATTCATGGTGTTTATTGACGCTGAAAGGCGTCTTTATCCAAAACTAGCTAAATTCACATTCAGAGTTTTTCCATGAAGGCTTGCCTGCTACAGCATCCACATGAAAGTGAACCTATTGTAGCTTGGTAATGTGTCCTGCTGATTCCTTAACAATCTGAGCTTTTCTCCAAAAATGTTGGATTCACAAGTTTGAGTTCCATTTAAAAAAAACCCAAAACAAAACAGCAAAACCAAACCTGAAACTTAAAGGTTTGAACAAGATAATAGCTTAAAATGTTAAGAGTATAAACATGTTTCATTCTGACTGTTATGACCTGTATATTAAACTGCCACATGTGAGAAGACAATCCAGCCGAAGTACAGTAGTGAGCAAGTGCCTGTATCATGTAGGACTGCAGACAATAGGGTATTATACTTATCCTCATCACATCCATCATCAAGGAGAAGGATATAAGATTCGAGAAGGCACCATCTTCACCAATTTATAGTGCTCTGAGATTCACAGCTGGACAATGGAGAGAAATACACCTTCCAGCTGCCCACTATTTCATGTGTTGTCACAGCTCTGCGTTAAAGAGAAGGAAATACTGGGGAACAATAGTGGAAATGTGCATAATTATGACCCTTTCACCTTCTTCTGAGAACCACAACTAGCATCCTAGCTGGATGACAGCAGTTGCAGAGCTGAACAATGTTGCTGAAGCTCTACCGTGGACATGTCTGGTGGGCAGCACATTTTCTCTGCTGTAATGTTTGAGAGACAGATAGGAACTAAGGCAGACTGTTTTCAGGACACGTGGAAAAGAATAGCAGCCACTACAGGTTTTGGAAATGAAAATCCAAATTCTGATGCTCTCCCTACCATTTGGGTCTACAGGGTGTGCATGGTAGAAGCTAACCACTCCCTTAGGGGGCTCTGGGACTGCAAAGAAGAGTCAGGGACAGTCCAACACTGACATCAATGCACCCCTGGAGTCAAAGTCTCAGTTTTAACTATTTCTGCACATGGTACCAGAACTGGAAAGAGAGGATAAGGGAATTTTCACTGAACTGTGAAAAATCTTTAACAAGATATTTTAAGATTTAAGAAGATTAGGTGTCAGGTCTTGCACTTGGGTCACAACAACCCAATGTAGTCCTCCAGGCATGGGGAAGGGAAGCTGGAAAGCTGCTCAACAGAAAAGGCATGTTGATCAACACCCAGCTGAATATGAGCCAGCAGTGTGCCCAGGTGGCCAAGAAGGCCAACAGCATCCTGGCTTGTATCAGGAATAGTGTGGCCAGCAGAAGGGAAGTGATGGTGCCCCTGTACTCAGCACTGGTGAGGCTGCACCTCGAGTACTGTGTTCAGTTCTGGGCCCCTCAGTACAAAAAATACATTGAAATGCTGGAGCATGTCCAAAGGGCAACAAAGCTGGTGAAAGACCCAGAGCACAAATCTTGTGAGAAACATCTGAGGGAACTGGAGTTTTTTAGTTTGAAGAAAAGGAGACTGAGACGAGACCTTTATCACTCCCTACAACTATCTGCAAGGAGGCTGTAGCAAGGTGGGCCTGTACTCAGTCTCTTCACCCATGTAACAAGCAATAGGACCAGACGAAATGTCCTTAGGCTGCTCTGGGGGAGGAAAAAATTGGTTATTAGGAAACATTTCTTTACCCACAGGGTTTTCAGGCACTGGCACAGGCTGCCTATGGAAGTGGTGGAGTCACCATCCCTGGAAATACTTGAAAGACATGTAGGTGTGGTGCTCAGGGACATGGTTTAGGAATGGACTTGGCAGTGCTATGTGAACAGTTGGGCTTCATGATCTTAAAGACCTTTTCTAATCAAAATGATTCTGTGATTCTATTGATAAAATTTTATTGGAAATGAGGGGATGTGCTTTTTTTTTGTTATAGAACAAAGTTCCTTTTCCTTCCACTGTACCAAGGCAGATGCAAGTGAGCAAATGTAGGGAAATTAGTAAGAGATTAACTCTTTGGATGAGGACACAAAAAGAGGTTACAGGCCTGTGAACATCTCATCAAAGCGATTTATACCTGTGCAGGACTAAAAGGTGAAGTCAGTATATAACACAGACTGTTAGGAAAAAAAGAAAAATTTTATATAATCTCTACTCTGTTCAAAGGTCACATGGAGCAGAGAATATTGAAAGTGACCTCTCTATCCCATGAAGAAGAAACTCAACAGTAATTTGCCCATGGCTCTTCCCTAGACTTTACTTCTCATTGGGTTATGAGTTCCTTTTGCTTCATACATACAGGTTTGGACAAACTTTATCCTGAGCTGAGAAGCAATACTCAGTTCTTGGGCAGGAAAGTTCATTTTTTAAAATTCATGGTATATTGCTCTCTGATCACTGAGCCACAAGCTATTATGAACATAAAGATACAGTTTTGAATAATTTCTCAAGCCTATTGAAGTCAGAGATACTATGATAATTTTCATAGGGTTTTGATTATACTCTTATTTTGTCTTAGTTAATTCTTGCCACACCACCACATCAGCTGGTAGACAGCAGCTGAACAAAAATCTCAACACTTGGCTTCCCTGTTGCTCCAGGTAAGTGTTTGCAAGGTAGGTGAAAACTGCTCAAACATATCATCACTCCCAGATGTGTTGTTCAAGCATGTTCTTTGATTAGGGACATGTAGACAAGCATAAAGGCCTGTAAAGGGTTTCATTTGAAAGTCAAGATTATCCTGCAGCAGGGCGGTGGAAGCATGTTGTGTTTTGACCAACCTGGGTCGAGGCAATCCTATGCCCAAATACAGGTTGGGAGGAGAATGGATTGTGGACAACCCTGAAGAGAAGGACTTGGGGGTGGTGGTGAACCAGAAGCTTTACATGAGCCATCAGTGTCCTCGCAGCCCAGAAAGCCAACTGAGCCCTGGGCTGCATCCAGAGAAGCACAGGCAGACAGTCAAGGGAGGTGATTCTCCCCCTCTGCTCTGCTCTTGTGAGATCCCACCTGGAGTACTGTGTCCAGTTCTGGACTCCATAGCATAAGAAGGACATAGAGCTCCTGGAACATGAGATTTAAGTTAGTTATTAGGAAGAAATTCTTCACTGTGAAGCTGGTGAGATACTGGAAGAGGCTGCCCAGCTATGCTGTGTATGCCTCCTCCTTGGAAGAGTTCAAGGCCAGGCTGGATGGGGCCTTGAGCAACCTAGTCTAGCAGAAGGTGTTCCTGCCCATGTAGAGGGGTTGGAACTAAATGATCTTTAAGGTCCCTTCCAACCCAAACCATTCTGTGATTCTACGATTCTATGACCAGAGCCATCTCCCTTCTGTATATTTGTTCAGTCTCGTAAGTAACAGAACATGGACAAAGTTTGCCTGAAATTAGGAGCTTAAACTGGTTTAGTTCAACTGGTGGAAAAGCCTTGTGAACATCCTTAAGTCTTTTAAATGTACATCCCACTTTAATGAAAGTTTAGGAGAGGTTAATGTCATAAAATCAAAATGAAAAATCTTAAGCTGAAGTGAGGGTGTCTTCAGCACACCCTGCCCTGGTGCAAGTGGATGAGTATGAACACTTTGGTGTACTATTAAGTTTCATGAAATTCTGCCTTTCAGAAGTGAAAGAATTTTCAAAAGAAGCAAACAACTACCTTTTTATCTATTCTGCACAGAGATGAACTTGATTTTCTTCTGTGTTTTCATTTGTACAGATTTTTTTTTTTTTCCCAGTAGTTAAAATATCCTGAGAACAAACTGGTGATTTTCCCATCAGTAGCTGTGACAAGGTTTGTGTTTGATGTGTTTTATCAGCCATGTGAACTTGAAAGCCAGTCTATAGCATTCCCAGGAGCTTATGAAGTTAGTTTCTAAATAGCAAGTTATGATCACTGCTCCCTCTATAAGGACCAGGTGAGGAGCAGTGAGGAGCCAACTGCTCCCTTCCAATGAGGCTGGAGGAAGGGAGAGGAATGCTGTGGATACACCTCACTGTTTGGCATTTCACATTGAACAGCATCCATATGCAAAGCCAGCAGTTCAAATTTCCTGTTGAATACACATTTGAACTTATAAAAGTGTGATTTAGGATCCTTGAAAGATTTTGCTGTGATAATACAGCACATTTTCATTTTACAGTTCATTCAACCTCAATGAAGTGGACAAAACCAAACCTCAGGACAAACAACTACAGCTTGTCCTAACTGAAAAATTTTCAGGCTTCATGTCTTCCTTAGACACATTTTGATAAAGGTGTCTTTATGACAGAAAATTATCATTAAGCATTTTCATCAAGGTTCAGTTATCACTGTTATCCATTCAACAGAATATGGGAGTCTCGGGGTTGTTTCATTTAGAAAGGTGAAAGCAGTTGTGCTTTTTTCTTTCATCTGTTAGTTTATTTCTTTATGAGTCAAGAGCCAAATATTATTTTTAGAGCACAGCAGGAAAAAGAAAAAAGTGCAGAAAAAAAGGAAGACTTCTTTCAGAGGCTGAATGGTGATTGGAGCTGGACTTGTCCTGTAGATGAGAAGCAGAATAAATCCAACTTCAAACCTTGGGTCCAAGGTAACAGAAAGAAAAGACCACAGGAGAAGATCAGAAAGAGAAAAGACTTGGGAACACAGGGCTGGGGGAAGAAACCTTTACAGGGAGCCTGCACAGGGACTGAAGGTCCTTATCCAGGTTACTTTCTGCCAGACCAACCTAGCAGATGGGACAGTCTGATCTGGCAGCATCAGCAAAAAAACAATGAGCTTTGTAATTTTCTAGTTTTGTCAGACTTGATGAATGTTTCATGATATTTCTTTACCAATCCCAGTTCCTACAGATCTGAGTTATAAGATATTCTGTTTGGGATAAGAAACAACCAGAACATGTTGGACATGTTGTCCAAATCATAGAGGAGAGTTTGAAAAGGTGACTACTATTAGCTAAATCACAGCAGAAGGAAAAAAATACAAACTCAAATTTATTATTACAGATATAATTTCTGGGAGCTGGACATATTATTCACTAAGGTCTAAATCTCTCTATATTGCCTATCTTGGAGATGAGATGCAGTAATAATGTCTGCCCTCATTCTGAACCGAAAGAGCATCCTGAACCTACAAAAGATACTTGTCAGGAAAACTTGAACTAACTCCCCAGAATAAAAGAAAAAAGAGAGTTTGCAGGTGTAAATACCTCACTGCAATGGGGCTGATCAAAGAAGACCTTAATGCCTCTCAAAATACAAGGTAAAAAGAAAGGAAAACTACAAAGCCACTCTTTGAGTATTCTGGGGAAAAATGCTCAGCCTGCTGGGGGATGCTGCAGGGTTACACAGAGGAGCAGTAGGGGCAGGTCAAGGAACCTGCAGCAGGATGGGTACAGAACAGGCTGCAGGAAACAGGTGAGAGTGTTAGCTCTGAGGGTTTGTGAACTTGTGAAGTTACAGCTATAAATGCCCCATTGATGTTTTTTACATCTTGGTCTTAAATCCAGAGGGCTAGTATCCTCATGCTTGGCGACTGTTCTTATTTCCTGCTGTGTTTTTGAGGTCCAGATCAATGCAAACATGTTTGTTTGCATCGGACCAAACATACTCTGCCTGGGACTGGATCCAGGTTTCTTATCCCTCTGCATTCAACTCTGGCAGTCACAGAGCAATCAATGTTTGCAATGAACTGTGATTTAGCAGTTCATGGGTCTGAAGTGTGCTTCTTTTTCCTCACTTTGCACAGAGAGTGCTTTGCTGTCTGTATGTGAGAGCCCAGGGTATGAAACCATGCTTAGAGTTAACTGCAGCTTTGCCCTCCATCGTATGCCTTACACACAATGAAGGAGCAGAAATCCCATCCTATGGTAGGAAGTTAAGGCTTTTCTGCCCCTGCCTGATCATTTCTGACCATCAGTCTCATTCACAGACTCACAGAATCACAGAATGTCAGGGTTTGGAAAAGACCTCTGGAGATCATGCAGTCTAACCCCCCTGCCAGGGCAGGTTCACCTAGAACAGGTTGCACAGGACGAAGTCCAGGTGCATTTTGAATATCTACAGAGACAGAGACACCACCACTTCCCTGGGCAGCCTGTTCTGGTGCTCTGCTACCTTCTAAGTGAAGAAGTTCCTTCTCATGTTTAGGTAATTTCCTATGTTCCAAGTTTGTGCCCGTCACCTATTGCGCTGTCACTGAGCACCACTGAAAAAGAGCATCCCCATCCTCCTGAAACCCACCCTTTAAGTATTTATTAACTATTAATTAAGAATTTATGAAGCATTATTCTGTGTAGGGTTCTCTCCCTGAGCTCAGTGGGCATGGAGATCTGCTCAGTAATACCTGTTGAGCCTGGAGGGCAGCTTTCTCACTCCTAAACACTTATATTTGATCCTCTTCCTCTTGGATCACTGTTCATTTCTGCATTTTTCTTCATCTTCACTTTAGTTTTGATGAAGATTCCCTTTTTTTCATTTTTTTTTTTTTCATACTGGATCTGGACCCCAGTGTTACATTTACAAAATCAAGTAAGTTAGGCTATAAAAAAAAGGGCAATATTCTAGAGATACACTGGGTCATCCATAAAGCTCATTATATCAGATACATTTAATCAAATAAGACAAATTGAATCAATCAGTTCAATAAAGGATGAGTCCTTTTTAAAGATACTCTGACTTCATAGAAAGCAAAAAGAACTGAAGTTTGTCTTAAAGGCTCTTTGTCTTCAGTATTCCCTCGAAGAACTGTTGCTGATTTGGCAATTCTGGATCAAATAAACCAAACAAAAACACCGATCAACAAATTAGGGTTTTTACTCCTTCCCCAAACTTGGCTCATTTTGTTGGTTTCACTGATCCACACATTCAACTACAAACTGAAGATACTAAATGGTAACTTGCTGGATTGTGCAATGTACGCAAATTGTCATGGGTATAAAAATTAACAAAAAAAAAAATGTTGATATGAAAATTAATCAGCTCAAGATCACTATATTGCTCACCATATGACCTCAGTACTGCATGAACTTATTTTCATAGTTTTTGTATATGATCTGTACTGATAATTCAGGATCATTACTGTATTCATTAATAATTCAATGACTGATGCATGTTCTTAACTTCATCTGGAAGTTACTATGCACTCCCATGTGGAAAACCAGGCACGTGCAAGAGAGTTTGCTGCCTTGGGTAACGCAACTGCAGTGTGGTTACTGTCATTACTCAGGAGTGGAGTGTGATGGTGACAGATAATATATGTGCTTGCATGTTGAGGTGGGGTCCTAGGGAAAAGAGGATGCACTGCTTGGGGGTATTAGTTGCCAGCTGGAGATGCCTCCTTCCAGGAGTTACATCAGGAGCCCAGCTGACTCGCTTCCTGTTGACCCCAACATTCTGGACTGCCAAGGGTGGATGTGATGATTCGCATCTTTACATAGTCACTGAGTGTGCCAGGCATTTCTGGAGGTCCATGAAGGAGGTTTAGTACCTGCTATATTTACATCACTGTCAAACAGAGAAGAATGTCACTGTATGTCCAGGGAATGGCTGGGGCCACCTTCAGAGGATATCTACTGCTGGTTCCCCTTCAGCCGTGACCCTTCCCCTTCCTTCCCCTCTTCCACTTTCCAACCTCTGTGTGTTGGAGATTGTATATTTGGTGTTATATTCCACCACAAACCTAGTTAGTGATTGCTGTGCCGAGCTCATGCTTCACTGCCCTGAAGTCCCACTTGCTGAGGTGCTTTCACTGCATCAGTGCTGCTCAACACCATCTGTGGCCAACAGTGGAGAAAAAGCATTAGCAAAGGACTGTTAGCTGATTTCACCTCAGTCCTCTTCAACACCTCTTAGCCTCCTGCCTTCCACTGCCCACACCACCTCCCTGTCTCAGCCAGACACAGCTCTGGCCATGGTTGCTTTTGCAAAGCTGCAGGTCACAGAGATGGTGGCCCTGTGACCAGAGATGTATCAGCTGACTGTTCTCTTCTCACCCTGGCTTGAGGGCCTGTATCTTCAATACAGAAAATCCAGTCAAAAGAACAATGCAAACATGAACCCACGTTCATTTAATCTCTCTGATCTTTTTTACCCAGTTTCGGCACCTGCCTCCTTCCGAAGTCCAGCAGTAACATCCCAAATGTCCCACTCTACCTGTGTGCCTGACACCAAGGCTCAAAATACCTCAGAGGTTTTCTCTCCTGTGTTGCTCAGCATTCTTTGCCCACAGCTTCTTGATGACCACCCACAGAGCAAAGGCACGAGCTGCTTTTACCAACCAAATGGCTGTTCTTGCTCTCCCAGCAGAGACAGCAGCAAAGGTGCTCTTGTTTGCATTCAGTTGCCAGCCAGACCTTCCCAATGCCTTATTGCAGACAGCTGATATTTCCTCTCCACTCTCCATGAGTTTTGTCCATCAAAGCAGCAGCCAGTGCTGTTTTATGATGTGTTGTAAAACTGCCATGATACCCTGCATGTGCTCAGCATGGCTGCCTCATTTATCACTGCTCAGCCTTCACACTGGGACATCATCCATCACTGCCTTCTTAGAGCTAAGAGTCAGAACCTGGTCCGTATTGCTGCTGTAGCCCTGAGTCGTGTGAACACTCATCAGCAGGTCCCTTTGTCCTCAGGCTTTTTTTTTTTTTTTTTTTTTTCAGGAAATGTGACTTCTTCTGACATTTAGTTCCCAACCAAGACTCCAGAATAGAAAACCAAACTTCAAAATTCAATTGACTGTGCCTAATGGAGGGGATTTTAATGTGCAGCCCTTGACCCTTATCTATTATTGCTGGAAATAAAGACTTTTGTTGTTCCATATTTGAAGTTAATGGTAAGAGAAAAATTTGGAGATTCTAATTTTTTGATTCTAATAGTGACCTCCATGTCCATTGTGAAACCATGAATAATCACTGCTTGAGAAAGGCATTTCTATGAGCAACCTAGAAAGTGGACAAAGGAACCTTTGAGACAGTTTCATATGCAGAAAAAAAAGCTCAGTAATATGTTTGTGTCTCGTTTTCTTCTTGTGCTGTAGAAAGACAAATGTCCTTCCTTTTACCAATTGCATTAGTTAATTGCTTTGCACTTATCTCTCACTAAGATGTTAATACTACTCTAATGGTAACAATAATACACAAAACTTGTAAAAAGTCAGCCAATGTAAAACCTGTAAATTCAGACTTCTACTTCTCCTAGTGTCATCAAAGGTAAAAATACCATTGACTTTACCAAGTCAGTATAGTAAGGTAAGTGTTTTGTGCTGGACTTAACATGGAAATGGGACTTAAGTTGTTTCTGTGCTTTAACAGCTTTGTCTCCAGAGCTTTCCTACTTCTGGGTGCACTGCTCTTTCATGGATGAGGAAGTGGCAAGCATCAGACAGGCATGTCATAATTTTCTCTTGGGTATTTAGCCTCCTGGGTTGGAAGACACACTGTACTGTGCAGTTTGAGGGCAATTGTCCTCTTGGAGAAGCATGGCACATAGGAGCAAGTATGTGCTCTGCTTCACGCTTTTCTTTTGGAGGTGAAACTTCAGAAAAGTGACTTTCCAAGGAAATAGCCACAAAGATTTGTTGAGGCTGCAAGGAATGTGATAATTTAAATATCTAGTATTGCTAATATTTCTAACTTCTTCTTAATACCTAATTTAGATCTGCCTTCTTTCAGCATTAAACTGTTCCCCCTTGTCCTATCACTACATGCCCTTCTTACAAGTCCCTCTCCAGTTTCCCTGTAGTGCCCCTTCAGGTACTGGAAGGCTGCCAATAAGGTCTCTCTGGGGCCTTCTCTTATCCAGGCTGGACAACCCCAAACCCCTTTGCCTGACTTCACAGGAGAGGTGCTCCAAGCCTCCAATCATCTTCATGGCCCTTCTGTGGACTCTCTCCAACAGCTCCATATCCTTGTCTTGGAGGCTCCAGAACTGGACAAAGTGATCCAGGTGAGATCTCACAAGAGTGGGGTAGACAGGGAGAATCACCTCCCTCAGCCAGCTGGGCACACTTCTTTTGATGCAGCCCAAGATATGGTTGGCTTTCTGGGTTGGAAACACACATTTCCAGCTCATGTTGAGCTCTCTGGTTTCCCTTCTGGTTGTGATGCTGCCTAACGCTGCCAACCTGAAGAAATTAAAAATCATGAGAAATATCTGGTATTTGACTTCCATGTTACATTTTCATTAATATTGTTCAACTCTGGGTTTTACTAGACCTTAATCTTTATGGGTTGAAACCTTGATCTTTACAGGTTCACCTACTGACTCCTCAAAATGTTGCTGTGAAGTGAATTGGTGGAGTCTCAAGTTCTTTTTTTACTTGGAGAGCCAAGAAAGGCAGAGTCTGGGACTTCAGGTGGTTCAGCAGGGAGACTTTGTGCTCAGGCAGGCAGGTGCACACCCCCTGGGCATGGCACTGCTGACACCTTCCTTCTGCCCTCCTTCAGACAGCATCTGTGCTTGTCCATCCCAGGGAGGGCAGTGGAGATGCTTTTTCCTTCTCCATGGCCATGAGGGGAAGAACAGCAAGATGTCTTTTGATACACAAAACCTTCAGCCACCAGCCATTTCTATCCAGTCCTCAGAATTAACAAGGATATGTTCACTGTTATAGAATCATAGAATGTCAGGTTGGAAGGGACATCAAGAATCATCTGGTCCAACCCTTCTTTTAAACCCTTGTTTATATGTTATGTCTCAGCACCCCGTTGAGCTGAGACTTAAAACTTTCCAAAGTTGTGGAATCCACCACTTCCCCTGGGAGAACATTCTAATGTCTAACTATCCTCAATGTGTAAAATTTTTCTCCTGTGTTCAAACAGAACCTCCCCAAGAGGAACTTGTGCCCATTGTCCCTTGTCTTGTCCCTGTGACTCCTTGCAAATAGTGAGTCTCCATCTTCTTTGTACCCCCCCTTAAATTACTGAACCATCATAATGCTGGCAAGCACTAGAGGTTCCTATCTTTTCTTTGAGCTAGCTTCCTAGCCTTTTAACAGTTTTACTGTGGTTTCAAATATCTTTCCACCAGAAATACCACATTTACAAGGGACTGCCTCATCTAGGTCTGCTCTGCTGCACAGGCTGCCTTTGATGCTGGTCTGGAGGGGTGCTGGGGTGAAGACCCTCATCACTGAGGTGAAAAAACAGTAATTAAGACTGATTTCCTAGCACCTTCCTTAGACTGTATTCTTCCATCTCTCCTGCAAGACACTGTAATGCATGGAGCTGCATTGCTATTTTCCCAGAAACATGGGTCCACTTGCAGATTTGGGACTAATACAACCAAAGGGAGCCAGGTTTCTCTTCTGACCAAACTAGCTCCCAATTTTATCCTTGTATTTTAACAAACATAAATATCTTATGGTATTTTACTGTCTGTTTTAGAGTTCTCCACCCTCTTCATTATTCATTATTTCATAATTTTTAAAATGCTGTTCTAACCAGAAGATATTTCTGTGGCTTTCACATATTCCTTATTTCCTAAATCTTGTATCTCTAACATAAGTGTATTTTCCAGTAAGTGTGTACTAAAATATGTGGGAGATCTTAATGTACAAAATAAGCTGCCCTGAACAAGTTCTCTGTGTAGGAGAAACCATTTGCCTCAGTATCTAAAATGCTGCCTCAGGCATTCATTGTTAAAAACTCCTCCATGTATTTTGCAAATAATGCAAATGTGTCACAAGTGTTTTGTCTTCTGCTCCTGGAATCATCTCTCCAAACTGTGCAGATGAAGGATGCATGTCTGAAAAAAATGCCCTTTTTGACCAACATTTCAGGAAAGACATAATTCCTTCCCCCTCCAGCATGTTGAAGAGTAAAATTATCTCAAGTTTGATTTACATTTGATGTCCGACCTGCTCCAGAATCTCCCAATCTGAGAGAAGAGCTGCAAAATGCTGTGGTGAAGTGTCACTCTGCTAGCTTGGACTTCCATGTCCTTGGTTCAGGGTTGGCTTGTGGAAATAGAAGGCTTTTGGCTCCTGTGGGAGCCTGATGATGTACAAACATCTGGTGAGAAAGAGGTTTCTGCCCTGAGGAGCCTAAGGAAGAGCCAGAAGATGGACATCAAAGCACAGACTAAAGGGCACTGGGAGTGCAGGCTGCTTGCATTTCAAAATGTTGTGACTTTACACGCTTTTCTCTGTTTGTTTTGTCCAAAACTGTGACTTAGGCTGCTAATAGTGCTGAAATGAACCTTAAAGAACCCAGTGCTCTGAGAAAAGTAAGGACTTTATTAGTGAGTTCTGTTTATGCGGTTCAGGGACATAAACAGTAGGAAATAATAGGGAAAATTTATACTGAGGACTTTGTTTATGGCTCAGCCCAGTTTTTCATAACTTTGTGACTTCAGGGCAAAGTAACTGACATTATCATGGAGCCAAGAAACCTGCAGACACACACAGATGTGCACACACATGCACATTCAGCTGCTCCAAGCCCTTCTTACAAGCAGTCGTTTGCTGTTGATTTTTTTGACCTTTTTCAGGGTGTGCAAGCTCTGTCTGCTTGAGCTTCATGTAAAGAGTGTGAAACAGTTTTCACATCTAATTTGGATGAAATTAAATGTACGTGTTTCCCACCACCCAGCCAGCAATACCACAAAGGAGACTTTCCCTGCCTTTCCATTTACCTCTGGAGGGAGGTGCAGACTCAGCCTTGTCCTCAGACACATCTACCAAGATAGTCAAGTCAACAGCAGAAAAATCAACACAAACCCACGCATGAAACACCACAATTTCCTGAGGAGGGTCTATCCTATGTCCTTTAATTTCAAGTGGGATGATATGTGACTTGGCCAAGTGAAACCAGCATAACAACAGTCTGCCCTGTGCTATTGCTGCTGGTAAGTGTCTGAACCCCACTGTGCCGTGCTGCCTTGAACCAGGCTTCTCTGGCACTGTGATGCTCAGCACTTTATCCTTCTGGTAGATGTTAGTTAAGAAACATGGAACTGAGACTTTTTATGCTTTTAAACCTAGGGAAATACCCCACTAGAGTCCCCACACAATTCCTCATGATATTCAAACCAATTCTGAGATGCTTTTCTGTAGTGGATGGCATCACCCTACAAAAATTACATGCTGAAATTGCAGAGATGTGGAAATTGTTAGAAAGCAGCTGCTAGTGGGGAGGAATGTGTGTGTAGGGGAGGCAGATGGGAGAATGGCTGGGTTCACCACACAGTTTAGTGAGGCCTTATGCCACTTAGTTTAGTGGCAGCTTACCTGGGCACTGAGGGGATGGAGGGTAATCTGCCTTTTGTATTTTCCTATTTTGCTTCCCCCACCCAATGCCAGATATGCTCCAGTGTGGTGGTGGAAGAGCTCTTCTCTGCCCACACTCACATCTTGGCTCCTTTCCCCCCTTCTTATGGGGGATGCAGCAGGGGTAAGGTTCCTCTGTTCCTCACCTGTGAGCATAGCTGGAGTCGACACCCAGGGGACATGTGCAAGGAGTGTTGAACTTCTGCTGCTTTACTTGAGTTGCCTATGTTGAACAAGTCCAGGACAAATGAGATCCAAATGTAAAAGAAGTGCAGGAAACAAGAAACTGTTCTTAAAATCCTGAGCAAAATTTCCATGCTGATTTTTTGGAAAAAATGTCTTTGCCAGCTGCTACAGGTTCCAGCTACTATTTGGGCATCTTTATACAATGGTTCTTCTGTTAAATATGCAACAGTACTACTACTAATAATATGAAAAATTCAAATCATAGAACACAAGGATCAGTGCCACAAGTGCAGACATTTCATGATCCTAATAATATGTAAGGAGTCTATAGAGTGCTAAATAGAAGCTGGGACAGGGTTTGCAATGCTTCCCAATGAAAAGCCCTATGACAGAAGCTTATGGAGTGACCAGGGGTCTGCAGAAAGAGTTGGTCTCAGAAAGAGCACTGGAATGGGCAGGCAAACAGGGTGCAGCACAAGAGAAGGGCACAGCAGTTTGCACAGAGGTTCACATGGGAAGGGAGCTGCTCACTCACCGAGCTGGCAGTGGTGTCTGTGCAGCAGAAGCCAATGGAATCTCTCAGCTCCGCACACTCTCGGGCTGACGCAGCTTCCCAGACTGAGCTCTCCTGGGAAAACACCAGCACCCAGGTGTCAGGCTGTGTGGGATGTGCCCTGCCCACACACCACTGTCAGGTGGTAGTGGTGAGCACGCCTGTGGGAGGGGTGCCCAGGTGAAGGGACTCCTCCACCTAGTGATGGAGCTTCGGGAGGAGGTAGGCGGGCTAAGGACCATTAGGGAATGTGAGAGGGTAATAGGTCTTAATAGGACAAGAGGGAATAGTCTTAAGTTGTGCCAGGAGAGGTTTAGGTTAGATATTAGAAAGAATTTCTTTACGGAGAGGGTGATCAGGCATTGGAATGCGCTGCCCCGGGAAGTAGTGGATTCTCCGTCCCTGGAGATATTTAAAAAGAGACTGGATGTGGCACTCAGTGCCATGGTCTGGTAACCGCAGCGGTAGTGGGCCAAGGGTTGGACTTGATGATCTCTGAGGTCCCTTCCAACCCAGCCAATTCTATGATTCTATGCTCAGGGTCGAACCCTGCCTCCCAAGGTAGAAACCCAGCAGGTGGAACGAACCTCTGCTACTGCAGTCCTCTTTCTGACCGACTCAATGTGATGCCCTGGAAGATGGGGGGCAAGATGTTCCTGCTCAGCACAAGATGTGAGGCAAATGCCCAACAATTACCCCTTCCCAGGTGCCACTGACTAACAGATAAGTGCCTTGCAAGTGGAATAGGATGATGGTGAGAACAAAAATTCTCATAACTTGGAGATGTCATCAGGCTCTAAGCAGACACATTGCCTGCTAGTGGCAGATGGGATGTGGCCAGCAGGAGAAGGGAAGTGATTGTCCCCCTGTACTCAGCACTAGTGAGGCTGCACTTTGAGTATTGTGTCCAGTTTTGGGCACCTCGAGAAAAGAGAGATATCGAGGTGCTGGAGCAAGTTTAGGGGAGGACAACAAAGCTGGTGAAGGGCCTGGAGAATAAATCTTACAAAGAATGACTGAGAGAGCTGGGACTGTTTTGTTTGAGGAAGAGGCTGAGGGGAGACCTCATCACTCTGTGACAATCTTAAAGGACGTTGTAGAGAGGTTGGTGCTGATACCTTTTCCCACGTCATTAGCAATAGAACAAGAGGAAATGGATTCAATTGGCAACAGGGTAGACCCCCAGATGTCTAAAATAAAGGAGAGCTGTAGGATTGCTTTGTCCCAGTAGAAGCAGTCAGAATTACAAATAATGCATTTGTTATCTCTCCTGAGATAAGCCCAAACTCCTGTTTATCTCCTGTTGTTATCTCTCCTAAGAAAAAACCCAAAAATAGCACTCTGACCAAACTGTAGCTGGATCAGCCAATGAAAAAATTGGTACCCTAAGAGAGATCAGGCCAGTCAAGTGCCCTGGGCAAAGAGAAGAGAGGGTGCTGCAGATTCATTAGGATGTTGGTAAAGCCAACTTTGCTACAGCAAATTGTTCCCTATACTGAGAGATGCCACAGGATCTTACCCAGAACAACAGAGCAAATTTGACTCAGAAGCCTTTCTTCACTGTCTTAGTTCCAAAAAGGAATGTGCCATTTTGAGGCCACTGGTGGTAAAAGAACTCCCATCCTTTCTGAAGGTAAGAGGATCTTTCCTGACACAAGGTAGATTATGAGGGTGGCAAAACACTGGAACAAGGTGCACATGGAATTTGTGGATGCCCCCTCCCTGGAAATGGGCAGGGAGGACGGGACTATGAACAGCCTGGTTTAGTGGAAGATGTCCCTGCCTATGCAGGGTGGTTGGAATTAGACAACCTTTAAGGTCCCTTCCAACACAAACCATTATAGCAATTTATGATTCTACATGCTATGATCATACTGCTGGAAAGGAAGAGATCTGCTGAAATGAAAGACAGAAATTCTCCACAGGACCAGTGAGACAGAACTGAAAACACAGGTAGGAGATCCAGTGCCTCTTTTCCTTGCTCCACCTTTGCTGGTACTAAGGAGTCTCCATGGGTAGCAAGAAGGCTTCAGAGAGGGCTCTGCACTGCACACCTCCTGCCAGGCCTAGAGGTGGCCAGGGGAGAGGTGTTTATGTGACGACAACACTGGTGAACATTTTCCAGAATTGTTTAAGCTTCTTTATGTGACTTGTTTTCTCTCTTGGGTCAAGCCAAATCTGTGGCTATTTTAACAGTGAAACAACTGGAAAACATGTATTGGCCATAGTTTTACCCTTAAGACATTGCCATAGTAATGATCCTTCACCTGCAGAGATTCCTGTTGAGCAACCTGGTCAGGATACTACTTAACAACAACAACAACAACAGCAAAAATCTAGGTGCTGTTGTGTGTGCATCAAGTGTAAGGATGAATGAACACCCAAAAAGTCAGTCTGGGTCTGGAGAGTTCTGACACCCTCCCCACTTCCAGTCCCTTTCCAGGTCTTTTTAACCATGAAGAAAATTATTTCAGTATTTGATCTAAGCTTAGTCATAAAAAAAAAGTGCAAGTGGAAGTTTGGTTAAAATCTCTGAAGAAGAAAAAGGGACGGTTTGTGCAATTCTGAGTTTTTTCAATTGTTGCTGAAGATTAGGTCAAAGTATTTGTTCACCTCTGGTCACAATTGGTCTCCTGACATCTGTAGACATTTCTGAAATTTCTCTCTTCCATCTTACTTGATTACAATATTGGTTTTCTCCCAGCCTGGTGTTTATGGGGATATTAATCTATCGTTTAATTTTCTGTGCCTGTACCAAGACAGTACAATCTCCTAGTCTGTGGCATACAAAATGTCATCCTTTTATGGCATACTGCTTTGGTTTTTGCTTTTTGGGTTTTTTGGTGGTGGTGTTGGTGGTGGGTTTGGTTTGTGGGGTTTTTTTGAGTTTTTTATGCTTGCTTGGGTTTTGTTTGTTTCTTCTTCTCCCTAGGCCTGTGTCTGAGCAATGTGAAAATTTTGAAGAAGATACTATCAGTCCTCTTTGTCCTCCATCCTAGTTTGATCTTTAGGTGGGGATAATTGGAAGACCAGTCATCCAGACTCACCAGACTCAGACCTCTTCTCTCATGTTTATGGATGAAAAGTTATTAGAAGAATTGCTCTATTTACTGACCTAGTGATCTCACTGAAGAAAACAAAGACAGCAAGTGAAGATGGTGATGGGGAAAATGACAGACACTGAAGAAGAGAAGGAAAACAAGGAGAACATCCAAAGAAGGACAATTTTGAAAACTGGAAGGAAAAGTTAGAAAATACAGAGTAAAGAGGAATGGCTGACTAACATCTAATGGATTCCATTAGATTTTTTAACACACAGGGTTCCACTTAGTTTCCATATTCTGGGACAGAAGTGGAGCTAAAGGGCTCTGACCTCACCTATACAAGCTGACAAAGGTATCAGAAGAGGAATGGTTCATACAAATAAGTTGTAAGTGGGAGAAGCCATGTGAATCCACTCAGCCTTCTCCTGGCTATTACGCTGTGCAATCCCATGGTTTCTGGATAGTCCATGCTCCATGGAGTTGCAGCCTCCATCCAGGGGAACAGGCATCAGAGAGACACCACAAGTGGACTTCACCTGGACACATGCATCTGGGTTTGGCATTTATGGATTCTCTGCAACACCAGACAGGCATTTCAGGCAGCCCATGATGTCCATCTTGTATTTTGGGGTATGCTGCCTTCCCACTGAGCTTCACTGGCCTAAGGCCCATAGTAAAATGGCATTACGCTTTTTCATAGAGCTAACAAACCACACAGCTTTGGGTTATCTTCCCAAAACATAAAACAGCTCGTGCTTAGAATCACGTGATGGAGAGACAGTATCTGTGAAGCACCACGGAGGGAATCACCTTGGCCTGCAATGGGTGAGACTGAGCCGTTGGTCTAAAGCCAAAAAGTGAGCTCTTTCAAGAGGAATTTTGAGCCTTCTTGCCCTCATACTTCCCAGAAATAGCTCATCTGTGGTGCTGCACACCAGGCACAAAGGGCCACAGGACAGGAGAGTCTTTGTCACCACTCTCCAAAAGTAGAAGCTGAAGACAAGGGAAAAGGGCACGAAGCACACGTCAGTCAGATTTGTGAAGTTCATATTTAAAGGAGGACACTTCCCAGGTCCTTTTCTAGCCCAGAACATACTATAACATCTATAAATCCAAACTTTGTATGTGTTGGGTCACAAAAACAAGAAGTGGAAAAACGAGGTTCATAGGCTTTACCTGCATTTGAAATACAGCAGAAGTGTGGTGCCATCACAAACCTTCGTCGTACACTGACTCAGATATCAGTACTGGTGGGTTTGTTAACTAATTTGAGTATCTAAAAATATTCTTATTTTGAGTATCTAAAAATATTCTGCTGTGTACTGAAATTTTCCCATCCAAATATCAGGAGGTCACCAATGACTGTGCTCAGCTTCTGGGAAATTATTTATATAAATTGATACAATATGGTTACATATGGCTGTACTCTCCCATCCTATACACTTTATATATCAGTGGAAATATTTAGTAATATTTCATGCAACATCATATCCAGATATGCAGACACAACCACATGTAACCTAGTGTATTCTTCATACTCTATTCAAAAGATTTTTTGAGTCTTTAAAATGTAATAAAAAGCAGAACATTATTTTGTAAGTTCAGAGTGCTTCTCTTCTCAGTCTGCTGCCAGGATGGGCAAGTTAAATAAATTAACATTTCTCAGTCAGGTCTGCTTTACACAAGCAGAGGAGGACAACAAATTTAACCAGATTTGCAGAACTCAAATCCAGCTCCTCCTTGCAATTCCTTGCCTTCATTACTTTCAAGGACTTTTCTGTCCTGTTTGTCTTTTTGTCATACAAGTTCACAACCAATTTGAAATGCTGCCTTTCTGTAAAAGCAGAAGTCTATTTTAAAATGCTTATTTATATGTTCCTACTTTTTATGTTACTTTATTACCATTTCTGTCCAACCACGGAGGGGAAACATTGCAGCAAACTGTCTTCTTGGAAAGTGATTACAGGATTTGGTTATGGACCCACCCTGTTAGCAAGCAATGGGCCTGAAGGAAGGCTAAATGGCAAATCTCTGTCCTAGATATCTGCTGTTAAAAGTGATCAAAGAAAAAAAAAGTCCTGGAAACAAACAGTTTTCTTTTGGTCCTTCTGTGCAAAGGTTTTACTGGCATAGATTAGTTATTACCATGATAACTTATGATGGAAATTAAATTAAAATGGGTGAACGACGATGGAAATTCAGCTTGGCTCTATGGTGAATGCATGCTGCCAAATTTACACCAAGATAAATTTGGAAGGAAATAATAGATAAGATAAGAGTTGAAGTAAAACATAGGGCAAAAGGGAAATTGTAATAATAGAAAGCAACATAGGAGAAAACAAGCTGTAGTTTTGTCTTTACTGTGGAAGAACTGGAATTAAACACAAATATATAACCTATGTTTCTGGAGTCCTTTGCATTATGGATCACTGAAAGACAGTAGTAAACAGGGAAGGATCACCCTGCACTTGTCCTTTTCCCATAGCATTCCTTAGATCTCCACTACAGCCACTGCTGCAGAGAAGTTAAGGATGTATATAGATGATGGGCTTCTGCTCTGATACGATGTGGCCTGTGCTTAGACTGAATTTTATTTCTGCTTCTCTGACTATATTCACAGACAGTGCAAAGTAGATCACTGAGCAAATGATAAAAAGAAGTATTTTTTCTGTATATAGTCATTACCTGTATTCTTCTCACTGTAACACTGACTGCTCCCCTTCCTTGAACCCTGGGCTTTAGGGTGCCAAACACTTCCAGCAGCTGTCAAAAGTCAATGTACAAAATTTGCACTTCAACTTTCAGACACTGATCTTCACATAAAAGTAGAGTGATACAACACTACACAAGCACAATTTTCTGCTGGTGCCAGATGAGTACCAGCCCTCATTACCATGACAGAGCTTGCTTTACCTCTCCTCAGAAATGCTCAGTGAGATGCAGAGATGTTCTCAGAGATCTAAACACTGCGAAACTGGCTGGTCATGAAGTAGTTGTTTTGTTAGTGTTCAAGATAAGTGCAGGAACAAAGATTACTTCTGTGCAGGGTACAGTTTGAGTCAGGAACCAAAAATAACACATTTTGGATATCTACTCACACAGTTAGTCCTGGTCAACGAAGCAAGAGACCACTGAGCAAAGTGCAGCAGATACAAAAATCAATTTTACTGATGAAGCAAATTTTTTGCATTGAGTTTTTAAAAAATATATTTCTGGTTACAGAAGCAAAGTCAGATTCATTCTGTGGACAAGTTAATGAAAGGGGTGCACAAGCACCTTATGGGCTTGCTCCTGGGTACATTTGCTCAATGTAAAAAGGAACATTCTTTGGAAAACCCACCACAAAGTGGTTCAGTGTTGGCTTGGATTTACATTTTATTTGCCATCAGAAAATAATTTCTGGGGCAAGTCTGGGTAATATTACAGTCACTCACAAATCCTTAGTCAGCTACCAAGGACATGGTCTCCTTGGAAATAATGATTCCATCCCACCCAAGCAGGATCCCATCCTCACTTCCATCCACCCCTAAACTAATGAACCTCCCTGTGCTTTCCCTAGGCGTTAATGGTGTGTACCACCTCCCACCCTCAGGTATTAATGGCAGCTCCCCCGGAGAGTGAGGGCTTCCTCACAAAAGTCAGCGGCTTGTCCCTAAAAAGAAGGAGGGACCTCTTTACAGCCGATGTCCGTACAGTTGTCCCCAGGGAGCGGCAGTGTGACACTTTCTCGCCTCGCAGGCGGTGGTGACACAACCCCCTCCAGCCCCCAGGGAGGAAGACGCACCTCGGTCAGTGTTAAGGCTTTTGCCCTCCTCTTCATCCCCAGCAATGGTACCTGACCCTCCCTGTACGGAGGGTCCCACCGGCTTATACGCAGCCTAATGCTTACCCCTGATCTCCTTCATCGCGGGGTGTGACACCGAGTGCAGGAGACCCAGCCCCGGGGGGGATCGTGTTAACCACCCGGCATCTCTCCCCCGTCGCAGCCCAAGCGCCGGTGGTTCCCCGGAAGGCACCGGGGACCCCGGCCCAGCACAACCCCCCGAGGGGCCGGGGCAGCCCGGCGGCGGAGCGGGGCCACCCCGCAGCCCCCGGAGGGGCTTTCCCGCTCCCCCCGCCTGCCTCCAAGCCGTCTACACCTGGTACCCCATGGGCGACAGTCTTGCCCCCACTCCCGGTACCGTTTTCGTTTAGCGGCGATCACTTCGACACGGCAAACATACAAGGCGAATTTCCCCTATTAAAACCAAAAAATAATAATGAAACTGGGGGGTTGGAGGGGGGGGATGCGAAAAAGGCAGGGGAGGTTAGTTGAAAGCGCTGGGATTAAAGGTCTGTGCTGTTTTCAAGAGCTCATAAAATGGCCTGAAGGATGCTATTTTGCTGCAGTCTGGGCTAGTTCAGCCCACAGTTGCACAACAAACCATTTAAACATTTCAGCACAAAACAGATTCCATTGTTGGGCTGCACATTAAAAAGTGTTATTCGCTTTGAAGTTTTTGTCTAATGGCTCTAAACTGAAAGAAAATGTTTTCCTATTACTTAATTCAATCATAGCGAAGAGGCTTGGTAAAAAGCCCACGGATTTTGCCCAAAGTGTGACAGAGTTCTCTTTGTGTTTGCTTATCCTCTGCTGTCACACACTTTAATTCGACTCTCTTTATCTGGCATTCAAAACTTTCTTCAATGACATTCAATAAGGTCCAGCGGCTGGAAAAAAAAACTGGTTATTTTTTTGGATATTCTTTCCCAGTAGCTTTGGGCTTGGTGTGCATTCAGGAGCTGTTAACCCTTTGCCTCCCTGAGGCTCGTAGTCCTAGGGTTCAGCCCCTGGGCAGCGGGAATCCCTCGGGTTGAGGCTGAATCGATGCCCCTCACCCCTGCCGCCCCGAGGTGGTTGGCCACTTCTCAGCGGGGAGAGTTGCCCCTTCCCGGGAGCCAGATCAGGGGGAAAATGCTTTAAATTACAAGTTCCTTCAAAACAAAACAAAAACCCCAGACCCCGTTAACGCTTTCAGAGGAAGGGCACTTGGAAATCCTGTCTGAATCGTTGCAGGACTGAATTGCTGCTAGCATTCGTTTTTGTTCGTTCTTTATTGTTCACTATTTATTTGCTCACATACATAGATTTCTGGGCTCTGTGATCAATAGTATCTCGGCAAAACTCCCATAGATTTCACTGAGAAATAAGACCGCAGGCAAGAAGAGCTTCTATACAAGCCGGACACACGGGGTTACACTGTTTTCAAGGCTTTCCTTTCCCGTCATTGGAAACACTCCGTTTGTTTTTGAGCCGGGCAGGTTACTGTGGGGAGAAATCTCCCCATATTTTTACAGGGAACAGGAGAGCTCTTTGCCTTTTGCACCCTTGTATTAAAGGGGAAAATCGGGGAAGAAAACGTATCACGACGAATATTAATTTTTTTTTCTTATTTGTTGGCATCGCTTATTCACCTGCCAAATTAACAAGCTCCAGGCATCCCAACTCTGAGGGCTCTTGCGCGGACAGCGCGGGGATGCGCCAGGGCGCCTTAGCTCAGATGAACCAGTAACAACTGGCCTTGGATCCCGCCGGAAGTTTTACAGATCCATGTGCCGAAATATCCCGACCTCCGATGTGTTTAAGCCAATTCCCATCATACGGGAGAAATAAGCCGGATCCCTGTCCACCCTGGCAGCCCCAGGGACTTTCCGGAGCATTTGTGCACGGCGGGGTCCGGGCAGGGACGGGGACCGGCGCTGGGAACCGGGAGGGGGCCGCCGCAGGTGAAACGGCGGGTGTCACCGCCGAAACCGGGCAGAGAGACCGGGTACAAAGAGCTGCGGAGTGCGCAACTCTTGTCCCTTCTCTTTGGCGGTCGCCTTGGGTGCCACCTGCACGGAGCGGTGTCCGTGTGTTGGGGTTTCCATACGCGCAGGGTGTTGTCTCTCCGTGCCCGTTATCCCTGCCCAGGTCCGCGCAGAGGCGGTGTGGATGTGCCTCCAGCCAAGCCTCGGCTGGCACATCTCGGCGACCGGCGGTCTTGCCCGACGGCGGCGACGATGATAAGCCGCAGGTCCCCGGCACCGGGTCGGGAACAAAGACGCGGGGCTGGGGACTGCGGAGAGCACAGTAACGGGGACGATGCAGCCTGGCGGCGAGGGGAGAGAGATGCTGGCTGGGCTGGGGGGCCGACCTGGTGCCACAGGTGGGAAAGATGCCGGGGGGGCTGGCAGGGGAAGCTGGCGCCGGCAGAGACCGCGATTGCAGCCGGCAAAATAAACAAGGGGGAGCGGGCTGAAAGCTGGGCTGAAAGCGAAGGAGAGCGATAAAGAGAAAGAAAAGAATATTAAATCGCGAGAGAATGAGAAAATAACCCCGCCAAAGGGAGAGGAGGGGAGAGGCCGCCTGCTACGGCGTGGGTGGGGTCGACAAGAATAGAGTACATTATGCAGTTCATTTAGTTAACAAGGGAAATAATGAGGGAGCGTGCGGCGTGAATGCCAAGAGAAGAGGCACAGAAAGCCTATTGAGCGCCCCGGCGCCGCCATCACATGGCGCGGGCGCTATTTAAGGCGGGCGGGCGGGAGCCGTTCAGCACCACTCGGGCTGGCCAGCGGCGCTGCGCGGCTGCTGCGCGNCGCTCGCAAGGCCGGGCTGCTCTGCGTCTGCCCGCTCTGTGTCACCGCATCCCAGCTGCACCCGCCGCCGCCCGCCATCCCTCTCATCAAGGCCTCCTTCCCTCCCTTCGGCTCCCAGTACTGCCACTCGCCCCTGGCCCGCCAGCAACACTCCGTCTCCGCCGTCAGCGTCGGGCACGCACCGGCTCTCTACCAGGGCGCATACCCGCTGCCCGACCCCCGGCAGTTCCACTGCATCTCCGTGGGTAAGGGGGCACGCTGGGCGGGAGGGGTGGGGAGCACGGCTGCATGCTACCCGCGGTGGCTGGGGAGAGGTAATGGAGATCCCGAGGTGAGAGGAGGCGGGAGGCACATGGGGTGCCCGCAGGCTAGACGGGGAGTCCCGGCACCGCTCTGCCGGTCGCACGGGGGATGCACCGGGGAAGCCCTTAATGACCCGGCGTTAGGAACGGGAAACGGCGGCCCCGGCACCGCGTGAGGTCGGGATGCAGTGCCGGGGAGGGGGCTTGCGACCCCGCAGAGCGGGCGGCGGGAGGGCGCAGCAGGGACCTGAGGGTGCGGGTCCGGCAGGCCCTGACGGTGCGTTCGTCTCCGCTCCGCAGACAGCACGTCCAGCCAGCTGCCCAGCAGCAAGCGGATGCGCACAGCCTTCACCAGCACGCAGCTCCTGGAGCTGGAGAGGGAGTTCGCCTCCAACATGTACCTCTCCCGGCTGCGGCGAATCGAGATCGCCACCTACCTGAACCTCTCCGAGAAGCAGGTGAAGATTTGGTTCCAGAATCGACGGGTCAAGCACAAGAAAGAAGGCAAAAGCAGCTCCCATCGGGGCGGGGGGGGAGGCCATAGCTGCAAGTGCTCGTCCCTTTCCACCACCAAGTGCTCGGAAGACGACGAGGACTTGCGCATGTCTCCGTCTTCCTCGGGGAAGGACGACAGAGGCCTCGCAGTTACCCCTTAGCCCCCCGCACACCCACCCCGGCTCCCCAGGAACTGTGGAGAGAACAGGAGGGGAGGTCCTGCCTGCTCCGGTGTTGGCGTGTAGCCGAAGGATTTTATACTGTTTTGTATAATCTGTGTAATTCACAAAGGACTATTTCGCCTTTCTAGACCCTTGGCCCATGGGGGAGGGTGTCCGTGCGCCCTTTTGTAAATAAACTACTCCCTAGGACCCCAGGCGTCCCCCAGTAGTACTGTCTCACTTGTCTCCCCTCAGGCGCAGCCCCGGGCCCGGGAGGCTCCCACAGACCTCCCCTCGCACCGAGACAGGCGCAGATGCTGCGGGGCGGCGGGTGGTACCGGCCGCCCGGAGGGTTGTTCTCCCGGCGCTCTTTCCAGTAACTCGTCGGTTACCGAAAGCGGGTGAACAGGGAGGGTCGCAGCCTCCTTGGGTTGTTATATTTTCTTTTTCCTTTATTACAAAATTGTTTTCGGTTTCGACTTCGTCGCTACCGAGAGCGCAGCAGTGGTTGTATCCTTCCGTCCCCCTCCCTCCCCGCGGGAGATATTTATTTATTTATTTATGTGCAGAGAAACGACGATGGCGATGATAATAATGACGATAACAATAAAATCTTGTCCGTGATTTATTTTCCTCCCTTCACGTAGAAAGCAGCGGCAGGGTGGCCGCGGGTGCGCACCGGCAGCACCGTCGTTCTCCATCCCTCACCGCAGTGTCCGGCACGGAGACTCGCTGTCGCCTGCTCCGGCAAGAGAGGATGGAGGGGGACTTTGCCTTTCTCCGATTGCAGGGGACTCCTGCACCCTGTCTCGGGGGCTCTCCCGATCCTCCTGTGGAAGCTAAAGGTCGGGCTGAACACCTTTCCCTTCTCATCACGCCTCCCTTCCCGTTCACAAGATTGCTAGGTAGAGATACACTATTTACACACACCTATACAAACGGCTATAGGTGAAGACAAACACCCGGCCGGCGGCTGGGCTCGGCTTTCCCCAGGTGCCCGCTGCCGCTACCCGGGAAGGACTGTCCTGGCTTCCCGGGGCTGGTGTCGGTGCCGGTGCCGGCCTCGCTGGGACTTCCTCCTGCACCACCATCGGGCTTCGACAGCCCCGCACAGTACTCTCAGTCCCTCCACCCCTCTTTGCAGTCAGGGAAGCGGAGAGCCCGTTTTCACTCCCGTTTTTTCGGCAGAGACCCCCGGTGGAGAAGGAGCCGGCGGGTCCCGCAACCCCCGGGGGTGCCACAAGCAGCAGGGCCGGACCCCGGCATCCACCCTCTAAGGATGCGGGACCCCCGCTGCTCCGGTCTCCCACCGCCGCTCCGTTTGAGCATGGAAAGCCCTTTGTGTGGCTACCCCCGGTCCCTTCGGGCTCACGGGGCCGCGCTCTGCGCTGGCCGGGAGCGGCCGTCCCTGGACCCGGTGCCTCGGGTGTCTCCGCAGGGCTACAGAGCTGCACCCCGTGAAGGGTTGCCCCGGGAAGGTGTGCCCCGGCAAGGGGCTTGGATCTCTGGGTTGCCACCGATCCCTGTTTGCACTGGGATGAGACCTGCTTTTCACCCCGGAGCATATCCAAAATAAACGAAGCTACTGGGAAGGGCCAGAAACAGAGATGTTGTCCCTCCCAGAGACGTGGACCCCACGGGGAAAGTCCATGCAGCTTTCACACGGGCTGAGCTTGGTGTGGAGAGCCTTGGTTTTGGGATCTCTGGGCACCGAGGGTGAAGACAGAGCTGGTAAAAAAAGCCATTGCTGGGACAGCCTTAAATCCTGTCCATAAAACAAATGTTTCATGATCTGCTCTTTCCAGGTCCCTGCAGCAATGTGTATAGCTGTGGGGCCGGGAGATCTACAGGCTCCCTATAGCCCTATTCTATGTGGGAACAGAGGGCACAGCCCTGCAGACCACAGGGCACTATGGACTCCTCGGGACACCCCAGGATGGAGCGCTGTGTGGCCCACCGTGTAGACATGGCAGTGCAGGACAAGCACAGGCAGTACCCATGCACTGCTGCAATTGCCCTGATTTTTGTTCCCTCTGTCTGGAAGATGACAACTTATTGGTCACCTTAGGCAGGTGCTGTGCAATCAAGTTTAGGCTGTGTGGACAAAATGTTTGGGCTGCTTGACTACTTTCACCCATGGTCTTCTGGGACCTTTAGGCCTCTTGCTTCCCCTTCTTTTCTGGCTCTCTACATCACCCTGCTGAGATGGGACAGCTGGGCAAGCTGATAACGGTTAGGACACTGTGCGCAGCATCTGTCTGCTTTTCCTCTGGCTGTTGGGGATGAACTTGGCAGATCAAAACCTGACCTTGCAACAGAGGTCAGTCAGTCTCTCCTGGTGCTCACCCCCCATGATCCCTGTGTGTCCTTTCCAATTCCACCAGGAAAGACTTCTCTGAAGATTCTAATTAGATCAGCAGGGTGTTGCCTCCTCTCCAAACCTTGCCTCCTTTCCTGCCCACATTTACCACTTTAAAAAGTCATTGCAAACCAGAAACAGCCTAATATGGTGTTACCATTAGGGTCTGGTGACTTCTTAGGCAGGGCCTTGGCACTGAAGTCAGTGAGCAGCCACAGAGGTGTGTGTGCATGCTCCTTTCTCCTGTTCCATGGTGTGGGGTTGAGCCAGTTTGCTGGCAGTAGGATGAGACAAACACCAGCACTGGGCATCTGAGTGCTGCTATTGGAGTGCTAACATGGCAGTTGTGTCAAAACTCTCAACACCCTTGTCTACCACTCACATCCTACCACCTCTCTGGGACAAGCACTGATATAAAAACAACACCTCTCCTCGTGCTCCTGTTTTGGGACTGGGTGGAGGCAGCCAGGGACAGTATTTTTCCTTTTTGATGGGGATGATGAGTCTGGGGCACTGACTACCCAGCTTGCTCTTTGCTTGCTGTGAAACCTGGTCAGCATCATGCCAGCACCTGGGGAGCAGTGTTTTATCCTGTGGTACCAGGGCTGCTGGGCTTCTTCGGTGGAGCAGCTAGGGGACTTTCTGGCTGTGTGGGTGCAAGTCCACTAGCACATCCTCACTGATGGCACAGCAGCCATGGTCTGAAAGGCAGAATGTTGCAGTGGTGTTGCCTCATTGTGTGCACGCATTACAGAGAGTGTGTGCACAAATATGCCTGTGCCCTTTATGGACTGAGTTTGTCAGCCAGATAATTTAGGAATAATCCACTGCCCTAAAATGTACCTCATATATGCAAAGTAGCAAAGAGAATTCCCCCATACAGTATAATTTTGTCTGAACAGCAGTAGAGTATCACAATGGATGCCCCCAACAAGACAGTATTAATATTCTCTGGTACGTGCTGGCCTCTGCTGCAGACCCCATGTCCCTCGCAAAGCCCAATGGGGCTCTCAGTGCACTCGACAGTCATTATGCCACATCCACATGCAGAGATAATCCCTCCTTAGTTGGGCATTTTTCTAATTTAGTGAGAAATCATTATAGCAAATGCTCGGAGTGTCATTTTCAAGGACTCTGGGGTTGGGCAAATTAAAGTCATTTTGCTGTGGGAAGAGTGTGGGCACCTCTGCTAAAGCGAATGTCATAGCACATCAATTTTCAACTTTCTATCTCCAGCCATTTTGACTGCTGATTTCTGGAAGTTCTTAAGCATTTTAGCATCTAAAATACTCGGTCTTTCCTGATGGTGATGGGAACCACACTTGCAAATTCACAAAGAGAGTCTGAATATTTTCCAGCATACACTTTCTTTTTTTTTCTACTGTATTTCTATTTAGAAACTGAATTATTTCTTCCCTAGCATGCAGAGAAGAGAAACTTTGGATGCTGTTGAGGCTTTAAAGACTATGTCCCAGAGTGAAAGTGTATGTCTTGGCAGGGGAAAGAGGGCAGAGGCTGATGCTAGTGCTCAGGGCTTTCCTTTCCATCTGTTGGCATTGCTGAGTGTGGGTGTTCCACACCCCATCCCATTTCACATGCATTCACTTCCTCCACCAGTACAGGCACAAAATGTGAATGTGAGAAATGCTGAGTACTTGGAAAAAGAAAATAATTGTAATGAGGAAGCTTTTCAACACTAAACATGTGGCTGTAAGCACAATAAGTTGCTTTACTTGCCTTTCATATTTATGTGATTTTAATTTTATCTCTAGACCTCACTTCATTCCGCACAAAGGAAGCATCAAATAGATTTACAGTTAAAAGCATGTACTGGTATTTTAAGGGGTTTTCCTCTTAACCACAAAACTGATATTATTAACCTAGGAATTTCATTACTCACTTTATCTGCAGTTAATGTATTTACACAGTGTCAGCTCTGAGCCGGGCCCATGGATGTGGAATAGTGTTTGGAGTAAACCGACCATTTCTGCTTTGCAACAGCATTACACCAGGTTTACCTGAGTGCTTCTTTCACTCCTCTTTACTTGGAACAAATCTTTCCTATGGATTTACTGGGACAACAAGGCTTCATTTTTAAACCTTACCTTTCTGAGAGAGGCTATGAAATTTGACTCTGTAATGACAATATAATTTTGTCTGGGAATGCGATTACTTTAAAATATGGGTGGGTGTCAACTAAATACCCTAAATAAAATGGTTTTAATTATATTCCTAATGATTTGAAGACAGGTAGCTATCTCTCAATTACATTAATTCTAAAAGTATTTTTGTTGTGAACATGAAGTACTCATTTATCAGGATGCAATTATGCAAGATCAGGTTATCTCCTAGGATACTGACATCAGTGATGACAGCAAATGGTTGGTCCTGTTGTTTCATGTGCCTGTAGCTAGACAGGAGTGACTGCCTGGTGCTGGACAGGTGACTACTCTGGAAGTACCCATACATACTCTAGTATAAGTAAATATTTTTTAAAAATCAACCAAAAATCCCTAAAAGAAGTAGGAGTAATGATCATAAACAAACAAACAAACACAATCTTCGTTCTTAAGTTCGCTGCATTACCTTTCTTATTCTTCTGCAACTTCCTCAAATCTCAAATTTGCCTTTTCCCTCTTGACATTTTCTGTTAGGATTCTTCCCCCAAAAAAGGACACATGAAAAAAGGTAGATTTTTCCTGTGTCTATTCTCTTCCTCAGCCTCAGCTTTCCAAATATTAAAAGTATTACCATTATTCATAGACCAGGAATACATTATTTTAGGAAGTTTGCAGGCAGATGGGCAGTAGCTCCCATGCTTAAACACTATATACTAATATTTTTGATCTTAGGTGAGAGTAAATGGTATGGATTGATCCTCTGTTGCTCTTCCAGAGACACCTGCATCTCCTACAGGTAGATCCTTTCTTCCAGTCTGCTGAAGATGTTACATGCCCTAGAACACCTAAAATAGCAAAAGTACTCATCCAGGAACATGAAATGGCTCTGAACAGAAGAATTTACACCTGGAGCACAATGAGAGTAGACAGATACAGCCAGATAGCTGGAGACCATGGTAGCAGTTACTGACGGTGCAAATACATCTGGTTGTAGCTTGATTTGAAATGATTTAAGTATACTTTATGGAGGACTAACTGCCTCTACTTGAACGATCCTGGCCTGAGTAGGCTTCAAAACTATGCAATGCCTTGGCTCACACTTGTTTTTGTCAGGAAGTCCCTTTCCATTCAACGTAAATACCAGTAAATATGGAAGAACGATGATGCGTATAGACTTGGAAGAGTGGAATACAGGTGTTTGGGTGGCTTGTGTGCAAGGCAGAGCAGAATAATGGTACAGACAGTATAATACGGTAAAAAGTATGTGTGCTGTTTAGGGTTTTATTTAAGACATCTTATTTTGCATTCAGCATGATGAACACCTAGAAGAAATACGCTGAAATCAGTAACTCTGAGGAGAGGTTTACCACAAGCCAGGTGGTGCAAAGCAGCCCCAGGGGCTGAGTTAGACAGAGACACTGCTACCTGAAGAGTGACAAAAACATGTACCTGGGAGCCACCTCATTCAGTCTGCCTTCTGCCCCTCACACAAGACAAGATTCTTTCAGACCAGAGCTGTCTCTTTACTGTGTGACTGCACAGGGGGACTGTACAGGGGAGATAGTGTCAGAAGGGCTCCTCATCTGCAATGGTTGCTCATCAACTGGGATGATGAGGATGCATAAGATGATGGGTATACATCCAGTCTGGCAAGGGTATCCCAGACCTCTTCCAAGGTTGTGCTGGAGCAATTAACTGTGTCATTTTGCTGATTTGTGTCAGCTTAGCTTCATGCTCACAAAAGCCCGCCTTACTTGAAGGGCAACGTGGCACACCACCTGATCATGCTACAGGGCAACATTCAGATTGGATTCTGTGCTGTTCCCAGCAGCTATTAAATTCTCAGTGATGGAAAAGCCACCAAGGCTTGTTATGGATATGACATATGCAAGAGGAGTTGAGTTTTCAATGAAGAATATGAATTACCTTGGGCAGCATCCAGGGAAGGTGGTTATCTCACTGGATAGATATTTCCCCCTTGATGTTTACCACTAGTTTTTGCTTGTGTAGCTTAACAGGTGAAATAATAATGTTATAAACTGGGCTTTAACAACTGGATTTACTTTGTGAGCCACAATACAATTTTTTTTCTTTTTTTTTTTTTTTTTTTTCTCTTTTAAAACTCTATTAATAACTCTCCTTTTGCTCAGTTTTATTTGTTTAACTTATAATGTATTATCACAGCACACTGGTCTTGTTTGAATCTTATCTTAGCTCTGGTTCTCCTCTAGTTTGCAGGTTTCTCTGCTTGGATGGGAGGCACACAAGGCAGCAATACCCCTACAAGCCCCACCCCCTGAAATAATGGATCAGGGTTATGTCCAGGTGTTGGTGTCAAAAATTGACTGCTGCACTGAGTCTCAAGTCAGGAGAGACACTGAAATTTTGTACCTGAGAATCTCCTCACTACTTTAATCCTACCTCAGATACGCTGATTTTATTGTAGTCATGGCTTTCCAGTTCATGCTTTGCATGAGTTGCTCTCAGCCTGCTTGACATACACTGATTGGGATGTGTTGTAAGCGAGCCACAGAGATGCCTGATCTGTTAGGGCTGTCCTGATGAACAAGCTGCCTACATCTGATGTAGATTGTCTCTCTAGTCTTCTGTCCTGATCTCAGCTATGAGCAGCATACGTGACTACAGAATTGTTTATTATGGCAAACACAGAAATGTTAACATGCCCTACAGTTAATTGTTTTCTCCAGAGAAAACCAGCTTTGATCTTTAAGTCAGTTCAAGTCTCTGAGATTCACAGAAACCATAAATTATATTTATCTTCTATGCTACCATGGCAAATCTGAATTCTCTGTAGTGCTTGAATTGGGCACCACTATGTATTAGGGGGTAGGTGAGTGAAAACTGATGACTTGGGAAATGCCTGTGCTTAGTTCCTGGGTCTCAAGGTGCTCTCCTGAGCGTGAGCCTAGCTGTGCTATGGGCATGGATGGAAGACAAGGCAGCCTGTGTCAAACCTGATGGACCTCATGCCTTCTACCTAGATGCTCGTGATTGCAGTGGAATGGTCCTGATGTTGTCTGTGGCCTGAATCCTACCTTGGCCACATGCAGAACTGATTTGATCTCTCCCAACCCAGATCCCAGCTGTTCCAACATCTTCAAAATCCTACTCTGCTCCTGCACATCTGCTTAGCATCAGCTCCAGGACTTCCAGCCCCTCTTCCCTCCTCATACTGACTGGTAACGTTCCCATCTCTCTGGCTGATTCAGGGTCAAGATTTGCATGGTCTCAGCTATTCTCTCCCATCATTTACAATTTTTCTCCCAGTTTCTGTCTTCTGCCCCAGCCCCTTCCCCCAGTCCCATCCTTCCAGAGGCTTTCTGGGACTCTGTTTCACTCCCAGCCATGCCTGTGCAACTGTTGAAGACAGCACACAGGTTGTCAGCAATGGTGAGCAAGCAGAGCTGCACTCAGTGCCGGGGACTCATGTGAATTTAAATCATCTGACACCCAGGTGCATCACTACATGCTGCCTTCTCTGTACCCAGCATCCCTGCCCTCTATGCACCCCTCCAACCCACCACCTCCCCACTCGTAGCTCTGTCATCACCTTACACACCCGTTGTAGCCCTTCTGCAGCACTGCCAGCTCACAGAGATGAGCTGAATCCCTATCAGGAATGTTCTCTCTGCTACTAACCTACCTTTTCTCACTTCTCTGTATCTTTTTGTTTTCATTTCCTGGATTTCAGTCAGCCATCTGTTTAAAGCTAAGCATATGCTTAAAAACTCTGTCAGAATGAGTTCTCAGTTTTCCTTGGTTGTCTTCCACCCTCTGTGTGATAACTACCCCTCTCCCTGTTTCCTCAGATCATGTGAAGGACATATATCCAGCTTTTATGTTTAATTTTTGCACACAGTTTAGAGTACGTTTTGTATGAAATATTCTGCCAAAAGTGAAGCTCTCTTCTCTTTTCTCTTCCTTTCTTTTTCTTTAGTTAAGCATACGTGTAAAGGAACCTTTCAATGGGTTTGCAGAGCCTGACCACAGTAAAGTGACACAAAGCATTCTGGATATTGCTATGCAAATGACATGCCAAGAATGTTTAGACTGTACCTTGAAGCAGTAAACAAGTTGATTGTCATGGTGTCATGGTAACTAGAGCTGGATCCGCTTCATACGAATGAGGTCCCAACCTTTGTTTTTATTTGGATTGCTAAAGCAACTCAGTGGTCCAAAGCTCATCACCCCGTTGGTCCTCTGGAGAGCCAGAAGTACAAGAAATGACCTCATGTTTCAGGGCATTATTTAAAATTAAACAATGAGCTACCCTGATACACAACTTCAGGTCACTGAGGATATTCAAACTTACACTGATCTGAGTTGGGTGATCTGAGAGATGTTGCCAGAGCCCCAGGGATTTGCCATGTGCCCCGGACAGCCTTGCTTCCTTCCAGTGCAGTTACCATCTGCAGAGATGATGTCTGGGGGTGAGGAAATTGGTGGCTTTAAGCTGGTGAACTGCTCCCATCTCATAAATGTGTGGAAGTGTGGATGCTGGAGAAGGCAGGTGGGTCGATAGGATCATGATCTGGGATTGCTGGGCAGCAGCTTGTATTGCCCAGCTGACACATGACTATGTTCCTGGTTTTGACACAGCCACCCTGCCCTGGGGAGGAGGGAGGGTTTCTAGTGCCACAGGAGAATCACACTGACAACTGAGGTATTACAGAGTCTTCTTCCTAACTCATGGCCAAATTACTCCGGGCTCTGATGAGCCACCTTGTTCACTGATATTAATGCATTTTGGGAAATTTGGCATCCAAGCTGAGACACCTCAGGCCTGGCATCTCTCAACCTCTTCTCCCTCTGCAAACACAGACCAAACCAGCAACACAGCAATGTTGTCCTGCTTTAGAAATTAAACTTACTAGAGTTTACTCAATGGTTGTGGCAACATAAGCTTGAAACTAAGAAAGCCTCCTTACACCAAGCACTCAAAACTCACTATTTCTGAAGATCCCTGTGCCCAATGATAAGTGCCAGCTGAGCTCAGAGCACTAATTTGCTCTGAGAAATTTGCTCTTTTTGCACTGTCACTGCAGATCTGGGCTTTGAGGGGGATCACAGAGCCAGTCTGATACAGACCACAGGGACTGACCCAGAACTCCCCTTTCTGTTTCTCTCTGTTGGTTCTTTGAACCCACAGTCTCCAAAGAGCAAAAGCAGAAGAACAACTATACTGGGTCAAGCCAAATGTTCATCCTACCTCTGTCAGTGGGCAAACACAGAGGTCTAGGGAGGTTGCAGGAAGAGATATGATGTACATGACAGTTTTCCCAGCCTCCATTTGCTGCTCATGTAACTCCTGAAGTTTTCTAGGAAGCCTCAATGAAAATGTCACCTGTCATGTATACTGGAACCCAGGTAACTTTCCTGCACCCAGAAACTTTCCAGTCTGCATGGTTTAAATAGAAACTCATTGTGTCAATAAAATGTTTGGAATCCTCCCACCACCTATAGAATACACTGTCTAGTTGGACTATCTTCTAGTAGAACAAAATAATATAGTATAAAAAGATGAATTAGTTGTTTCTTGTGCTAAAGGGTTTCTTTAACCATTTGGGAATTCTCTGCTGTGATTCCTAGCAAATTCAAATCGGGGAGAGGCCAGTTAGGCTGGAAGATTACACTAAGAAGCTCAGAAATTAATTACTTTTGTGTCCTTTAAGTATCTAGATGCTGACTTTTATGTGGCTTTTCAGGAACTTGGGGCTGGGGTCGGGGGAGGGGTGGCTGTTAAGGTCAGGAGCTCAAAGTCTAGAATCAGCTGGAGATCATGAGACAAACTAAAATATGGATCACCCAAAGGAAGACAAAATAACAAAGAACCACATTTCAAATGCACAGCTAAAACTTAAGTCTTTCCTTTACTGCTTACTTACCAAGCAGGTGTTCAGAAGCAGTCCCATTCCATCTTGTGTTACTTGAGGTGACCTCCAATGGTCTGTCTGAACCACACACACAGATCCCTAGCTCACAGCATCAATAAGAGGATGGGAATCCTACCACCATCTGCAGAACCTGCCCTGAAGATGTACCACAGCTCCACAGCCAGAGCCCAGAGTCAGAGCAGAGGAACAAGCACTGGGTTGCAGGAGTTACCTCCTGCTGCCAGGCATGTCTTGGCCAGGCCAGCTGAATCAGGCCCTAAAAACCCTTTCAACTAAGGCAATAGAGAAAGATTAGCTCCAGTGTAGATGGTTGCACTCTCAATACCAGGAGGGACACAGGAGAACCCATGGGGATTCTCTGCTCACTGAACTCACCCCTCTAGATGGAGAAACTGAATTCATCCAACTGCATGTATGCAACTCAGTTGAAGAAATCAGAGGTGATGGGCACAAAGAAGAGCTGGGAGAAGGTGTGGATGGGAAACATGGATACAGAGGAGGGGACTGAGCCTCCAAACTTGGGGAAGCAGTTTAATAACTGATGTAAGCCTATTTAGCAGTGCAAGCCAGACTAGAGAGAGATTTAGAAGAACAATTTCCTGGTAAGATTCTCCAGGGCTGTGAAATTAATGTGTCCACCCCATTCATGCCCTTCTTACTCATTTCCAGGCCAGAGCTATGAGAATGAGTGCATGAAGAGAGAATTTTTCTTTCCTGTTGCTCATCAGCTACTACAATGTCTCCTTGGAAGAAGCTCACGGAAACAGGATCAAATCAAACCCTGACCTAGGAGAAGAGTGGAAGACATTTACTCTAATCATCTAAATCGGTTACTGAGGGCAATATAAATGCTATGAGGGACTAAATCTCTTTAGCTGACTATATAATATCTTCTCTGGCACCTTTGGTCCTAAAGCCTAACAAAGCCTCTTACGGTTTTCACAAAATAACCAGTGGGAAAGTCCTCATTCCTTGTTGAAACACTGCTTTTTCTGAAGCAGAATTTGAACACTGCTCTGTCTGGCAAATGCAGAGTTGGGTGGTTCAGCAAATACAGTAGAACCATCAGTGCTGTATTCAGCAGAGCTGAGGTAGGGACCAGGCCCCTCCATCAGGGCTGGAGTCAGAGCTGAAGGACTGATATGTTCCCCTCCACTGCACACTCCAGGCTGCTCAGCAAAGCTGTGGAGACATCCCCCAGCAGACCTGACTCCAGGCAGAATCTTTGTTTACACAGTAGCATCACACACCTGTGGGACTGAAGTCAGTAGCTAATCCTAAAAAGTGCTTTTGTGCTGCTCACTCATGATAGCAAGAAACCGAAAATCAAGGTACTGTCTGTGTGCATCTAATATTTCCAGGTGGATAAGTCACATTTTCCCCCTGAGATTTGAAGATCCTGTCAGCCAGCTTCTTCTCTAAATCTGCAGTTGTTGAACCTGCAGGGAGTGAGAACAACATTTTAGCTCTAGGTGAAAAGACACCCTTAAAGCACACTCTGGCTGGCCGAAGTTCCTATTTGTGAACAAGTTCATACCTGTTGAAGTGCTACTAAAGACACAGCAATCTCAGTGTTAAAACTGCCAGTTCTGAGCTTTCCTCACCTATTTTTTTGCAGCAGCAGTTCCTCTGAGATTTGAACATCAAGAAGTGAGCTGGTGATAGGAACATCTTTCCTTCTGAGGACACAACCCAATGCATTTTCTTCAAGGAGAGGTATATTTATTTCTCTGTTCATATTAACCAGTCATAGAGTTACTGAGAGTAACTGAGAACAGCTGGCCAGCCCTTCCCACCAGTAACTTCACAGACTTCTTTTTTGGATATGTTATCTCTGGACACTGCTGAATTGTCGGTTCAGTTGTAGGTTGTCCCATGGATTGGTGTCAGCATCCAGGGCTCTGTTTGAGTACATGGAATGTGTGTGCCATGGCTGAGCTCAGGCCCCTCTGAGGGCTTCCTGGGAGGTGCTGTCTCCCTTTGGGAATCTCTTCTTTGCTTGGCAAAACTCTATTTGTGAGGCCATGTCTCAGCCTGCAGGAATGACTTGCCACCTTGTCAGTGGCAGGGAGCTGATCTAGGTGGCAGGTCCTCAGAG
>JAAWXA010000003.1:58757463-58791814 GCA_038090715.1 Florisuga fusca | reverse complement strand
TTTTTTTTTTTTTTTTCCATCATTAAATCTGCACCTGCAATGTCAGGGGGTCAGCAGATAATAAAATGTGGCACCTTTGAAACTGCTCAGCCACGTGAAAACCGCTGTAATTGATCAGATTAATTCCATGAAGCACAAATTATAGACACAACTGGGTGGGGGCCGAGGGGGAGACCGAGGAAGGCCGGGAGGCGGGGGCAGAGGGAGGCTCTGCTCTGGAAAGCTGCAACTGATCCGAGTGCTTTGCTTATTTATTTGTGGGCCTGACTTTTTTTTTTTTTTTTTTTTTTTATGAGTGGACTCCTGGACCAGCACTGGGCAAGGGCTTGTATCAGACACCCGCACACACACACGGAGCCTCCAGCCATTGTGAGCTTTTTTGACCTGATAAATGCGCTTGGCTGGCATCAAATAGTCCAGCTTTGACCGTTCGCATTTAAATATGTGAATTAGTCATGAAGCATGACACAGCTTGGTGAACTTGCTAAATTGCTGGACTCTATAGGAGCAAGGGGGGAGGACAGGACGGCAGAGAAAACCATTCAGCCTCCTGCCTGAGTCGGAGAGGTGAGGGCCGCGGGGCCGCGCAGGGCAGGACCGAGGCTGCAGAGCGGGTCCCACCCTGACCCCCGGAGCCCTGCCCCCGGGGCCCTCCCTGGCCCCTGTGTCCCCCCGTGCCCCGAGGGCAGTCCAGGCTCAATCCCCGGGAATGCCGGGGCTTGAGCACTACCGCCCTGCTGGTCTCAAGGGCCGCCTCGTCGGGGAAAGTTTTGGACGCGACCTTTTCCTTCGTGGCTCCTTAAGCAGGGCTGGAGGTGCTCACATCCACCCCCGCGGAAGGACAGAGACATGGAACGCAGCTTGGAAAGGAAACATGGGGGAGGGGGGTGTGTGGTATAAACAGACTGTTCGCGGGCGGCACTGAGGTCGGGAGGGATGCTGGAGACCTGTAACGGCCACGGCGGAGCTCCCGGGATCGGGCCCTTTCGCAGCGGTGTCGGCACTGCCTCTCTAGCAGGCGCCGTCCCCACACTGACACCATGTGAGTCCTCCCCTCCGCTTGTCCTCCGGTTGTGCCCCGTCCCCTCACCCCTTGCCGGTCCGCCCCGTCGNGGTGAGGGAGGCGGCGGCAAGCGCCAGCGGTGCGATGGGACGGGCTGCGGCAGCACCGAACCGCCGGGTCCCGCTGCACGGAGCCGCCGCCTCCCTCACCCTCCTCCCCGTCCCGGTTCCTCGTTGGGTCAGGAGCAGGCACCCGCACCGCAACACCAAGTCGTGTGTGCTTGTGTGTGACTGTGCGCTTGAAGACCCGTGAAAAACGCTGCGGGACCGACTGGAGGCACCGTTAGGCAGAATTGTAAAATCAGTCATGGAATAGTTTTGGGTGGAAAAAACCTTTAAGGTCATCAGATCCAACCGCTAACCTGGCACGCTGCCAAGGCCACCACTAAACCATGTCCCTAAGCACCGCATCTATACATCTTTTAAATCCCTCGAGAGATGGTGACTCCATCACTTCCCTGGGCAGCCTGTGCCATACAGGGACATGTATGGTCATACAGGATTTGTCCTTTAAGGAAAGCCTCTAATTTGTTCAAGGAAAAGCATCTGACCTGGCTGCACTGTCAGAGCTGAAAGCAGAACGAGGTATGCTGTACAAAACAACCCAAATAGCATTTGTCTTTTTTAGTGGCCAGCCAAGGACACCCCGTGCAGATGCCTGCACCAGCACTGTGTGGTCCTGGGGCTGTCAGGGGAGCTGCTCTCTTCCAGCTGAGCAGCACGGTGAGCTGTAACTGGCAGGTTACAAGGAACTGTAAATCTTGGGTCATTTTCCTTCCAGAGAATCCTCCAAGTCAAAGCACTGTGATTTGAAGCATGATGCTCTTCCTTCTGAAGAGGAACAGAGAAGGTTCTCCAGCATGTTGCTCTCCAGCAGGATAGCACAATTTGGGCTTTCAGTATGAAGACGCCAGTAATGTTTTTTACATAGATTGGTCCAGAACTGACAGATTCCCTCAAGTCCAGAGTCTTTTTCACCAAAAGCATGTGTTATACCTGTGGTCCTGGAACAACAGAGAAGGCAAATATCTTGTGGCAGAAATATCCAGGGGATGGTTAAGGATTAGCTGTCAGTCAGGCTGGAAAAGAGGTGCATTTCTCCAGGGCTCATGGCAGTCACTGGGACAGTGGCTGGTCTGAGAGGGCTGCCCTGTTCTATCTCTGGTTTTGTGATTTGGCTTTGCATGAGCCTAGAAAAGGTTCTGGGAAGGCTAGGAGCTGCCTGGGCCAGTTGGCAACCTGGTAGTATCAGTTACTCCCCATCTCTTTAGTGTGCACAGAAAAGTGTCTCTGGGGCACGTAAGCATGTTAAGCACTAGTATTTAAATTCTGCTTAAATTTGGGTTAAGCATGACCATAAAGTCAGCCCTAAATAGTACTATTCTTTAGTCATGATTTCAAAGCTAAGAATTTCTAACTGTTCCTGAACTGCCATCTCACCCATCCTTAAAACTTTTAGCACTCTCTGGCTGGGCACCTGGTCTAATACAAGCTCTATTGAAAACACATTATGGATGAGAGTTTGCTCCTGAACCTCAAATGTTCCAATTCTCTCCCCACCACAGAAGTGTAAACACTCTCTGAGGTTGGGTTCCCATTGGCATTATGGACTGTGGATGCAATGGTGAAGTGAAGACGATGCTGTAAAGGTCTTCCCACGCTTCCATACACTGGATGGGCCCCATCATCCAGGCTGTGGATAAATCACTGACTGTAAGACATTCCGTCTCTTCCATCTTGCTCAAGTCAAGAGCAGTGATGCAGGACCTAAGCTGTCCCCAAATGTGGGGTTTGGCCACTGTTCTGAAGTCACCTGCGTTGGTTAGGGATGTAGCACATTCCATGATGGAGTTTCATCCCATGTCATCTATCCTGGACATGGATCAGCAATAGCATAGAACTGTTCCCACTAGGTACTGTGGATGAACCACCTGCTCTAGGTTGGAAAAGGGTTTAGTCATATGGAGGTGAGCAGCATCTTGCCACCCCCCTCCCAGCCCCCAAGGGCCAAAGAGGATATACTGACCTATTAGGTTTACTTCTACAGAGGTCAACCTGGTTAACCCTGAAAGATTCAGAGGACATCTGTTGAGACTGTGGAAAGCATGACTGCAAATTATTAGAGCAATAGTTTATATTTAAAGCGTCTAAGAATGGAGCCTTGTCTGCTCTCAATGTGTTTCTCCTCCCAGATGTGCTCCATCCCACACAAGTGAGGAGATTTACTATTTATGGCATGGATGCCAAGACAAAAGCACTCCAAGAGAAGTCGGTGGAAATGTTCATGTATTAGTGAGAAGGAGTTGAAGACTGAAGCAGCCAGCTTAGAAGAAAACAAATGGGATCACCCTTACCCACATCTTACCAAAGTTTTCTGTTGTGGAGTGTTCAGCACAAGACATCTGAGGCTATATTCACTACAGATCAAATGAAAAAACCTTGGATACCTGTCGTTGGTTGGATCCACAGGTCCTGGTAAATATACTCTCTTATGTGTGCGGTATCACCTGGGCACTAAAAGATTTATTGTCCCCAAGTTTTCATTTATAAAACTGACAAAGTCTGGGCTGATAAATGCTGATATATGTTAAATTCAACCAGCTTATGATAAAAGTTGCTTGCCAAGTGGCGACAGCTGGACGCCTCCGTAAACACGTCATGCAGCTACCTTCACCCCTGAGGAATGTTAATTGCTATTTGATATAATAAAGCATGTTTAAGGTCCAAATGAAAGAGCCAAGGAAGTTAAACTCAACAGATACATAATGCTACCATGCCTTTCACTTAGAATTTACTACCAAGTAGGAAAACAGCCAATACCAGCTCCATCTGAGCCTGCCAGGACCATGATAATAGTTGTGAGTAGATGTGAGGTAATTATGATCATAATGTTTCCAGATTTATTATACTGCATTGCTGAAGTGTCATCCCAACGACTATGGAAGGAAAAAACATCTCATGGGAAGGCCAATATTGCATTGGGCCAATAAGTTTCTCTGGATATGTCTACACTGGCAGGCTGAGCAGTGGCCAAAAGAGAGCCTGGAGCCTGGTTTGAACAGTATCCCCATCTCTGGTTGTGTGTGTGCTCCCCAAATCTGGACAATGAATGACTCTGTCAGCCCTTAATGCTCTAGGGGTAGGTCTATGTTTCAGGCACATGGTTCTCATGCTGAGAGATGGCACGAGTTTTAGCTTTCTCCTTGTCTTGGAATCTCACTCCAAACCTGTGCCTGGCACAAGCTTTAGACCAAACAGGTTGGACTTGAGGCAAGCTGGAGCTTTTGAGTAGACTTGGGTCCATACCCAAGTGGCAAGGGAGCAATGTCGTGACGGAAAATGGACAGAGCTTTGGGGCACCAAAAGTAATTTCTAACCTGGTACAGAAGTGTGAAGAGGGGCTTGTGTTCAGGAAAGCTTCTCCATTTCTTCCCAATGTTTCCACTGGGCTATTTAAAGCCATTACCCCTCCTATAAAACTTGCCCCATTTACAATACTGAATCTCTGGACTTCTACAGCATTAAGAGCAACAGGACACTGGAAGCCTTCACTGTGGTATAAATCATAAAATAGTAACATATAAAAACCTAATGCTCGCATTCACAGCTCTGGAAAAGGTTCACAGCATGATTTATGCCCCTTCCTTTCTCAGAATAACAGATATTTTGTGAATTAGTTGTTCTGTCAAAGCTCTAATATAAGGGTTGCCATTGATTTAAAACAAGGTTTTGCATTAGCACCTCTGGCAATCCAGTGCAACATGGAAGTTTTCAAGGGCCTCATGCTTCATTTGAATGCTTTTTACTGGGCTGCAGGAAGGACTAGAACTGTGAGCTGGAGTAGAAAACATCTTTATAAGAACAGGACAAGGTAAAAACCAAAGTATTTCAGAAGTGTTGGAAAAGGCACTTAGTTGCCGAAATCTTAATTCCCGGGGTCATCTTAGAGGTCTAAGATGTCCAAGACATACACAGCTAGCAGAGGTAAAACAGCTATGGGGACTGTCCTGTTGCTAAGTGACTGGAAAACAGAAACAATACCTCCAAATAGCTCACACAACACCTATATTTGGGCAATTGATGCTCAGACAACTCATTTTATATTCTGAAGTGTTGCTTTGTTCTTGTCCATGCAGCTGCAAGAATATATCCTCTCCAAAGAGCTGCCTCCATCCCTTTTGAGGGTGGAATTCCAGCCAGAGTCCCAGGAGCCTGGAGGGATTTATCGAGTGCTTTCGTGGGAAAGATTGCTCAGCCAGGAGAGAGATTGTGTTAACCCTTACTGAAAAGTCCTTCAGAGCACAGTGGCCTGGCTCAGGAGTGCTCATTTGCCCTCTGGTGTGATCCTGGCTGCAATTTATTAATGAAAGATCCTTGCCTGGTTTTCTTCTGGTGATGCAGAGGTTAACCATGTGTCCCCCCCACGACACACACACAAAAGAAAAGACAAATCTGTGTTAGACCCTGATGGACTTTACTGAAGAAATTGTATTGAATTCCAAGGATAGGTGTCACATCCTTCCCCCATTGCCAAACTAGCAAGAAGTTCTGCTTAATATTTGCTGTTGTGTCTCTGTCAGGACCACCATGTTATCATGCTTCAAAACTGTAGTGCTTTAGAGGAGAAGCCTCTGAAAAATTCTGGATGCCTCTAGTGACTGGCATGGTGGGAATAGCCAACAGTCTGATGGTTTCACTGCCCTGAACACTCTTTCCCCCAAATCCCTCTGTCCATGAGACAGCTCTCTAGGCAAATGTGCCCATTTGTACGGTGCAGAAGAGCCATGGGTAGCCAAGCAGAGCAGTGTCTCCTTTCAGTCTCTGTAAGCTCACATACTTAAAATTCCTGGGATGTACACCTGGAAGCAGTCACTAAGCAAGAACAGCAATGAAAACTGGGAACTCATATCTTTATTAATTCTCCATAGACACAAGATGAGTTTGCAACTCCATAAATTCAGTGGTGAATCAGAGTTTGGAGTAAGCAGCCTGAAACATGATTAGTCAGTGGAGAACACTGTGATTAATATGCTATCATCTAATCAAATTTTGAGCTTCAGTAATATGAATGAGGATCAGAATGACTGTAGAACCCAGCATCCAGGGTATTCCGAAGAGCTAACTTGGTTATTTTGTCAATTCTCCTAGGTGACCATTTTGTAACTTTTGGTGAGGATGTTTCTTCTGGAGGAAAATAAAACACAAAGCACTCACTTTGGAATGTGAGACTGGGGCTGAATAGTTACACGAACTCAGTGCTCCCACTGTAGGATCTGCTTGAGGTGGGTGCTGGGAGATGTGAGCCATGCTACACATTAGGCCAAGCATTCAGATGACAGAGGATGTTTCGAGACCTTGCCCTGTTTGCTGGGAGTCTTTGGCCTCATGATGCAGAGCCCTGCAGCCCTCCAGCTGAGGTCATGCCCCTGTGTCAGTTCTTCCTTGGCTTCTCCCCTCAAAATACTCCTGGGGCTTCAGCACACAATGCCATGTAACGAGTCAGCTTCAGGAGAAGGCTCTTGTGAAGATATGTCCAGCAAAAATGTGCCTTCTTTAACCATCTAGTCAGAGATCTGTGCAACCGCTTGATGGGTGACTTTTGCTTGGATGAAGGCATCTACTCTTTGATTAGGAGCCACCACCTTGTCACCACTTTTGAAGACCATAATGTGTTGTAAAGTGACCTCAGGAGCACTGAGGCAGCCTGTGCTCAGTTAGGTATCAGGTGCCAAAGCCACCCAACACCCAGGTACCTCTTTGCTACAGGATGAGAAAAATTCCACATGCCTCTGATATAGTTGGGCATGATGGTGAACAGCCACCACCCCACAGGTTTTAATCTGTAAATGTGAGCCCAGGATCTTCACCTCAGGAAGGCATTTTGAGGCCACAGCATGCTTCTCTTTGCACAGATGGTGGAAATATATCTCAGCTTTATCAGAAAAACAACAAAGATAAATCAAACAAATCCCATGGTAGGAAACAATGGGGGGTCTCATATCACAGAATGTCAGGTTGGAAAGGACCTCAAGGATCATCTGGTTCAACTCGTCTGATATCACTGTTTATATGATACATCTCAGCACCCTGTCAAGCTGAGACTTAAAACTTTCCAGGGTGGTGAAATCCACTTCCCCTGGGAGACCATTCCAACGTCTGACTGCCCTCATACTGAAAGTGTTTCTTTTTGTATTCAAATGAAATCTCCCTGGGGGAAACCTCTGTCCATTGCCCCTTGTCACGGTGATGTTTCTGTTGACCCTGAAGAGAGCATGGGAAGATTGGATTGTGAACACCTTCTTGCCAGACGAATCCCAAAAGGTTTATCTAGATAGCTGGTGTCACAACTACTTTCTGAGACTTACAGCAGCAGAGAGATGTATGGGCTGTCAGGAAGATAAGTAGACAGGTGAGTACTCCAGTACAGGAACATGCAGAATTGCTGTAGGAAGTACATGAGGAGAGCTCTCCTGTGTGCCTGGCCACACAGACACTGTAGGTGACAGAGGCAGGGGAAGAGTCTTCAGGAAGACTCCAGGTTCCTTGGTGACCTGACTGACTTCAGACAACCTGTGAACTTTTGTGTTGTTTCCTAAGGCAATAAACAGCTCTGTCTTCCCCAGCCTTTCCAACACAAGTGCTGTTCCCTTCCTCTTTAGCTGAGACACCCTTAAGGCTGAACATTACCTCTACCTTCTCCTGCGATGGGCACATGGGTGAACCTATGTTTTAACGTGTGCATTTGCTGGTGATTGCCTGGCTGCTGCAGAAGGACAAAAAGTCTAGGAGTGGGCACAAGGCATGTCATTCCTTATTTCTCTCATCCTGTAAGGCAGTATCACTCCTAATGGGAGTGCCTCCTGGAATGGTGGAGGCACTTACTGCATGTGGTGTTTTCTGTGCATTGCCCAGCTGTGGACAGATGTTTGGGTGCCAGATAGCTAGTGCAGACAGATGACTGCATCACTCAGAAGCATCTTGGGGCACAGGAGCAGTTTCCCACACACGGATGACAGAAATCAAAGTAGCTGAGAAGCTGCTATCAGCTGGAAGCTGGCTGTCCCAGGCTGCCCTGGATCAATAGCTCCCCAGTGTGATACCAGCTGTGAGCTCTGAGGATAGGGATGTTTGCCATCTAATGAATAGAAAGGTTTACTCAGGGGTAGTGACCCAAGTGAGGGTATGAAACACCATCTTGTTTTCACAGAACAGGCTGCAGAAAGGCTGCAGGTATCTCCTGTAACAGACAAAGCCATTGCCTGCAAAAAGTTGGTGCTAGCAAGAGAGTGACATAGAGGTGGAGGGGCCTGTGCCAGGGCCTGGTTTGAGAGAGGTGGCTGAGGTAGTGCAGGTGCAAACCACTGGATGGCAAGAGGGAGAACAGGCACTTTTGCTTTGCTGAATTTAGAACCCTCTTTCCCTTGGGCTCACTGCATCTAAGTCTACCCCAACAAAAAAGGCATGAGGAGCTTGGGTGAAACCACAGGGAAGGGCACAGAGGGTGTTTGGAGTGTGGTTTCACCTCCAGAAAGTTTTTTTTTTCTTCTGACACACCTTCCACTACCCCTGCTCTGCTCCTGCCAGGGCACTGGAGCCCTGAAGTTTGCTGGATCCATGCCCCATGGCTGTAGAAGGGAAAGGACATCTTTGTAGCTGTTCCTACACCCACCCAGACTTAATGCTTCATTTTGGGAAAAGTGTTAAATCCACCTAAGCTTTGAAAACACAGCGATATCAAATCTGAATTTAAAGCAATTTATGCATAGAGCACCATAACATTTTAATAGGGAAAAATACACAGTCATTTCAAGCTTGAAGAATCTAAGTAGTATGGTTTTGTATAAATGGCTGATACGCTATTTGTTTATTGGGCAATCTATTTTTTTATGTTGTTTGTCAGGATATATAATTTTAGATGAAAGCTTTTTCACATGCTTAGCCTGCCAGAACAACTTCCTTTATATACAGGTTTCTGCTCCAAAGTGCATAGAAAATAGACCTCTAATTGCCTCCTTACCCCCTCTTGCACTGTTAGGCAGAACCTGGCTACTCCATAAATTAGGCAACCATATTTAACAGAGATGCTGCACAAATTAGTTGCACACTGAAGTAGTTGATTTCATTTGAGGTTCACAAGAGGATCATTTAGCTTAAGAGGCTGATTTTGGCAACTGCAGCGTTCATTATTCAATTGGAGGTTTCCTAACCACAGCAGGAGGGCAGTGATCTCAGCCAAGGACAGGGGACCTCCAGTCCTTCACTGAGGTTACTTCTTGGGGTAGTTGCCTTCTTTCTCTGGAGGTCTGTCTTGTTTTGCTCTGGGTCTTTGAACTGTGTGTTATTCCAAGAGCAGAACATCTCCTATGTTGAGCTGATGTTGGCACGACATGGCCCTGATGGCTATGGGGCTTCTCAAAGCTTATTTACTAGAACAGGATGAGTCACTTCCTTTGGTTGCTAAGATGAAATTACTCTCCCCAAGGTTTCTGCAATGCCATGTGGATTTTATTGACTGTGAAAAAGTGTTGCAGATGTAATATATGGGAACAGCCTTAAATCCAAAGATTTAACGACTGTGCTGGGCATCTTGGGTTAGCACAGTGGTGTTTTGGAAGCAGGCGGGCCATAGAGGTGTCTCCTGTGAGAAGATGCTGGAAGATCCCCCAGTTCCGATCCCTGCCCCACCTCTGCCCAAGGCCGAGCAGATATGGGAAGGTGGATGCACCTCTGCAAGTAATATATTCAAGAAAGGGGAAATGAAACTGCAAAAATATAAGAAAAGGACCCACAGAGTGGAATAGGGGATGAAGTGAGAGGGCAGTGCCACAGAAAAGACACCAAGGTCAGTGAAGAAGGAGAGGGAGAAGATGCTTGAGCAGAGATTTCCCTGCAGCCCATGGTGAGACAGCAGCTGTCACCCTGCAACCCATGGAGGAGCACAGGGGAGAATCCCTGAAGAAGCAGTCCCCTGAAGGACCACAGTGGGGTAAACGTGGATTTGTAGCCCCTGAAGTGTTACAGGTGGGCAGACATGAAGCTGCAGCCTGTGCAGGATCATGGCAAGAGGCAGATGTGGATCTGCAGCCATGGAGGACCCCATGCCAGAGGAGGTGACTGTTCCTGAAGCAGCCGTGATCCTGCGGGCAGCCCGGGTTGGAGCAGTTCCTGAGGAACGGCACCTGTGGGAGGGATTCATGTCGGAGGGGTTCCTGAAGGACTCACTCCCAGGAGAGGGACCCCCCGTTGGAGCTGGGGAAGGCTGTGAGGAGTCCTCCCCCTGAGGAGGAAGGAGCAGCAGAAACAGTGTGTGGGGAACTGACCCTGAACCCCCCTGCCCGTCCCCTGTGCCCTGAGGGGGAGGTGGGAGTGAAATAATTTGAGCCCAGAATGAAGGGAAGGGGTGTATGGGGGGAGAAGGGGAGGTAAGGTGTTAAGATCTCGCTGTTTTCTCTTTCTCCTTGTAGATTAAATTATTTTCTTCCCAAGCTGAACCTGTCTGGTTTTTGCCAGTTACTGTAATTGAGTGATGCATACCTCCCTATCCTTGTCTCCACTAATGAACCTTAAGGTGAATTTTCTCCTCCCTGACCCATAGTGAGGTTGTAGGGAGATAAGTGGAAGCCTGGTTGATACTGGCTGAGCTTAAGCCATGACACTGGGCTAGGCACCCAGTGGCTAGGTATTTTTCTGTTGAAGCCCACCATATGGCAGTTTAAAGCCCATCAGAGCCCCTCACTGCTGGCTTAAATGTCAAATGTTCCTTGGCAGTGCAGATACCCCCTGTATCAAGAGCAGGACAGCCCAGGGCTTTTCACAAATACAGATGAACTGATAATAACCAGATGGGAATTTCTTCTTCCTTCTGTCTTTCTGTGTTACTCCATCTTGAGTGTCTTCCAACCCCCTGCTAGAACTTCTATGATCATCATGCACCCTTGGGTTCTCCACCCTCTCACTAAGGGCCATCCAGAGGTGCCCTTCCAAGGTCCAAACTCCCAGTCCATTCCTTTCCAGCCAGGAGAGGCTCTTCTGATTCAACTCTCCCTGAAGGGACAAGGCCAATTAGTCTCCTGAATCACACTCAGTGTTTTCTGACTGTCACTTCTTAAAGCTTGCTGTTATTCCTGCGGCTTGGACCAAACACTGAGTTAATGATTACTGGATGGAGTTTCACTGATTATTTTGAGGAGACAGCCTTTTCCAGCCTTCTGGACACCTGAGGCAGAACATTTAATCAATGTCTTTGTCCTTGTCAGCTGTTGCATTAAATCAGGTGGTGTTTAGGTACATAAAATTATTTCAGGCACTGATTATGTTCTTTCCAGTGTACAGGTAAGGAGCAAAAAACCTACATGCATTGTTAAGAGATTAAAATTTAGTAGATCTTGCAGGCAAATGTGCAAATTTATACCCATTATATGTGTACAGCTTGTCATAACTCCATAAATAATTTTTTTTTCTGGTCTACTATGTAATTGTGGGTTTCATCACAATTTTCCAGACTTGAGCTGGAATTAACTTGAAAATGCAATATCGATATAAGCATGTAAATACTAAACAGCAGTAGTCTACAAAGTCAAGAAAACAAACATAAATAAAGGACTGGGAAACACTAGATGGAAAGGCAATTAAGAAAATTATAATGAAGAAAGAGAAAGTGAAAGAGAAAGCAAGTGAAAGTGCTGGAAGTGTAGGCAAGACAAGGCAAGGCAAGACAAAGCAAGGGATAAGCTGAAGAGCAAAGAGGAGCAGAGGAATGTATCTTTAACATGACTGAATTACACTTGAAACATTTTATCATAAATAAATAAGGAAGCTAATAGAAGATATACTGCACAAAAAAGCATTTAGATTATTTTATATACACAAAAAAAACAACGGTCATTGCAGCTGAGCAAATGAGCAGTCTTTATTATTGAATTGGTTCTTCTTACTTTCATGTTTGTGAATTATCTGTATGAAAATTCTAGTTCCTTTTCCTTCATTTGTTAAAACATGACAGTCCCTAAAAAGTTTTTAGAGGGCTGATGTCTCTTTATTTAAAAATATTTATTTATTTAAGTATTTATATTTAACCTATGTTAGTAACTACCTGGACATGTAAAGCATAGATAGATGTAGATTTCTCTCCCCTTCTTGGATGATCATTAAAATTATCCCATTGCAGCATATTAGACAGGCAAGGAAATAAGAGCAAGGAAGCTGCCTGAACAGCTTAAACTGATGCAGTTCTGAATACTCTGAGACGGTATTTTGTCTCCTGCCCTCCTCCTGTTCCTCCCCAAGATTCTTCTCTCACAGCATGCTATTTTTTGTGCTTCCACCTGGAAACTCAAGCTCAAGAAGTGCATCAAGGTCACATTATCTTCCTTTGGTCAGACCTGCAGCCCAGGTCTTGCTTCTCACCCAGAGAGATGAGAGTGCACCCTCCTTCTCTCCTGACTCCTACGCCTATGTTTCCCCCTGTGGGCAGGGATAGGGGAGAGGCAAAGGGTCAGGCTGTTGTATTCTAAGTTCTCACACAGAACTGAACTAGGAGCACGCTCAAACCTAGACCTTCAAACTCTTTCCTCTGAAGGATGAGCATCTTATGTGTCCTCTACATAAATCCCTTTCCTCCTCCATACTGCTCAGGGCAAGAGGATGGAGTGTTACAGAATCACAGAACTGTCACAGTTGGAAAAGACCTCTAGGATCACCACATCCAACTGTCAACATCCCCCTCCAATAAAATAGATATATCAATTTCTGTATCACTAACTAGAGCATACCCTGAAGTGCCACATTACATGGTTTTTAAATACTTCCTGGGATGGTGATTCCACTACCTTCCCAGGCAGCCCATTCAAATGCATAACTACTCTCTCAGTGAAGAAATTCTTCATATCTCATTTAAATCTCCCATGGTGCATCTTCAGGACACTTCCTCTCATCCTGTCATTGTGAGGAACATCTTCCAGCTTTTCAGCCCCTGGGCTTAATACCCCAACTGCAACGCTAAGTTTTAAGACCTATCTGTTGATCCTGTGTGATGTGCAGCAGTTCAGACTCTGACTAATTGTCGTCATCTTTGCAGAGAGAGGCTGGTTCAGAAGAACAATACCATGGGACAAGAACCCAGCAGAACTTCTAGCTGGGTTTAAATCCACCAAAGAAACACAGCAGCAAAGAAAACGGAGCATGAAAATGCTGCGTAGGGCTGCTGGCACCTTGTATCAGCTATTCCAGTCCTCTGCTCCAGCTTGGGATCAGCCATATGTACATAGCTCTTGTTTTCAGAGACTTCCAGAGGCACTGACTCTACACCCTCCCCATACAGCCAGAACCACTCTTTCCCAGCTCTACTTGCATGCCAGTCCATACAATTTTAAGGAAAGTTTTCCCACATGTTTGGAGAGAGGCAGAGGTGCAGAATTGAAAATTTCAGCCCAAATTGTTGAGGTCCAGCAAAGTTAAAATAGACAAACAAGAAGGGAGGGCTGTGGTGAGAACTGCCAGGTGCCACCTGTGCAGCCAGGCTCCAGCTGAGACTGAAACATGACCTGCCCCAAAGAGCCCCAGGGTATAGGGGAAAATGCAAGCAGGTAATGTCTGTGAAGAGGAGTTCCCTCTGCATTATAGTTCTGCCCTGGATTCCTTTATCTGGGAAAAAAAAATATATATATATATATATATGTAATTTTTCTACTCCTATCTGCTATAATAAGCATGAAGTGAGAAATAGAAAATTGTGTGGGGCAGGTGACATGAAACTGCTGTGCTTTCAGTGGAAGGTTTCACAGCATTTTTAAGTAATTCCTCAACTTGTTTTGCAAAGCAATGAAATTGTGCTTTCCCGTTGATAGGCAATATTCTTACCAGAAAACGAAATTACGAATATGGGGAGGAATTAAAATATGTAAAATAGAAAGTGTAAAGACACTATACACATAAGATTATCTCCTACTCTCAGCCTTTCCCAAGGCAACTTTCCTACGTATTTCCTGGACAAAGTCTTACTCAAAATGGCTTATGTAAATATGTCGAGCAGTTCAAGATGTGGCCCACACCTATGGTGTGAAGAAGCTGATGTGTGGTGGGAAGAGCAAACTGAAGTACCCTGTGCAAATGCAGAAGCACTTAGACACAAAAAAATCCTATTTCCAGAAGAAAAAGAAAAAAAAAAAACCCAAAACCCAAAACAAACAAACAAAGAAACAAAAACCCCTGAAGAAGCAGGGTTGCTTTAAGGCAGGTAAAATAGTTTGTGCTCTTGTTTTTATCGTTAGTGCTAAGAAGGAAAGACAGCTTTGTTTTCACATGGTTATTGATTATTAACCAGCTTTGTGAAAGGTTACCTTTCTGCTAGATACAGCTGTGGGGGGGCTGGGGGATAAGGGGGGGGAGGCAGTGGTTAAAAATCAATCCCTGGGAAAGCTCTGTTTCCCAGTCAACTTCTTCTCCCACTGCTGTCTCTCATGGATACAACTTCTCTGTGTTGGTTTGAGCACAAGTGAGAAATAAAAATATATTATTATGGATATGTTCTTCTCACTTTCAATATTTCTTTTTTGTGTGCATGTGGATGTATACACGGAACAGAGGTTGAGCACTGAGAAGTTATCAAATATTATGCAGATATAAAAAATAAAACCAAATTACTACAAGTAAGTGTTACTCAACTATGCTCTTTACTATTTTATACTCCAGATAGAGAGTCAGGGAGGTGGGAAGAACGATGCCAACTACCATAAGGGGAAAGGGAACTAGTTGAGTAGGGGTTCATAAATTATTTGCATTGATATAATTTCAGGCAAACAGTATGCTCCCACCACCTTTCTGATGGAAAAAGAAATAACACTGTGTCCAGGTGGTTTTACATTTCACTCATCTCAACAACCTGCAGGGATTTCTGTCAGACACTAAGGGAAAGAAGTGGGTAAGACTTTCAAAATACTGTGATTAAAATTAAGTTTCTGAATTAACTGTTTAAGGTACTATCATTGAAAATGCCATTGAATTTTAAAAGGCATGTTGTATATATTGGCACACATTTTAAGACCACATAGATACCACATTAAGTATGTGGCTTGGTTTTTCAAAGCACTGGGCATTCAGCCACATTCATATTACACTGTAAAGTTTTAGGCTTCACATAATACAGAATAAGAGTAGGCATGCAGACAACCTCTTCTGTGTCAAGCAAACACCAAGATAGAGAAATATTATCAGATCTTAACAAGTCCTTAAAACATACTTGAATGTAATATGGTAACTCAAGTATTGCAGCGTGGCTATTGTATGATCTTACTGTAGAATGGCAACAGCTGAGTACCTAGAGCATTTCTTACCAATATCCAAATTGGTAATTCTCAAATATCTGAATTCCTGCCCTTGTGTTGAGGATGATTACAACCTGCCTGTTTGTAGTTTTGCTGCTATCACCATCATCTGTTGTTACTGATACAGATTCATGGGTTCATTTTTGTTTAATCTTATGGAATTACTAATGGGTCTCATGGGTTTGTGTTCTAAGAGGATTCTCACAACAGCTATGATGAGAGCAATGGGTACTTCAGAAAAGTAATCTCAGAGGAATAAAGTGCCATTAGATGGAACAACATGGACCTACTGGGGTTGTATTCATCCTGAACTATGACTGTGTCACTGATTGTGTGACCATGCCCATGAATCAGACACAATGCAGAGCTGGACATGAGAGTTTGCCAGCTCTGTGGGTGAAGTTGCGTGATCTGAACATGGCAGCCATAGAAACTCAAAGATCTTTGGGGGTTCCTGTGGCCTGTAAAAACTTCCCTCCACAGATAAAGCCTAGGACTTCCAACTCAACTGCAGCATACATCCAGCTAAGGCTATAAAGTGAAGGAGAATCTAAATGAACCCTTGTCAATTTATTCAAGTGTGCATCATGTCCCTTACTTTTGTTCTCACTGTCTCAGAGGTAAAAATTCCATTGTACATTTATCAGTTAGCATAAACAGGTTGTACCTTTTCTTTGCATGATTACCTACAGATTCAGCATGGCCAATTTTCTTGCCACTCCAAGCCTGGTAAAAACACAGACCTGGGGAGGCAGGGCAAGGAAAGTTCCCAGTTGGGAGGTGAAAATGTGTGCAGTAGTTCCTGGGCTCACTGTGCAAAGTGCTTAGGTGCTGTTGGCCTCACAGGGTCCACATATGCACTAAAGGGGTAATGCTGCACCTTTTAATTTCTTGTATCATGCCTACCTGTCTCAACACTCTTCCAGTTGGAGTATTAGGACTGATTTAATGCAGCCAAGTCATGCTAGGTCAACAAAGGGTGGCAGCAGGTCTCACATGGCAGCAGTTAATCTGGACAACACTTTGCCACAATACAATGGGAAGTAAAATGTTTCCATAAGGCTTTGTGGGAGACTTCAAATTTGGAGGAATCGACTCAGGACCATAAGACCCACACAGCCCAGGAAGTCCCTAGAGAGGAAAATTCTGGGATCTTGGGAGAAAATCTGAGTGCAGTATCCCATGTGCACACCCTGCTGAAACTGCCTGAGGCTATGTGTATGGGCATCATTTAGGGAGAGGATATGGGTTCACTGGATCTTTGCCTGGGGTAGGTGCAGCATGTCTGCAGGGCCTGTTTCTGATGTGAGCAGGGCCATTCCCATCATTCCCACCACTCCCACATCACCCATTTCTCATACCAGGTGGGCACTATGGTGGGACCCAGACATAGCTCAGAGGCTTTTCCTGGGGATACACAGCTGCAGAGAGGCTCTTCAGCCAAATCTCAGTGATGACACTGCAGGAGAAGGATGGCAGTGGTGATCCCTGGGCTCAGGCTCTGGTCCAGCTCATCTGACCAACCCGTGGCCCTTCTGCTGTGGGACATCACCACCTCAAGGTCCTGGCTGGGGTTCCCAGTGCCGGGATACCCAGTGAGGCCCTTTTCCTGCACTGCAGCTCACTGCCTTGTTGTTAGCACCACAAAGCGTGCCCTTATCGCCTGTTCACGCAGGCAGAATGAAAGAGAATTAGCTGTAAATTATACAAAATTCATTTGCTTTGGAGGAGGAAGTGTTTGCTCTGTTTAGAAACGTTCGTTATAGAGAGAGGACCACATTAAGACATCGGGTAATGGTCCTCCCTGGAGAAGAATCAATTTGCTTTGGGTTTTATGGCCCCACGTTTGTTTGTCTGTGCTGTGCCGGTTCCCTGTGGAAAATCCGGGACTGTAAACGCTCCAGAGCACAGATCTCTGTGCCCCCAGCCCAGGGAAAGGCTCTGGGAGCCCTAGGTTGGCTTCGGTGCACGAGAAGTCTTCGGATCAAAGGACACCTGTGCCTGCCTGTGACCTCAGGGGTGGCATCTCGGGCACTGATGTGCTGAGCAGCGGGGAGACCACCGCTAAGGATACTGAGCGGGCTGCACACCGGCTGCGTGCCCGGGCAAGGGTTTGTCCACCCGCCTGGTGAGCACGGGGATGGAGAGGGAGAGAGCTGGGCAGGGGGAGCCCGAGGAGCAGTGATGTCTGTCGGTAATTCCCGCTAATAAAATACTTTTTCACTATCCGCACTGTAATTGGTTTACAGCCTTTTTTGTTTATTTATCCATAAGAGCTGCTGTTAAATGGCTTGGGAAAGCAATCGCTTAATGGCTCAATATTGAATCAAAGGCTCGGTGTGCTTTCTAAGAGATGGGGAACTCGCGTGGTTTCAGAGCGGAAACTCATTTGAAGTGTAATGGACTGGGGGGGGATTACCACCCCACGAAACCAGGAGAGAGGGACCGAGAGCCTTCTGCTCACGTCTGCTGGGGAGATGTATCCCCACCGACCGGGCCGAGCAGGGCTAGGCTTAGACGAGGAGGGTTTAACCGGGCCCAGCAGAGCCTCATCCCCACACTGCTGCTCCTGGATGGAGCCGCTGGCGAGCGCATCAGCAGCGGCCGAAGCGGAGTCCCGGTACCGGGGAAAGTAGCGGTGAGAGGAGGGCCGGCAGGTCGGAAGGGTGCCTGCCCCCGGGCCGGAGAGAGCAGCAGTCGGGCCGAGAGCGGGGAAGCAGGGAAGTGATCTTTGTCCCTTTCGGGAGCTCTCCGCCTGCTCATAGCCTCGTCACCAAGTCAACCGGCACCAGCACGGAGCAGATTATCTCCGAGGGTCAACACATTGGAGCCCAAGCCCCGGGGAAGGCTCCCAAATTTACCCCTTGGGCAAACAATCCGCTGCCTATCGCTTGCTCTGGTGATAGCATTGTGGTCCCCATCGGTCGCATCCCACCGTACAGGGGGAGAGCGGGCAGCAAACGAGTCCTCGCCTCCCTTCGGGGCACCGGAATACAGGTCCCCCAGAGAGAGTGACCCTGCCTGTCCCCTGACACCCCTATCCCTAGCCGAGCTGCCCCCACAGCCACAAATCTCCTTCCCGAGGGCACGGCCCGGAGAGCAGGGGGATAAACAAACCCTGAGCAAGCGGAGGGGGGCGGGTGGTGGTGGAGGGAAAAGATGAATTTGGGTCCCACCCCTCTTGGAATTCTGGAGCATGTCGACCCCATGCCTTGCCTCGCAAGCCCCCTGCTGAGGTGGTCCTGAACCCAAAGCAGCAGCGGTCTGACATGCCGCAGAGTGGTAAGGGAGTCCTGGGACCTTCAGGGACAAGGGAAGAGGGGCTGCGGGGCCGGGGCCACCACAGGTGGCCTCTTATGGGTCGCGCCCCGCCCCGGAGGGCTACGGGAGGGCTCACGTGGGGGGAGCGGCGCCTATGGGGAGGCAGCGGGAGCCGGGCAGGGCGGTGGGGCCCGACGGGGCGGCGAGCTGTCAAAGAGGCATCCCGGCCGCCGGGAGCGGGAGCAGCCCTATGTGTCCTTAACCTGCGAGACCCCCCACCCCGCTCGCCATGAACACCGAGGAGCAGTATTACGCCTCGGCGCAGCTCTACAAGGAGTCGTGTGCCTTTCAGAGAGCCCAGGCGCAGGATTACAACCCCAGCCCCCCCGCCTGCTTGTACATGGGCAGGCAGCAGCAGACTCCTTACTCCAGCGCCTTGGGGGCTCTCGAGCAAGGCAGCCCACCAGACATTTCACCTTACGAGGTGCCCCCCATCACAGAAGATGCCGGGGTCTCTCATCTTCATCACCACCATCACCCTCATCTTCCTCCTCCTCACCAGGACGCACTGCCTTTCGCAGAGGGAACGGACACGGGATCCATAGAGGAGCCCCGCATGCAGGTGCCTTTCGCCTGGATGAAGTCTACCAAATCGCACTCCTGGAAAGGACAGTGGGCAGGTAAGCCCCGCCACCTCCCTCTGCTGCTCCCCAGCTTCTCCCTCTCGGCATTCAGGAGCCCTCCCCTGTAGCAGCCCTGCCCCGCCGCTCGAGGGTAGTGCGGACAGGTCCTGGAGGGACCTTCCTGGGACGATCCTTCTCCTGTGCCGGCTCCTCAAAACCAACCGCTCTGGGGCTGCTGCCTTCTTGTTGAACGCCGGAGTGAGAGCCGGGCCTCTAGTAGCCGCCGGTGGGCTCGCCGCGCCCAGCGCTGCCCAAGCCCCGAGCAATTATTAACAATTTTTTTTTTTTTTTTCACACCAATTAACTAATTCTCGCCGAGTCGGGGCGACGTTCAAAAGAGTCCCCGGGGGCTGCCAACCCATAGGGCAGAGGGACTCCGCGGCGCAGCCTCTTCCTTGTTGCGGTGGGCTCCGCGCAGGGGCCGGGGCGGCGCAGGGTGAGGCCGGGGTGCGGGGACACCGCAGGGTGGAGCGGGAGGGGAAGCGGCAGGTAGGCAGGGCTGCAAGGTCTGGGCACATCCCGGCTGCCGGCGTCCCAGCGGGGACCTTGAAGCCCGGGAGAAGCCCCCGAAAACCCGGGAAGCTTCCTTGTCCCTCTTCTCTGCCCTCCAGGCTCTTCGGGACGGCAGAGCCCATCTTCCCTTCCGGGCCCTCTATCCCACCCACTCCTGCTTCCCGATGAGTTTTAATTGCAATTGCACCTTTCCAAAACCCATGGCTGGTGAAACAATGCACAAACGAAACTGAGCTGCCAGCGAAGGGAAAAAACTATCTAGGCACAAAGTTCCGCTGCCCAACAATATTTCTGTCTCTGCCTGCACAATGTTATCGTGTCCTGCGCCTTTGTCACGCCTATACGGCAAATATTATATTAATGGCTTTGTTCAAATAGACAGTTGAAGAAAGAACAGGAGTATTAAAATCACAATGAAATAGTTTGGGAATTGCATGAAGTAAGACGGGGGTTCCAAAACCCCACTGAGCCGCATCTTCCTGGGAGGGGAGAGGAGCACTGCCCCTCGACGCGGACTCGAGGGCAGGGATTATGAAGGGGGAGTGGGGAAGAAAAGGAGACCATTTTCCCGGTGCTGAATGAATTTGGAGGAGAAGGAAGAAGGGGGGGAAAAAAAAACCAACCCAAAAGACCCAACTCTCCAACTATCCTTTTTGTTTTTCCTCTGTCTCCTGTACCTGAGGAATTACAAAACCCGCATCAAAAAAAGAAACTTTTCGCATAAAAGCCGAAAAACCCCTTCCCCCGGTTGTGTGTGGGCACACGCAGACAGAGCTGTTCCTAACTCCCGTGAACGGTGCACGCCCGGATGGAGAGGCCGGGACCCTGCACAGCGCTCGTTGCCAAACCCCGGTTTATTTGCACGGTACACATTGCAAAGTATATATATCCTAAGGATGTATTTTTAAAAATTTAAACCCTTGGCATTTAGGCTTTCACGAGGCCCGGTACCGCCAGCCGTGCCCAGCTCCGAACTCAACCTCCTGCAGGGCCGCCCGTGGGTGCCGGTCGGGTCCCGGGACTCGGCCCGTCCTGCAGGCAGGGCACTGCGGGAAGCTCGTCCCGTGAGTCCCGGGGCCCAGGCGGACAGAGCCACCATGTTCCACCTCCCGGCACCACGAGTTTACTTTACCATAGCAGAATATTTTTTTTCACATCTATACACATACGTGTGCATAGGTTTATATTTATAAGCATTTTTAATGCATATAAATTTATTTTCAATGCATATCTACATAGGGGTATACACACTAGCTTGTATTTATAAACATTTTAATTTATATACATGAAATTTAATGTATATTAATGTGTATATATACACATAGAGACGTTTATAGTCATAGGATTATACCTATGAACATCATATATATGATATCATGGGAAAAGGAATATGAGAGGCAGGAGAGCCGCGCAGCTCTCTGTTGAGGTCGCTGATTCCATATGGCTATCAAAACCGCCGTGTCCTATCAATGATACCAGCACCAAAAGCGCACTGGGCCACCAGCGGCCATGGGCTGCCGTGCTCATCCCGGGCCCCCCTCGCTGTCCCCACCGGTGCCACCGGCGCCTCGGTGCCCACGCGGGATGGCGGCGGTCGCTCCGGGAATGGCGATCCCACCATGTTTTCCGAGAGCGAGAAACCCAAAATTTCACCAACCTGTAGAAATGCAGGGGATGCAGTCCCGGCCCTGGAACTTCTCCCGGCCCTCTCCCCCTTGTCTGCCGCGGGGGTCCAGGCGAAGTCTCCGTGGACCCAAGGCTGTTCGGTGACGATATCCCGGGTCGCTCCACATGTCCCTCAACCTCCTGCTCCGTGAAATGTCCCTCAACTTTTTTTACGGCCTGTGTAAAGGATGGAGTCCCCATCCGAGGCCCCGTTGGGAAGAACCGCTCTCACGGGGACCCACCGCCACCACCGGGAGGCCCTGCCCTGGCAGGATGGCTGCTCCTCCGGGTGGTTCACTGGGGTGGTGAGATATTTTCGTTTATTTTTATAGCGATATTTTGGTTGGTTGCTTGTGCGTATATGCCACACAAGAAAACTAAGCTTTTTTTTGTTATTGCTTTTCTTGTTGCTTTTAAAAACAATTTTAAAAATATTTTTTCTATATCGTTCAATTTGCGGTTTTTTTGATAATTTTTTTCTTTTTCTCTTTCTTCTCCTTCTCCTTCTCCTTCTCCTTCTCCTTCTCCTTCTCCTTCTCCTTCTCCTTCTCCTTCTCCTTCTCCTTCTCCTTCTCCTTCTCCTTCTCCTTCTCCTTCTCCTTCTCCTTCTCCTTCTCCGTCTCCTTTGTTTTTATTATTTTTAAATTTTTAATTTTTTAATTTTTAAAATTTATTTTTTAAATTTATTATTATTTTAAATTTATTTTTTAAATTATTCTTTAATTCTTCTTCATGAATCTTTTTCACACTTGCCAGGCACCGGATCCTTTGTAGCTTTCTGCAATTCACACGCTGTGGGGCTTGAGGGTTTTCCCCTGCTTAAGGGACGGCATTTCCCTGCAAACCTCGAACAAATAATTACTACAAATACTAAAATATTATAAAATAAAATAGCAGCAGTCCTCACAGCCACCATCAGCACCATCTCTGTGTCCGGCCGAGGGTCTCCCCGAGGCCGTCCCCTCACCCGGCTTCTTTCCCCCCTGTGTGTCCCCTGGGACGTGCAGGGGTACGGGGACGTGGCCCCCACATCCCGAGGGGGCGGCCGGGAGGGTCGGGGTTGACTGTCCTTTTTCTCCAGGGGGATCCTACGTGGTGGAGCAGGAGGAGAACAAGCGGACGAGGACGGCGTACACCCGGGCACAACTGCTGGAGCTGGAGAAGGAGTTTCTCTTCAACAAGTACATCTCCAGGCCCCGGCGGGTGGAGCTGGCTGTCATGTTGAACTTGACCGAGAGGCACATCAAGATCTGGTTCCAGAACCGGCGCATGAAGTGGAAAAAGGAAGAGGACAAAAAGCGAGGGGCGGGAAACAGCAACGACCCCGACCAAGACTGCGTGGTGTCCTCCGGGGAGCTGCAGGGCAAGGAGGATCTCCCGCCGTGCCCCCCAGGCAACCTGCCCTCGGGGGCCTCCAGAGACCTTCTCGGCTCCAGCCTCGCCCCCAGAAGGCAGCAGGACTCTCGGTGAGCCGCGGAGAGCCCGGGCCGACGAGACAGAGGCTCCAAATCCCCGACGCCGTGCCGTGCCGTGGCCGACTCTCGCCCGCCTTCCCCCGAGGTGACTCGGGAAAGAGTCCGAAAGTCCCGTCCTGAAAAAAATAAGTGAAAGCTGTTCGGCTGTAGCAAAGAGAGACTTGCTGCGAGCCACAGGGCCTGAAGAAGCCTCAGAGAGCCGCCGGGATGGACGACACCCCGAACAGTTCCTCCCGGTCACCCCGCGCCGCAGCGGGCCCTCCGGGGCACCTTCCCCCCGAGAAGGCGGATCTCGAGCGGCCACCGACGGTGTGTACAACCCCGGGTGCACTCAGAGGCCTGGAAATCGGAGGAAAAGCGAGAGCAGGCTGCCTGACCGCGGAAGGCTGCCCGGTTCTGGAGCGAGTCCCACAGTGCCCGGCCCTGCACAAGGCGAGCACCCCAAACCTTCCCGGGGCCGGCACCCCGCCGCCCCTTCCAGATGCCCTGGGACACCGACTTTATCGAGGACTCCCCCAGGATTAATACTCATTTCTTTGTAAAGAGTAACCTAGTTTGTTTTGCCTTTGAGACATCTTCACCCCCACCCCCCAAAAAAAAACCCCAAACCCCCCAAACCAAACAAGCCCCGCCCCCCATCCTCACAAAATAAAAATGAAAAATGAAAAATTGAAATAAAAATTAAAAAAACGAAGAAGAATTATAAAAGCCCAAGTGTTCTGCGGGCAGTATTTGCCTCGCTCGACGACCGCCTCCCGATGACCGGCACAGGTAGCCAGATTCTCGCCCTCCTTGGCCAGCGGCTACTGGAGAAGCTGCTGCTGTCAGTGTCTCTCGGCGGGGGCTCCGCGGCGCGCAGGGCTCCGCTCGCCTCCTCTGGGGGTGGTTGCAAACCCTCGAGGATGCGGCACAAAATACGCGGCTGATCTCCGACCGTAGACAGAGGTAGATCCGTCTGCAGGGCGAGCGCGGGAAGTGTCCGAGGGGACAGAGCTGGTCTCAAGGATATTTTCTTTTGAGGTAAAGCTCCTGGCTTTCTTCCTTCTCTCCCGCAAGCTTGGACTCTGCCTGGGAAAGAAGAACCGCACCCCTGCAGCACAAGCTGCAGTCCCAGTGTGACTCTTTGCATGGTTTTATTCTGTTTTATTTTTTACATCCCGGCAGAGGTTTGGAGCCGGATGACTCCCGAGGAGTTGTCGGGCGCTGGTGCCTTTTTTTTGAGGCGTCCCGAAATTCAAGACGAATTCGGCAGTCCCAACCCAGCCTGCCTGCTCTTCAGCCGCTGGCCGTGTATTGCCAGAAAGATCTACTCCTTCGCGACAGCTGTGACAACGGGCATTTTGTATAAATGAAAAGAGCTGTTCCAGCGACCAAAGCATTGCCGGAATTTCAGCTAAGTGGGGAAAAAAAAAATCACAATCTAACCAGAAACAGAGAATAGCGGAGGGAAAGAAGCAGGAGATGTCCGGGTTTGCTGTGTTTCAGGCGGATCTGTTTCCTCTTCTCGACGGAGAGGCTCAGGACCTGCCCCCGGCAGCAGCAGCCCCTGGAGCATCCCTTGGGAACCGCCACAGCCCGCCCCGGGCTTGCAGGCCTGGGAGTACCACGGAAAGAGGAGGAGAGTCTGTCCCACCCTGGACAGAGGATGTTCCCAGTCCTTAGGCTGAAGGCGAGGGGAGGGGAAGCAGCTTGCCACAGATCTTTGGGGTTTTTCCATCTTACATGAGACTTTTAACAATAAGGTGGAGGCTTGCGCTGAAGGTGTAATTCGTCTGTTGCTTTCCTTTCCTTTGGGGGCATTAAGATGTGTGTGTGTAAACAGGGGCGTTTTTCCTCCAAGTTGCCTGAGAAATCTGTCATCCAAGCCTACATATCCTTATTCATCAAAACGCAGTCAATGAGTGGGAACTTTACTAATGATTATATGAGCAAAATTCAAATAAAGCTGTTCTGCTTAAAAAGCAAAGCACTGTACTAATTAAAGTAACATTTCTCAAACTTCTGGGGATCATAAAGCAATATTTAAACCTTAGCAATTCCAGTCACTGTTTATTAGCATCAGCTTGTCATTGGAAACACACAGTGAAGCAATTTCCACACACTTTTACAGTGTCTGTCACTGAAATTGCAAGTCAGAAGCTTCTATAAAAATAGCTACAGCTTAAAAAAAAAAATCTATCATACAAAATACCACGATTTTCTGCTATAATTTATACAGCACATTACCCTGGGTAAACAGCACATGGTGTATGAAACTTTGTAGGTCCTTTCTCTTGCATCATGCATTCAGTTTCAGTTTTCTCCATGCGCTGCTGAAAAAATTGAGAAGTTGCAGAACTGATATGACTTGTTTAACCACAGAGGCAAGGTATTTTTAAGAATGAGAGAAGAATCAGACCAGCATGCCTTAGTTTTATGGAGTAAAATCTTTTTCTTCAAAGAATTGACATGGCTTATAGGTTTAGCACTTACATGTATTCATGCTTTTTACAGCTGCATCAATGAAAAAATAGCACTAACAAGATAGTTCTGGGATCGTGTAGAGGAAAAGATTCATGGTAACTTTCACCTGTCAGATCAGGCAGCCCTGCACCGTGCTGGGGAAAGGCAAGGATGACATGGAGAGTTGTTTGCTGCTAGAGTTCTTGTACTATGGCATCTCACAAAACCCAGTTGTCCAGACATACTCATTTTTTCCTAGGAGACACCCTCCCTTATGGTATACTTCATAAATTATGTTATTAAATAGTTCCTAATTTATATTTAACCACCATTAACCCTAGAGTATGGTTTTCACAAGACATTCTAAAAATCCTAATTTTACAAGTAGGCAAGGTGTGAAAAGTGTGGGATGTCTTTTATTTCCTTCTCCAGCAATACCCAAGCCCCTCAGGTACACGTGTGAGAGGCCCTCAGAAATCATATGTATTCAGTGTTAATTATTTTAAAGAAACACTAAGCAAGATTCAGGGTGGTTTTCCACTCCCTGGATACACCCTATAATGGGCATTCACAGCACCAGGGACAATGGTGACATCAGTTCTATGTAGGGCTCCAGGGTAAGACAGTGAGCTTGCAGGTCTTGAAGCAACTTTGCACGGGCAACACCTTTACTGGTTTGCTCAGATACATCCCCCAACACTGCAGTGAAAGCTTTCCTCTCTGCTTCTGCCCTACTGTGATAATAACTTATTACATGAAGGACCACAAGGCAGGAAATGTTTAATGGCCTTTTCTTTCCCCAAGCAGGACTGAGCCTTTCATATCCCCAAGGGCACACAGGTAGGCAAACCCTGGCTAGAAGCTGAGAGCTGCTGTCACACACAGGACAGATCATGCCATGAAAATGCTGCTGGTTTGCTGCTGTCTGAGGGGCCACATCCTGCAGCCCCTGCTGGGGCCTTGCTATCACCACCCTTTGGCTAATGCTCAAGAGAGTGAACAAAATCTCACTCCCCAGCCTATGCTAACTCCTGCTTTACCTCCCACATACAGGACCACACTCCAGGACCCCGCAGGAATAGCCATAGGATTAGGGTACTGTGCTTGTCTCCTCTGTTCCAAACCCATACATTTTCCTGAAAATCCCTCCATGTATGAATAATTATGCCTATAAATCAATTCTGAAAGCTGTGGTTTAACCTGAGGTGTGAGTCTTTGCAGTCACCCCCTGAAACTACCTCTCACTCTGCGGTTGCTGCTGCTGCCATGGACATGGCTGAGGAGAGATGTCAAAGGCTGAGAGAAGAAATATTGCTCAGAAAGTCTTCTGTGCTTTGAAGTGCAACCACAGGTGGGATGCCTGCCCTGCAAGGCATCTTCCAGCCTGGCCACCACACAGGGCAGAGTTGGCTGGCAGTTAAATGTTTTGTTTCAAGTCTTATTTTGGAGGTGGAAAGAAATATCAGTGTGCTCCCATCACTTCTGACAGCTTATAGAGTTCTAAGGAGAGATATTCACATAAGTGTAGGCAACCCATACACACACACGCCATCCAATAAACTGGCACTCAGAAAGGCAGTTACCTACCTCAAATGGGGATAAGAATATTCAATATTCAATATTTGTATAGCAGTCTATACAAAGTCTATACAAGTCTACACAGGCATTGTATATGCCTGTTTTAACATCTAGGAAGGACAAGAAAATGTGGAAACACTGTAGTGTCCAAGTTAGTAGTGAACACTACCTGTGTTCATTTAACCACTACTTACTTTCATTTATCATTTACCCTCACCCCTCCCATCCCACTGGCTTCCAACACCCTCTATAAAATCCTACTGTTCACTTTGCCAGCACTGATGTGCCCCAGCAATGCTTTAGCTGTGAGAACAATGAATGTTGAAGCAAAAGGGAAAATACAGGGAGCAAGGTTTCTCCTAGTCTCTGTCTTTCCCCATCTTTTTTTGTCCCACCATTTGTTGACCTGGTATGCAGCTCCTCTGTTCCTCAGTGCTTCTGAGATCACAACATTTGCAAGGGCAAATAAAACAAAAAGGAAATGAGCTGAGTCCCTCATACTCCCCAGTGTGCCTCAGTGATGAATCAGACCTGCTCAGCTTTGTTCACTGAGTAGGAAACTCAAACACTTGGTTCCTTTACTACTTGGCCTCATGCACTTGCTGTCTTGTATCAGGGCTTGTTTCAAGAATCATTTGCTTCCATCAGCAGCACCACTGTGTCACGGTTTGACACTGGCCCGGCAATTAAACCGAAAAACAGATTTTTATATTAATCCCCCTCTCCTCCCTGATAAGGAAAGGAGAGAGAATAAGGAAAAGAGACTTATGGGTTGGAAACTAAACTACACAACTTTAATGAAACAGGAATGATAAATAGGAAAAATTACTAAATATATACAAATATACAAATATACAGGAAAAGATTGATCCCACATTCCTCCCCCCTTTCCCCCAATAACTCTCACGTCACCACTGAGGCTGCAGGGCAGCCCTGGGAAAGTCCAGGCTGGACCCTGGGGTCAGGAGCAGTCGGGAGCTGGAGGCAGGAACACACAGATTCAGGCTGGCACGGATCAGGATCACAGGCAGACGAACGGACGGAATCCTCCCAGGATGCCGAAGCACACAGGGAAACCCGGTGAAGGAAGGCAGGACGAGAAGCAGGAAGGGAAAGAAAGGGAAAAGGAAGGAAAAGGTGTCGACCCTCGTGATCCCTCAAATTTATACTGAGTATGACGTGTATGGGATGGAATACTCTGTTTGGTCAGTTCTGGCATCTATCTTGTCTCGGGCCTCCCAAAGGAGGGGTTCAGGTGGGACCTCTTTACTCCTTCTGCAGGGTAAAATGTTTTCCTCAGAAGCAACAGTGTCCTTGGGTCTGCATACCAACTTCTAGCAGTAACTATAAACATCCAGTGTTATCAGTCCTAGAAGCAGACACTGTCTGAGAAACTTCTGTTAATTTCAGCAAGTGCAACTACTTACAAGAAACTTAGCCGAAAGCAAAAGTACAAACCAGAAAATCACCTTTATCCTGGCTCAAACCAGGACACACTGGAAGGAGAGGAGACTGCAGCTGTGCTGCCTCTGATGGAGGTGTCTTTAGCTGGCACCACATGTTCCCAAGGAGCCCTGATGCCTGATTCCATCCATCAGGATCCACTGGGCACAAGAGGCAAGTGTCTTGGGAAACAGACGTATTCTTCATGCATGACCCCAGAATACATTGGGAAGGAAGAAACTTGAGAGATGAGGGTGAGCTGAACCAACAGGCCAAGAACAGAAGTATCTCAAGCAGGCCTGGAGCATCTCATTTTGAAAGCATTGACAACGAGGGAGTTGCTAGGTTTCATTCCATGACAGAGATGGTTTGGGTATGATGAGCTGGTGCCAGTAGAAACTTCATGGCCTCCCTGTCCCTTGACCGAGACCCAAGGGGAGAAAGGCATCTGCTAGGAGAAGCCTTGGAACACTGTGCTTATGATTCAAGAGTAAAATTTTTAGCAGGCATGGAAAGAAGATAGTATGATGGTTTGGTCTCCATTTGCAGGGTTAGACTTGGCAGTGCATGGTGGAATACCATTGCCTCCATGAGTGACTGTTAGCACGCTGGTATTTTTTCAGAGAAGAGGCAGTGTGTGCCATTGCATATTGAGCTGCAACTCTTTTTGACGTTCCCTGCAGATTTCAATGCACTGAGCAGAGTCAGGCAGGGATCAGTGACTTCACTGGCATGAGAAGAAGCCAGAATCAGGAAAGGGAGAATGGAGGGCACCCCCAGCCATTGTCAGGAGATGGAGTTTTTTCAGAACCAAGGAGGATCTAGAGGAGGGATACCAAGTCCTGGGCTCAGCAGAGACCTGTGTTTGAACACCACTTCCCTGGGCCCAAACCCTTCTCCAGAGAAAAGCAAACAGTTTCCTGGTGGTAGCCCCAGCTGGGTGCGGCATCACAGGGCTCCAGAGACATGTTTCCAATGAAACTTCTGGAGAGGGGGCTGTATCTTGCTGCACCAAGTGGTTATGGAGCAGCCCCCTTTCATCCTGGCCTTTAGTTACACTTCAGCACAACTCCTGTCATTGATCTGATTCAAAATATGCATCTCTCACTCTCTGCAGAACTTCCAGAACCGAGAGCTGATCTGTCACCTGGTTTGCCTTCTCTCCTTTTCCGCTGCTAACCTCTTGTTGGTGAGTCAGTATTTGGCTAAGGGTGAGACTCTGTGAGGTGACACTGCTCAAGATAAGCTGGCAGAATAGCAAGTCCTGTTTGGTTTGTTGTTTTTTTGTTGGTGGTGGTTTTTGGGTTTTTTTCCAGTTCATTCTGTAAACTGAATTTTTATCCCAAGAATGAAAACTGTCAAAAAGGGGACTGACGGAGAATTTTCTCTACTCTGAAGGCATAAAATGCTTTATGCTGGAGTGAATATGGTAAAACTAATAGTTAAAGTCACAGCTGGTTCCTGGAGGAGTGATTGGATACCTGCTCACAGCTTCACCCTCTGCTGCCACATCATTGATGGTTTGGTTATATTCATGCCATAGACCTTCTTAGTGAGGCACAGTTTCACTTCAAACAGAAGGAGACAGGCAAAGGCATTGAAAAGCACCACAGCTTGTAGAGATGCATGATCCTTATGTGGAAATGAGGAGTATTCCTCAGGAGCATCCACAGCAGGAGGAAAAAGAGAACTGAAATGGAAACCATTGAAGTTTTTGCTCTGTCCATCTTCCTAAAGCAGGATCACTCCAGATTTATTGTTCTGTTCCCTTCACTCAAATCTACAAAGCTGCAGGTTTCCCAAACTTCCTCTGTTATAGCTTATTATTCCTACCATGGGTGTATTTTTTCAATATCCAACCAGTCTTATCTGTTGCAATTACAACCTATGGCTTTTCCTGAAGACAAGACAAGGAATTTCCCTTCTCTTTGTAACAGCTACCCACGAAGGCAAATAACAAGATTTTGAGAAGAGACAGAATTTTCTAAGCAACTTTTGGCATAAAAAAGCTTATTAGAAGCTTACTAGAGACATTGGTCAGAGCAGTTTTGCTGGAGCTCAAAAATCAGCAGCTGGAGTGAGTGGACATAAGAGGCAAGTAGAGAAATGGTACTCTGAGAAGTTGATGGAAGGCAACACCATGCATGGACAGACAGAAGCAGGAGCTGGCACTGGAAGCAGAAGGGTTCACAAGTGAGGCACGTAGAGACTGAAGCTGTTTGGTTTGTTATGGAAGCAGCCAAAGGGAGGTATTAATGGAGAAAGGTGAAGAAAAAGGTAACTGATGCAGTGCCAAGACCTCAGCAGCTATAGGATTATGATGCCAATGAGCTCATTATCTGGGAATGCTGTTCTGCTTGTAGGGAACAAGTCCATGATATAGAAATGAGGTGCTTTGTGTGCTTTACTTAGCTGTTAATTGCAGCTTGCACCTTTCCTGCGGAAGCTTAATTCCCGCTTGTGATTTGATGGAGTTTGCTCAGCAGCCTCCACATTCCTCCTGAGCCATACATTAATGACAACTGTCGGGATTCCAGCAGAGATTTCTGTTTCTCTGCACTAGTGTTTATTCACTGTCAGGTGTGGGGTTTGATCCAGCTGTTTCTGTTCAGTACAGATCAGGTATACACAGTCCAGATTGCCCAGAATAAAGCTATTTTTGGCAAAACATCTCATAGAGCTGCCTCATAATTCCTGGGAAAAATCATCTCAATTGGTTCAGATGCAGACTGGTGATTGTCAGCAGAACTGCAGAGATGTAGGATATAAAAATCCATTTGGACTGGCAGATTTATGTCCTACTCTGGCAAAGTTCCATTTGCTCCTATCCCTGCTTTTATTCCATCCTCTCAGCTCGGCCCTGAGAAGTGAGGTAAGACACACACCAATGCAGCTCCTGGGAGATCTGAAAAATCTTGCCCTCCCTGTGGAGTCCCAGCAATTAGGTGACAGAGGGCTGGGAGCAGTGATAGCTTGTTGGAAAATCTTAGTGTCCTTGCTTCATTCATCTTGAGTGGACACTAGATACATCAGGGTTTCATTGTGAACCTGCAAACACTGGGGAGAAGGAGGAGAGGGAGGGTCAGGAAGGGGAGAGCTTTTAGAGGTTAGGATCAGGACCAAGGAAGAGACAAGTTGGCATCTACAGGACATGCCAGCATCAAGCTGGGTGAGTCAGACCTAGGGAGATGCAGTATTTCTTCTGAACACTTGTGGGATGCCAGCCTGACTCCATGCCTGGTTATGGAGCTTGGAGTGGGAGAGAGAGGAGGATGCAGAACAAGCCAAAAGCCAGCCAGGGAGAGATTAACTTGAGAGACAGCACTTCCATCCATGGCCCAGGGCAGGAGCTGGGGCTAGGAGCCAGGACAGTGATGGAGAGGAAGGGAAGAAGCACAATTTGCTTCCAAGGGCAGAGCTGGGGAGCACGAATGGATATGAAGGAGACATAGGAGGAGACCCTCATCCCAGCCTGAGGGTGCAGTGACATGTCACATTAATCCTAAATGCTAATACTCCCTCTCTGCCTGCTGTTTCTGTAGGAAATAGGAACAGCTGGATGAGACAGCTCAACTCAGCTATCCAACAAAATAACAACGTCCTGCAAGAAGTGTCACCTCTTTCTTTTTCAGAAAAAAACTCACTTTGCACTTGTATCTGCAGTAGTTTTGACACAAAGCAGAAGTCTGGTGCTCCTGCAGGATCTGGAAGCTAGGAATAGGCAGGCAGGGAGGTGGAGGAGAGCAGCCCATGGAGCAATGGATGCAGGACAGTAGACGGAAGAGTGGGAAGAGGGAGTAAAACCTGTGGGAGGTGATTCTACCTGACAGCCTGTGAAGTGCTTGGAAGGCATTTCTGTTCCCCTAACCCCTCTCTACTCTTCTGCTGGGTGGCAGTCATGCTTCTGGGCCAGACTTCTGCTCAGGGCTGAACCCGTAAGAGTGAGTAAGAGATGGGTGAAAGCCTCGGGTGCCCCCATATTCCTTGTGGAAAATACGACCAGGGATGGGAGATGTGCAGCCTTGAATTTCCTCCACTAGTGAAGCCTCTACATGGGGATCCTCAGGGAGGGAAAAATTGCGAAAGTTGGAACTAAAGCGCTCAGAAGTGTGTCTCAGACCCATGTTCATAAGACATGAAGGCTGCTCAGACAATCTGAAACCTTGCAAGTCTTTTTTCCATCATATGCCATCATCCTAACAGTGATGCTGCACTTCTGAAATTTCTTTTCATATTCAGCTTTAAGAACCATAGTCTATTGTATTGCACAGCACTGTGAAAAAAAAAAATTAAAAATTACATTTGTCCTAGTTATTTGTATTTAAATTTGACCATTAAAGCAGAAGGAGAGAAAATACAGTAAGTCTTAGTAATAAGAACATGTCTTCAAAGAAGAAAGGAGAGAGCTCTTCTACAACAGGAGGAAATGGAAATGGTGCAGATATCTCAGAACCCTTTCTAACAGTGGTAAAAGTGAGGAACAGTGAGACGTGTCAGAAGAAAATGCTTGAAGAGGCTGTAAAATTCTCCCCACTGGACAGGTTGGGCAGCAGGTGAGGTGCAGCACTGTTAGCAATGCCATGACCACAGTCAGTGTAACCAAGGAAAAGAAGGCTGGACGAGGTGAGCCCTTGAAAATGCTCCAGCTCTGTGTTTTAGGAGTCCCCTTGCCATCACTTTCATCTCCCCTCACCAGTGCTGACCCATTCGAAAATGGGGAAAAACACTCATTTTCTTAGGGCATGTACCAATTTGATGTCTCCTCACTGTCAGCCTCCTGACTGATCCTGCTGAAGAACTTTCTTGCCTCTCTTATGTTTCCTCTTGAGGCCCAAGTCATTCTGGCTGTTGGCCATCTTTATTTCCCCACTGACACTCCAGGAGATACCCCTTTTGCCAGTAATTTCTTCCTCTTCTGCCATCTCTTGGACAGTCCATGCTGCACCCCAATATATTCTCTGAAGCCAACACTCACCCAGAGTAGAGAAGCAAACTGAATGAAATTGGATAAGGAAAATGATGAAAGGGGGCCTTCAAGCAGACAGAGAATGTTCCAAGTGAGGACATGGAAGAGGCATAAAGCCAAGAGCCAGCAAAGGAGATCTAGGCTATGGTCCAAAGCTGACTGCAGCCAACAGACCTGATTTAAACTGGGCTTTGGACCAAACTCTTGGAAAATAGCTGTGAAGGAGGATATCAGGGGTATAATCTGTGGAGATCTGAGGACAGAAAAGTGAAGAGGAGGGGTTTGTTCAGCCATTTAAGCATGTTTTATGTAGGACATAAAATAGCTTTCTTTAGTGCCACCAGAGCTCTCCAGATGGTGCCATAGACGTTTTCAGGTTCTGCTCCATGGGGCTGTGTTTTACATGACAGCAGTGGCTGATGTTTTGTACTGCAGCAGCAACAAGCATTTAAAGAAAGGAAAAAAACTGCAGGGGGAGGACAATGAGTGGAGCTGCACTATGCTGCCCAGAGCAGCTCTGCTGGCGGTGGGCAACGGGTGCTGAGCGGTTCCAAGACCCGTCAGGCTGATCTCCGGCGGCTCAACCCCGGGGGAAAGAAGGGAGGGTTCGTCAGCCGAGGCAACCCCTCTCGGGAGGTGACACTGGGCAGTGACACAGCCGCCAGGAGGCAGCGCATTTCTCTGCCAGCTCCAATCTCTGCCATGCAGCTTTTCGGGAGCGATGCTGCAGACGGTAATCCAACGGAGCACATTCGGCCCGGCAGGATGCAACCGGAGCCGGATGAAATCCCCTTACGGAAAACTCCGTTGGATTCCTTCGTAGAACCCGGAGGGATGGAGTGCAACGCGGGGAACCGGCCGCGGGGCCCGGACCTGCCCGCGGGGCTGCGGCTGAGGCTCCACAGCCCCCACCCCTCAGCCCGGCCCGGCCCGGCCCAGACC
>JAAWXA010000003.1:58747258-58757454 GCA_038090715.1 Florisuga fusca | reverse complement strand
CTCCATTTCCATAATCCCCCATCATCCCCCCATCATCCCATCCCTTCTTGCCTACCTTCCTCTTCTTTCTCTCTGTTGTCTCCTTCCTTTCTCTCTTCATCTCCTTCCTTCCTCTCCTTCCTTCCTCTCCTTCATACCATTTCTGTCCTTCCTTCATCTCCTTCCACTCTTTCCTCTTCCTCTCTCTCTCTCTCTTTGGTCTTTCTTCTTTCTCTCTCTCTTCTGCAGACTGGAAGTGACACAGCCCAGCATGTCCCAAGCCTGTTCCAGCTCTGCAGCACAGGCATGCAGCAATTAAGAACAATTTGGGCCGTGAAGAAATAGGTAGCAATTCCCTGTTGGAAGGGACTTGCTTTTGGTCAGCATGCCAGCAGATTGGAGTTGGCATTTGGGTGTTGGCAGCTGTCCTCATCCCAGCCATTCAGCCCTACCAGCTGCACAGGCTCTATTCTGGGCAGCTTCCTGGCAAAAATAGCTGAAATCAGTTCTGTAAGTTCTAGAGAGCTGGAGCATCCACCCTTCTGCCTTCCAGATGAAGAAGTAAATGGACAGGAGCAGATCCCCTGGGGCATCTCACTTTGTGTATTCACACACAGGTGTCCAGGATTTCTTATAACAGTCCAAGATGGAATGTCTTTTTAGCTGGCTTATGTGATTTCAATGCCACATATGAATCTGAGACTAGACCCTTAATCTGAGCATGCCCCAAATCACTTCTCAGCACTGAAGCCAGCTGTCACCAAGTAGTCTGTATGCAGATGTCTTCTTTGCTACCCTCTAGGACTTGCTGGCTGCATCCAAACCATGCCTTGCAAAGAGCCCCTTGCTGCTACTCTCAAACCGTGCCCAGGAGTTTCTAGAGCAAGCAATGCTTGACCTAGTCTGTGGACCATGCTAACCATTTATCAGCCCACTTGAGGGAGATGCAGTGCCCAGGAACACACTGTCACTTTTTAATTTATTAGGAAAGATGTAGGGATACAGCCTAACATTTGCTTCTGTGGCTCCTCAAGTGGATATCTTGACAGCAGCAAGGAAGATTTCTGCCTTCTCAGCAGGTTCTGGGTGACTTCAGAAGATGTCCACTAGACAGAGTGAAGAGATGTCACTGAACTGAGCTTGAATTTGTGAGCAGAGTACTCTGCTCTTGGGTTTTGATGCTGATGAGTGCCAGAGCAGTGAGTAGCTGGGAGCCAGTCTGGGAGCCTCTGAACCAGGACTGACTTGAATTTGAAGAGCACTGCTACCAGGGTCTGAGTGCGTGCTGATCTGGGAGAAAACAGTCTCTTGCCTTTCCTCAAACAACATACAGAGAATGTGATGTTGGCAAAGGAAAAATACAATGTGTGAGATTAAACATGAGGACTGGTTTTTGAGACGTTTAAAACCAGATAAAACCAGGCTGCTGATTCCACCAGCATGAATCATCAGTTTGTGCTGACGTGCTCCTAGCAGTTCACACCAGCCCTTGCTTTTTCCTGAGCTGGCAGGAAGGGACTTGTGGCCTGAACAGGCTGGTTGACCAAGGAAGGGAGTGGCATGGTGACACACCGTGAGGGACCTGGAAAGAAGCAGCCCTTCTGCTGCCTTCCAGCCCCTGCTGGATTGTTACTCTTTGTTGGCTCTTTCTGTGGGCTCTGCAAGTCTCTGAGGTTCATTTACTTATGTCCATCTCAGCAGTGCCTCCCTTTGCTTTGGACCTCAGAGCAGATCACAGACTGGTCTGGGCTTCCCGGTGACCACAGGAACCCCAAGGGACACAGGCATCTGCCAGGCTGAGGTGAGTGGCACTGCTGCCTGCACTGCCAGAGCATGGGCTTCCTCTTGGTGGGGAGGCAGCAAGTACCCCTGAGAAAATGGGAGCTGGGCATCCCCCTGTCCCCAGGATCACTTAGCACCAAAGCCTCAGCTCTTCCCCTTCCTGTGGTAGAAATGGTTTCACCCCTTATATCCGAGATAAGAAAATTCCTTCTTGCCTTTTATTTCTCAGTCCACAATTGAATTTTGCTGTCTCATGCATAAGGGGCCAGCACCCGGATACCCATGTGATAGCAGCTCCCAGTTAGGCATCCCTTAGGTGACTGGAGAGGAATATGCATGGGAGGTGGATGAATCCCCCCAGGCTTTGCACCACCATGGACTTTGCTGAGCATGCTGAGCCCCCACTCACTGTGTCAGCCACAGCTGCCCCTGCTCAGGCAACTCTTTTTGGTTGGTTCAACCAGTGCTGAGGTTGTGTTTTCCTGCCCCAGTTCAGCAGCTTGTGCCCACAGGCAAAGAGATAACATAGGGCATGTTTTACTGGAAGGAGCCGTAGGCAAGGCCAAGCCTCCAAGAATGGAAAACACCTTTGGAGCCATGATGGGAGCTTGTCAGGGGAGTGACTAAGAATGAAAGAGAAGTCCAAAACACTGACTTTGGGAGTGCAGGGTGTTGTTACTGGAAGCAAAAAAAGATCACATTTCTAGGTTGAAGTCCTGAAGGAAGAAATACACTTCTGATAAGAGAAAGTAGCTTTTTCTTCTGAGTCACTGCATTCCTGGGTGTCATTGTGCAAGATGTTTTTAGAGACCCCTTGTCAGCTCATGGTGGTTACTTCTACATCTATAAATGCATGTAAGCATCTTGATGAGGATCAAAGAAGATCTAAAAAATGGGCATTATTTACATAGAAACAATATACTGCACTTCCTATGTATGAAAAAGAGTAGCTTGATTTTTTCCTATTATTACCATTATGATTCATAGAACAGCTCATTTTAATTTTGAACTAGAATAAAATTATCTTAATAGCTGATAAGAAGTGTTTCTTTCTGAGAGAGAATGAATTCTCTTTCCTGTTCTTAAATTTTGCAAAAGTAAAGAAGTTCTCTAGATTAGTTTAGGACTGTAATTTCCTCAAATATAGTGGAGAGCTTACGTTATCTTTAAAAAATCACAATAGTTAATGTCTCTTTATATCACTTCTGACAATCTCTGTGAGAGGGACTGTCTCATTCTCAAATTGTGGGAAAAGGAAGAAAGACCTTGATTGCTAGTGCCTTTTGACTCCTGCTTGATCTAGGAGCCTTTGGAGGCTCAGAAGATCTCTGGTGACCGTGTCTTGTCCATTTTCCACTAATTTCTAGTGTTTGAGTTTTGCAGCAGGACCTCTCCAAGGCTTTGGCTACAAGCAAGCCCTTGTTGGAAGCCCTAACTGACCTTTCTGCTTTCACTCATTATGACTAGAGACCAGGCAAGTCTTGTAGCCCCAAGAGATTTTTCTGTTTGGATGGTCACTCCATGACATGGAAAAATTAGACTCCAAGCCATCTCAGTTTCCATATCTTAAAGCTTGTCTTGCTTGCCCACAGAGGAAGGGAGGTTCTGCAGCAGGGAACATCCCTTTCCAAAGAATGCCAAAGATAAGGCAGATTTTCTCTTACAAAGGTCTTTGGCCTTATGCAGCTTATCTGAAGGAAGAGGCTGTAACTCCATGGAAGGCAACAAGGCATGTCAGGGGAACAGGAGCTGACTCAAAAAAACCCTACTTGAGCTTGCGACAGCTGCCAGAAAATACCTGGCTGACTAAGGGAAGCAGAATTCCAAGAACAGAAAAGGGCCATGTGCTCTGTTTGGTTTGTTCTCTTCTTTTGGAGGAACACTAGAAATGCCTTCTTTCCAGTCCTGCTTGTTATAGATGGGTGCAGAACCTGGAGGCAGATGATGAGTCCGGATGCTACATTTGGCATCTGCCTAACAGGTGTCTTCAGTCCAGTTCCAGTGCTACAGATCAGCAGGTTGGAAATGAACAGTTAGAACTTTAACCACAGCAGGGTAGTTTCAGACCAGATATAAAGAAGATTTTTTTTACAATGAGGGTGGAGAAAGAATGAAAGAGTTTGCTCAGAGAGATGGTAGACGCCCCGTGTCTGAAAACACTCAAGGTCAGGTTGGATGGGGCTCTGAGCAACCTGATCAAGTTGCAGATGTCCCTGGTTAATGGAGGGGATTGGGTTAGGTGACCTTTAAAGATCTCTTCTAACCCAAACCAGCCTAAGAGTATATGAAGCACATAAGACCTCGGAACTGAATCAAAACCTCTACCTTGACCAATAGGTTAGATATTACATTAGGTAGATTATCTACTGTAGATAGATTACATTAGATATTAATTTGTGTTAGGTATTATTATACTTAAAGAAAATTAGGAACAAGAGGAGAATTACTCCTGTTACCTGCCATCTTGCCATAGCTTACTTGGACTGGGACCTGATGGGTGCCACAGATGGCTATCTGGACATCCACGTGCAAATGAAATGAGAAACTTCCAGGAGCTTTCATCCTCTGTTTTCCCATACTTCCTATACTTTACAAGTGTCAGCAGGAGAATCCAGTAGCTATCATCCCCAAATAGATGATACTTCAATTTAGAAAATAAGGCTAGAAAAGGATTCCCAGGTCTCTGTCTCTAGTCTCCTGGCAACGAACTATTTGTTTTAGAAAATAGCTCAAATTTTTGCTGTCCCTTTGCAAATGAGCATCTGTCCCCTCTTTCAAGGACGGTAAGTTCCACTTCTGAAAGAACCAAAAACTGAGAGTGAAACTGGGGGCATTGTAGAAGCTGACACATTAATTAGAAGAAACTGCCTGTGTTCACCTGAGTCACAGCACGGCAGAACATGCAGGTGGGAAGGAAGCAGCTCCACATTGCTGAGGAGAGGGTCTCCACCCTGCCCCAGTGAGGAGCTCAGCAGGAGCAGAGACCTCAGTCCAATTAACCTTTGACAAGATGGCAGGTAACAGGAATAATTCTCCTCTTGTTCCTAATTTTCTCTAAGTATAATAATAACTAACATCTAATATAATTTATCTATCTATAGTAGATAATCTATCTGATTCTAGGGAGCTCTATGAGAGGTGAAAACACTTATGGTTTGGGCAGGGGACAAACAACCAGCTCACCCTTCCCAAACAGTGCTTCTGGCTCAACATCATGGTTCAATCACTGGACTGATCCAAGTGAATGTAAATATCCCCCTTCAAATAAATAAGAGACTCCATTTGTCCTTTTTAGAGTCCTTTATGGAATATAGAGGAAGTCAGAAAGTTGCTGGTTTATTTGCCTGGGGATGGGAGGGAGAAAATATTTGAAATGTGAATATGGTTTTCTTGGTTTGTTCCTTTTCACACTAAGAAATTACTTTTCTGCATTACCATCATCAAGAATTTGAGGCGAGCTCAGAAAATGTTTGCTAGGAAAGAAACAAAGATCTGTAATGGGGTTGTTTAAAAGTGTTAGGCTTGTTTATATGTCTCTAATGAATTTCTGGAGACTTGAAACCTTTGTGGACAACAAGCAGTTCACCTCAAAGTGGGCAATGCAATTTCTCAGAAGTCCTACAAGCAAGAGATGGAAATCCTGAAACTTCAGCGTTAAAGACAACCAGGAACACTCCTCTGAAGGGCTGCAGGAACTGTCCCAAAGGTTGTCACATCCAGGCTGTACTGGGAGGCATCTGATTGCCACCATTGCAATGGGGAGCCCTGGGCTTTTCCACAGGCATGGAGAAATGCCACCAAAGCCATGCCAAGCAGCACCTCTCACATCCCCAGATCCTTTGTGATTAATTTACTTATGGATGGCCTTTCATAGTTTCGTGGTCATCTTTTTTCGTGCTGCCATTAATTATTCCTGGAAGCAAATAAAAGGGCCCACTGATATCTCTCCCTCCCTCTCGCTGCAGCTACCTTTTCCTTAGGGAGAAAAAACTTGTGCTCGTTTGCAGTGGGACAATGCCGACTTTTGAACCTCTAACCACTAAACAAACAAACCTTGCGCTCTGCTCCGCAATCCAAACAGGGTTTATTGACAGGCGTATCGCAGCAACGCGTAGCAACTCAGGCAGCAGCCGGGCCGGGGATCAATGCTGCTAGGGTGGACCCGGGCACCAGAGGGCATCGTCGAAGGGATTGGTACCACCCAGGGTTGCCTGTGCCCTGGCTGCTGCTCAGGCCGCTGCCCCCTGAGAGCCCTTGTGCCCCCTTGGGGAGATCACAGAGGAAAGAATAGGTCGTTGTGCCTGCAAAGCCCTGTTACCTCAGCCACCTCTGGTGCAACAGCTCTACTGCAGTTTAAGGGTGCTGCTGCAGAGTCAAGCTCTTCAGTTTGGGTGCTGCTCAGCTTTAGGTGTCCCCAGGAAAGTAGCTTCTCCATAAAGATCCAAGTACCAAGAGGTAAGGAAAGATTCAAGAGGTAAGGAAAGATCCAAGAGCTAAAGAAAGATGGATAGGGGTTCTGTCTCTCTCTAGTCCAGAGCAAACCATGAACATTGGACTCAGCAGGACACTGTGTCTCAAACCCATGTGCAACAAGCAAAACTGCTTGGGTGCTGCACCCAGGTCTCATGGCCAGACCTGCTTCAAAAACTATGCATGAGGCACAAAATCAAACCTACACAGGAAGTGCTCCTGTCCACTGTGGTCTTTCCCCAGGCACAGGAGTCCTGGATCGGGTTTGCAGAACTGCTGTCAGCCTCCAGACAGAACCCAGCCCTTGGCCCAGCAAGCTACATACAGCCAAAACAAAGCATAAGAAATTTTGGTGCTCACCATTTCCCAAGAGCTCTTCTGGGCAGAGAGAGCTACCTTGTCCATGAGGCCAGGCCCCAGCCAACCAATTCTCCCTCTGCAGTCCTGCAAGCAGATTCTGTTATTTTGTTGAATTTTGGCTTTCAGCAAAAGGTGAGAAGTGTCAGGAAGAAGACAAATGAAATGCACGCACACACCCCCCAAAGAAAAATAAAAAGGTAAATTGAATATTTTAAATAAACTCAATTTTGAAAAAGGAAACAACGCAGGCCAAATGCTGGGGAAGACTGAAACCCACGTGATATGTTTCGGGCTGGATAGACCTCTCACCCCTGACAGGGCCCATGCCCAAACAAACTGGTCCTACACTCAGGCCCAGGTAATGGCTGCAGCATTGTTGCCCAGCCTGGCTGCGTGGCCTCACTTTTCATGGGGGATTTTTCCAGCCACAAGTGAGTTGTACACATAGAAAACAGCCAGGCTGATTGGGCCTTCCCATGTTTTCATCTCTGACTAGATGAGTTGTTTGGCATCTCTGCCCCGGGTTCCCACCATACCCGGTTCCCAGTGAGACTGGGAATGAAGCCTACGTAAAGGTGGTAAACCCAAGGCAACTTTGGAAAACTGGCTGGAAAAAAAGACAAAGCAAGCTGAAAATTCTAAGGAGGTGAGAGAAAACACATAAACAATGTGACATTCCAAAAAGGCACCAAACACTTTGCAGTAGTACTGTGCACACATAAACAAGGCTCCTTGCTCTAGCATGACAGGACACTTTTTTCAGTGGAGACTTCATTCTTCCAATTTCTCAGCAGTGTGGCTAATAAATCTGGCTGGATGACTATCAGAACCAGATTTATGGGCTCTTTTACAAGTGTCTAACATTAAGCAATTCACTTCTGAACGTTTAAACAGTGCCTTATCTTGTCTGCTCTGGCCCTTAGGCCGGAATGAACTTTTTACATATTTATGGTTGCGAGGAAAAAAAGAAAATAAAATATAAAATAAAAAAAATGTGCTTTAATTTTTTTTTTCTGTTAAAATTCATCATTAGCCCAACAACATTTCTATGGTCTTTTGGACCAATCCCTGAGATTCACCGGGGGTGGACTGGCAAGCAGTGCCCCCTTTTATCTAACAAACTCCAGGGTAAAAAACCACCCGAACATAATAATAATAATATTAATTATAAAGCGATGACCACGCTTCCCCCGGACGACGAGACACATACACTGTACATCTGTACACACGGCCGGCCCCGCGGGGCGATGTAGTGCATGGGGGGCGAGGGGGTGGTTCTCGCACCGTGCCCCCCAGCCTACATCGCCCCGCGGGGCCGGCCGTGTGTACAGATGTACAGTGTATGTGTCTCGTCGTCCGGGGGAAGCGTGGTCATCGCTTTNGGAATTGCGGGGCCCCGGGGCTGAGCGGCTCTGCACCGCCGGGCTGCGCCTGCTGCAGCTTCTTCTTGTTGATCTTCCTCTCCTTCGCCCGTCTGTTCTGGAACCAGATTTTCACCTGCCGGGGGAGGAAAAGGGGAGTGAGGGGGGCTGTTCCCAGCGGCCGCCCCTCTCCGGGAGAAGCCGCGTCGGGAGCGCATCCCAACCCCGCGCAATACCTACTCCGCGCGAAACCTGCCCCGCACACCCCGGGGCCCGTGCAATCCTTGTCCCGCTCTTCCCGCCTCCACGCAATTCCAGTCCCCCGCATCCCGGCCCTGCGCGTTCCTGCCCGACACATCCCTGCCCTGTGTATCCCGGCCACACGTGGCGGGACCGGGGAAGGTGACTGGTGGGACAGACCTGCCTCTCCGACAGCCCCAGGTTGGAGGCCAGCTCCGCTTTCCTCCTGATGGTGATGTAGCGGCTGTAGTGAAACTCCTTCTCCAGCTCCAGCCGCTGGTGGTCGGTGTATACGACGCGGTACTTGTCTTTCGTCCTGGTTTTAACTGCGGAGAACAAAGCCGGGGTTGAGAAAGGAAAAGGCTCCGCTGTCGGTGGATGCAGGGGCAGCAGGATCCGGCCTCCTCGGCTTCCTGCTCTCCGCGCCCTGTCCGGGCCTTTGCTGAGCACAATAAACACAGGGGGGAGAAGCAGTTCCACAGTTCCATGGGGACATGGGACAAACCCCCCAGCCTGCCAGATTCAAGGGCAAACTCGGGCTCTGGGCCCTGCGGCCTGTCCCAAAACCCCGACGCACGTCCGTGCGTTGCTCTTGGGTCGCCTTGATTGTGCACTTGCTGTTGTCTTTCGGTTTTGTTTTGCCTTTCCTACTGAGAACACTTTTTTTTACAAAGAGAAGGGAAAAGGAAAAGAAATAAAAGCCTCTTTGAGGGCTCGGCGGCTTCGTTTCTAAGCGAGAAACACCTATTTAATCGCGGAGAACGGGAAGCGGCTGTCGGGGTGCGCTCCGAGTCTGGCCGAACTCCGGCTCCCCCCGCTTCTCCCCCGGCGTCGGGGCAGCGACTGAGGCGATTTCTCGGAGAGCCTGGAAGCGCGACTTGCAACTTTAGATATAAAAAATCCTCCCAAAACCCAAACACAACGAAATGCGAAGGCGAATGCCAGCGAGAGGCCGACGAGCGTGCGTCGCCACAGCCGCTGACCTCCTTTCTCCCTCGGGTTTCTTGTTCAACTGGTTGTGTTCCCGGCCCTCCCGTTCCCCAGGGAGCCGAGGTGGGGAGTCTCTGCCCCCAAGGTGCTTTATTACTAGCAGGCTGACTTTGTTCAGGTAAACTTTCTGCAAACCACAACAAAAGCACCCTGTAAAGATACAAGCCTGATCAGAGAAAAATCCCCAGAGTCAGTGAATAGGGAACACAATCCCAAACAATGCAGGACAAGGAGATCTTATCAAAGAAAAACCCCTCTCAAAGCCTTAATGACAGCCACATTCTGTTTGAATTACCACTACTGAACAAATGGCGGCAGGCGCTTTCATCCCCCCAGCCCTGCACATTAACATAAACACTGGCTCCAAAGGCAGAATTTGAATGGAGACAAGGGACCGGCCATCATAGCACAAGCCCAAACTGTGGGAACACCACGGGCTGCTGTGGGAAGTGCGACGGGCTTGGGAGAACTCCACCGCTATCCCCATCTCGGGTGTTGGGACTTCCCCCGAGGCGCGGCGGCCGCGGGCGTGGCCGGGACCCCCACCCCATACCGCATCGACACCCCCGCCGGCCCTGCCGTCCGTCGTGCAAGGCACAGAGGGGAAAGCGAACAGCAGTCGTTAATCACCGCGCTCCTTGGGAGCATTTTCACTATTTAAAAATATTTTTATATATTAAAAACACACACAGAAACACACACAAAAAAAATCAAACCAACCAATCAACAAAAAAATACAACAAAAACGCACACAAAAAAAAAACAAGCACACGAGGAAAGAGAAAAGGAAAAATACAAGAAAACATCCGAAAACAGCCGTGGAAGGAATATATCAAACAGCGGACACACACATATCTACCCTGGCAGATGCAAGGGGGAAATAAAAGAGAGGGTCTGCGGGGTATTAACATCACAAGGGAGAGCGGCGCCGACCACGGCCTGACCCGTCCTGCCCGACGAGGCCGAGGCCGCGGCTGGCCCCCCGCCAGCAGGGACAGAAGGTGGGGGGGGGGG
>JAAWXA010000003.1:58700950-58746696 GCA_038090715.1 Florisuga fusca | reverse complement strand
GGAGGGGCCGCGGCCCCGCGCTGCGCTCCGCGCTCCCTGCTCCCGGCTCCCGGTCCGAATCCAATGGCCGGCAGCACTTACATGATTAACGATTGTTTACAAGGCTCTATTAGTAATGGCCCAGACACACCAAAGGCAGGTGACGTGGAGAGGCGCTGGGTATATAGCTACTACCCCTAAAAGACGATTTGCATTTAAAAAGATAAGGAGAGGGCAGCGACCTGATCACAGCTAAATATTCAAGCCTTTATTGTTTAAGAGCTTCCTCCTTCCATTGCAACCTGGTGCACTTTAACCTCCAATCACAGGTTCAAAGGATGAAATCAAGAGACTTGCAAAAGACAGAGAGGGAGATCTAAGGGCGAGGGTGGGAATATGGGAACCGTGCATCTAGGCCTATCTGTAGGCAGCACTTTAACCAGCTCTTCTCCGTGCTTGGGGCTGGGAGGGGGAAGGGGCGGAGGAGGAGGGAGTTTTGATTAAAAATCCACAAAGCCATTTAGTCGTGGTTGTTTTAAGCAACAAACCCCACCGCGACGACCTACTGATTTTTCTGTCTCTCTTCCCGCCCGCTCCTGCTCCAGCTCGGTCGCGGGCGATGAAGAGGTAAGAGGAGAAATCCCACCGCTCCTAGAGCGCTGCCTCCTCCCCCCCTTCGTGTGCCTGCAGAGCTTCGAGGCCAGGCGCTGCTCACCTTCCCTGTCCCAGCCCGGGCCCCGCTGCCCGGAAGGGGTGAGGGCTGGGAGTGCCTTTGCCTAAAACACCAGCTGCCCTCGTGTCCTCCGCTGGAGCCAGGCCCCAGCATCCTGCCCCAGCATCCTTCCGACGGCTGGGGCCTGGGTTAGAGGGGAATCAATCGCCTCTGCCCGAAGCCCGCCACCCTGGGGGCGATTCCCTCGCTGTAGTGCGGCCGAGCCCAAGAGGAAAACGGCGACTTTGACCCTCCACGCACACAGCCTTTTTCCCATCCCGACGTCTTGGAAACCCCCTGGAAATGCTGGCCCTGGAAGAGCGGCTCCCGGGCTAGATGCAGCCGGCTCCCCTAGCCCAGCCAGCGCCCTTTGAAGAGGAGACCCCCTCTCAGCTTCCCATCGCCGCCTTTATGCTTTAACTTTTCACCCTGAGCGGGGACAATGCCAGACAATGTTTGCATATTCGCATCTTTTCCCATGACACAGAGAGAAAACTTTTCACCCGCCGAGAAAAAATGGATGAGGAAGGGGGCGTCCCCCCGTTTTCCCAGCACGGTTCACTGGAGCAGCGCAGCTCCCTGAGTCACTGGGACGGGACGTTTTGCATCCGAGGGCGGATTTTAGCTCTGCAGAGGCAGATCCCCAGTCCCTGTAAACATCTTTCCTTTTCCCCTTTTCAGTGGGCCCTTCGGTGCTGACCGTGGAGCTGCGCAGAGCTGTGCTTTAACACGAGTGGGACTAAATCAGTAACAACGCCCAAAGTATCCGGCAGGGTCCTGTGACCCTGGGGGACCGGGTAACGCAAAGGGAGAAGGACGGAGCACCGCTCCCAGAAAGAGACCACGGCGGTTCCCTCGGAACCGCCGTGGGTATCCCCGCCTGGGGAGGAACGGGGTACCCCCACCCTGCATACAGCCGGTAATGCGGTGCCTGGGCCCACACTGTCACTTGTCATTCTCAGACTGCCGCTGACAGCCACGGTTGCGACCCTACAATAACAGCATCACAACAGGAATGATGGAGGGACGCCTGCCAGCAGCCTTCTCCAAAGGGGATTTCTCTCTCTGCTGCCCATTCCCACCATCACACCTTTCTCCTCCCCCGCCGGTGGGATAAGGGGGAGAGGGAGAGGGGCTTGCAGCCTCAAGTGCTCGCTGCTGCAGGAGACTGAAATGTAACTCTGGAACAGAAACGCCGCGTCCCTTCAGTGTAATCGTTTCTCCCGATAAGCACCGGCACAGCCGATCTATGCAGATGCGAGTTTGATTATGCTGTAAACAGAGGAAGGAGTCATTAAAATGACAAAACTCTGCACGTAAAATGCATCAACCCCCTGCAAGCCCCGCACTATCTCGTTTCGGCGGCAGGGTGGCAGTGCTTTGGGCTGAGACCCGACTCCAGCCTGAGCTGGTAGGGCTGGGGACCGCCGGCCGCGGGGACGGATGAGAGCCCAGGGGAGAATCCGGGCAAGGCTCCGCGGCAGCACCGTGCAGCAAACGCACCGCTCCGCTCTCTCCTGCTCGACTCTACCTTTGCCCGTCGAACAGTGATCTCAGCTGTCCCAAGGGCACGGGAGCAACGGGGAGGCCGGTCCCTTCCAGCTTTTCCCTCGACCCCCGCGGATGGATGCTCCGGAGCATCCCCGACCGCAGAAGACCCTCTCCCAGGTCTTCCTGGATGCTGGAGCTGGGGACGCTCTGTCCAGGGACCCCCCTGTCTTAAAATCCCGACCAGGGTACACCACAAGACCTACGTGCCTGGGGGCTGGCTGGGCTTTCTTTTCGTTGCGATTGAGGCAGGATTTGTCCCCCACCTTGCCCCTCAGCCATCGGGGCTTCCCGAGGAGACTGGGGAAAAGGGCTATCTCCCTCAGCTGGGTTCCTTTCCTTTTTTTCCCCGCGGTCCTGAAGCGGCGTCCAAGGCATAGGTTTCCTGAGCCTTCCATGGCATCTGCCCGCTCCTTCCCTACCTCCATCATGGGGCTCCGTCCCAGAGCCACATCCCGAGGAAAGGAGCCGGAACCCCCTCACAGGACCCCGCGACTGTAACGCGTGCGAGTCACTGATCTGTCCCTCCTCCTTTGATTGTACCTATTCCGCTAGATTCTGAGAGGGAAAATACGATCTAAAGCCTCTCCAGCTGACGAGTGTCTGATCGGGGCTACCGTTTGCAGGGAATTTATTATTATTATTTTTTCTTTCCTCCCCTCCATCCTGATCCCAGCATTTTTTACCGAAGGGTCGTTTACCCTGGGACTCTGCGCGGGCATACGCCAGGCTCCCTCTCCTTCCTCCTTAAATCCCGTCCTTAATTGTTGAATTGAAATAATTATTTTCGATGGGATTTACCTGTCCCGGGACTGTCAGGTCAGCGGCGTGATTACGTGAGAAAAGCTGGGGGCAGGCCCCTCTGCCTGCTGCCCGCGTTGCCCGCTGGCGGGCCTTTGGTCCTCGGGAAGGCAGCGGCCGGTGCTCGGCTCTTGAGATATCTCACGTTTCATCCTCACCTCGGGCCCCGGGACTGGGGCGGTCTGAGGCGGGCAGCACATCCCGGGGAGCCCCGTCCCTGACCAGAGATCCCCCGTAAGCCCTGGGAAGGATCGAGTGCCGCGCCTCCTTCACCAAGTGCTCCCTCTTGCCGGGACGCTTCCCTCGGATGGGGATTAACTTTCTTTATCTCTAATACTTTTCGGTTTTAAATAATGTATTTTTCTGACACTTAGGAAAAGCTTGGGGTCGCAGGGAAAATCGTCCTCTCTTCCCCCACCTTAATGACTCGGAACCGGGAGCTTTGTTTGGGGGGGAGAGAAAAATAAAAAGCCCTTTGGTGGCCGAGGAGAGAGAAGGGAAGGAGGAATCGTGTGTTAGTTATTTCGACCTGTGGAATTTATGACTCCCCCTAAGCACAGACATGATAAGGACTCAGAAAACATCTTGGATCTTTTCAAGCCGGCAGCCCCCGAGGCTTTGATGTAGATTACGCTGCAGAATAACCCAATACTTTTATCATGGGGTTGATACTTAGCTTGTTTAAGCACATGCCTCTAAGGAGCGGGTTAGATGCAAAATGCTCGCTCCCGAGTGGATTCGTGTTGCTGGGAAAGAAGAAGTGACGGGGGAGGTGGGGTGGCACCTTGTGCCAGGCTGGGGCTCTGCCCTACACCGGTCCCGGGCTTCGCCGCTGCCCCGGCTAGCCCTGCTATTTCCTACAGGTGCTGTCGGACCCGAGCTCGAATCGCTCTGGCTCCCCTCCGGAAAACAGGAACGTGAGGAGAGAAGGAAGAGGAAAAAAAAAATTATACCGCAGAAGCTTTGTGCAGCCAAAGGCCTTGTGGGGGTGTCCGAGTGGACGCTCGGGTTCAGTGGACCTTCCCGGAGAGAAGTTTGGTGTGTCGGGGGTGGGGGCAAAGGCCACGTCGCTCTTCGCGGCCCTGTTTACCCGGGCTGGGCTTTGCTCAGCTCCCTTAGAAGTCCACAGAGCTCCTCCGGGGGAATGTCTGCTGGATGGTGAAATCCAGCCTTGGTTGGATTTTTAAATTTAAGATCTTTTTTTAAAAGGCAAGGGGAAAGAAAGATGCACCAGCGCGCTCAGGTCGCGTTGCATGTTCCCGTCCGTTTTCCCTTTTGTGCCACGTCCCTGCTGTCATGTCCCTCCTGGGAAGAGCGGGTCCTGATGCGGGGATGGGAGCCGTGAGTCTCCCGGCAGCCCACCCACGGAGGAGCCCCGACGGCGCGGTCCCAGCCGTGGCCACAGCCCTGGCCCCAGCGGGAGCGACGGCGGGTTTGCTCCTGGAGACAGAGCCCAGGGTTCGGCTGCTATCTTCTTCTGCCCCCCCTAGGCCACCCCCTCTCCCCATACGGACGCACCTTGGAGCACGCAGACCCTCTGTTATCTCCCTGGCTCGCAACACAGCCCCAGTGTGGAGGACGTGGTGGGAGTGCCATGCTCCTCACCCACACACTGTTGGCTTTGCAGAGAGGAACATCTGAGCTGGGAAGCCCCAGGCAGGGGAGCTCCCCAGCTCCCCAGGCCTCACCCAGAGCCACAGTGCACCCAGAGGAATCTGCAATCCTGGCCCAGCTGGCAGGACGGTGCCACTAACGCATGTGTTGACTCCCATGACAAGTAAAACTTCAAATTCATGGAATCATAGAATAGTTTGGGTTAGAAGGGACCTTAGAGATCGTCTATTTCCAACTCTCTTGACAGGTGCAAAATGGTTTGCACGTATTTGCCACCAGTGAAACCCCTGGCTACCCCCTCCACGCCCCAGGAGAAATGTGCAATCTGATGTCTTCATTGCCTTCCTCACTGATTCATTTCCTACATCTCCCAGTTTTGAACAGTTACCTTCACAGGGAAGTGACACGTTCCCCATGCCACGTCCTCCCACCCATCTCAGCAGCACTAGTCCTGATGATTTACCCCCCTGAAGAGACTTCCATGGCAAAACCCGGGTTGGCTGCCCCATACCACCATCACCCTTAGCCTGTGTTTCAAGCAGGCCAAATCCAGCAAACCTGTTCAGTCAGCAAAGGCACACAGTGGCTCTGGCCTGTGTAGATGGTTTGTTGTTTGCAAGGTCGAAGGTTTCAAAGCCCATAACTGCACACATTGTTGCAGGGCTGCTGGTGTTTTGTGGATAATCTTTTGTGCAATGTGGGAGTCCAAGGCAGGGAGGTGCCAAGCACTTCCTTGGCCTTGCTGAGCCCTGGCTGAGGGTATCATATAGGACCTTTCTTTTTCCTGGGCTTGTATTAAGGCAGGATACCATTTTTCCTCCATGGGCAAACTTAGTTCCCTCCCTCCCAAACAAAAAACCCTCAGTCCTTTTGGCTCCAAGAAGAAACTGGTGCCTGATTGCTCTCCACCACCTCCTACTTGCCCCAGCTGTCTTCTTCTAGTTCCTGGGAGGGCAGAGGAATCTCACCCCGTTTTCTTCTGGTCTGAAAAGAGGCCCCAAACAGAGTGAAAGGTAGAGCCAGGCCCAGATCTCAGGGCCAGGCTCCTGGCTGTGGCCCACACTGCCATCCTCCGGCTGCTCCCTTCACAGCTCAGATCCTGAGGAGCATCTGTGGCTCTGCCTGGGTTTAAGACCACAGCCCCTCTGCACCTAGGACACCCCAGCCTCCTTCCCTTGGTGCAGATGGCTTTTCCAAAGGACATCACAGTCCACATTAAGTAGATAATCACTTATCCAGGAGAAATATGGTGGAAACTGGAGATGGGTACCTTCTTCTTTTGGGAATCTGAAGGGGTGGCATTGGTGGGATTGGAGGACTGTAATGAGAAGTAATTCCCAGGCTTTCTTCAGCTGGAAGACAATGATGTCACCATGGCATAGGGCACACAGGGAAGGGAATCGTGGTGTGGCCAGGGAGAGGAACTTCGGACACATTTGGGCAGCCACATCTAAGTGTCAAGGCTCACCTGCAGTGCAATGGATCGTGAGCAGGTAGAGGCAGCACGTGGCAGGAAGAGTGGGTCACTGACAGGATCTCTCCCATAGGTTCCCATCAATGAACTGAATTCTGCCTCAGTCTGCATGTGCCTGTATGGATGTGGCTACAGCAGTCCTGCCACTTTCCATGATGGGCACCTGTCTCTAGGAAAGAGGTCTTCAAAAGCCTTCCTTGGCCGAGACCTCTACCAGACCAAAGGACCCCTAAGCCCCCACATTTCTGCCAAGTGTTGCTTTATAAATTTTTCAGCACAACCATAGACCCCTACATTTTAATGTGGCAGTGACCTGTAAGACAGTATCTCTTGACATGAGCAGTTCCCCTGTTTTACCTCCTCCACAGCAAGCATGTTGGGAAGCATGAATCCAGCTCAGGTCTCAGACAACTTGGCTGGAAGGCAACCTGGCTGGAAGACACCAAACACACAGCCCAAACATCAGGAGGATCACCAAGGGTGAGATAGAACTGGGCTCAGACCCCATCTCTTTCTGAAGGGTCTTTCTTGTGGGTATTTCTGAGTATCTTTTGAAAGATGTTAAACTTTTCATGGCCTAATTAATTAATTATGGGAGAGGGAAGGAAGTAGTTCTCCAGTGCAGCAACCCATTTAAATTGGGAAGAAGGAGCCTTGTGACACAGGGTATTTCATATAGTTCAGTGTCTAGGAGAAAGGGGCTGAGAGCTGGTGTTCCCAGCTACATGGCTAATGCCCGTGTCAACCTGCGTTGATTTCTGTACCCCCAAAATATTTCCCAGTGGAAGTGTGGACTTTCAAAACTGACATATTTGCAAATGGCTCTGTAGCAAATATGACCTTGGATTTCTCCACCACCTTTCATATATCTCTATAAACACATAGGCTGAAAGCCACTGCTAGTTTGCAGGACAAGTTGGCTTTTCTCTTCTGGCTAAACAAACCAGAGGGACTTCAGAGAGCCCATCCCAGATATTGTGTTGAGTGAGGCTTGTGTTGGAGGAGCACATCCAGCTTCCCAAGCCAGACACAGAAGGGCCTCCCGTTTTTTAGTGTCTGCTGTCTGTGAGACACTGACACGGTTGTTTGGGCAGATGCACTGAAGGGAAAGGGGCTGACTGGTTTGCACTGGCATCTGGCTCATCCTGTCAGCGCTATGAGGTTTTGACTGTGGATTGCCTTGGACTGCTGGATGGGCTGAAGTCCGGCACCGTCGCCTCAGTCCTGCTCCCCCTGTTCTTCTGTAGCTCCGTCCCAGACACCGCGTCTGGCCCAGACCCTTGTACCGAGCACCAGCCCGGCTCCCTGTCCCCTCCCCATCACCCTCCCTGCCACCAGCCCTCCGGGAAGGCGATGGAAGACGCGGAGCGTAGTCCCGGAGCTCCACCTAGTGCCAGCTGCTGCGGCGGGACCGGGACCGGGGCATCCCGCGGGGAAGCGTCCGCAGGACCGGGTAGGGAAAAGGGAGATAATATAATTGCCGAATGCTCCAAGCGTCTCGTCTTTCAGTTTGGCTTGTAAAAAAAAAAAAAATTAATTTTTTTTTCTTCTTAGGGTCCTGGATCCCAAGAAGGGAAATGTGTGCCTTCAAAAATCACGAAACTGATCCTTCAGCATCGCTGACTGTAGGTCTGCACAAGCTTCACGAATGGATCAGCACTCTGCCAAATTGTATTGGTAGCATCGTGGAAAGTAAAAATGCTCCTGGAAGATACTATTTTGTCACTGCATGTCTGCTGTGGCTTTGTTCCATCCCTCTGCACTATGTGAAGGAGCAGACACAGAGCTCTTCCTCTGTCCAGCCCTTACAGGACAGTGTTTCTCTTCACGGCACTTCCTCACAGGGTACTGTGTTGTCTGAGATACTTTTTAAGTGTGCATCATGAGGAGTTTGTGTTAACTTTGGGGTTCTCTATTTGCCTTTTATATTCCCAAATCTCAACGATGTGGCCAGATGACCTCCATCCATTCTTGTTTTAAATTTGTGGAAAAACATTTGACACAATTCTCTGGAATGTTTTAAAGCACATGGGAATCCCATCTGCTCTTCTGTGAGCCAAGTTCCCACCTACTTATATTTCGGGGCCAGCGAGGCCTGGATGCAATCAGTTCAGTGCTGAGCTCCTCTAGCTCTGAAGTCTGGAAACTCCTGCCTGCACAAGACACACATCTCTCTCTCCAGCCAGTGCAGGCCATGTGTTAATGGTGCTGAAAAAAATCTGTTGCTGAACACTTTGTAATTGTGTTATATGAATATGTTAGAAGTCATAAATATTTATCAGAAAATGCAATGTTAAAGTTTTATTTCTGCCTTTATAGTTTCAAATTCTAAGGACATTGAAAACAATGTCAGTAAAGAGCAGCTCAGTTTATGTGATTGCATGTTCTAGCCAAACTTACCACTGGAAATCCTAACTGCAGTTAACATCTTGTAAAATGTGAAAGAGAAGAAAACTATTTACCAGTATATTCTCATCTTGGTTCTCTGGGATGCAGACAAACATTTCCCATTAGTCATTATAAAAGCCAAATTTACAAATCCCCAGACCTCAAAGGGAAAATAATGTCTCTTTTTAGCCATATTAAAGTACCATCAAGTCTCTAGTTATTGTATGGGGAGCCTGGGAGAAAGTTAGAGACATACTTTCATTTTATTGAGGATGACTTCTGGGAATTGGGAGTGATGATATTACACTCGTAGATTCCTACAAAGATAATTTCTTTAAAATTAACCATTTTTATTTGATACTAAAACACACAAAGCCCAAAGAGTAGAATTAGCTGTATCTCAGTTGAAGTCAGACTTCCAGTTTGACATCTGGGATTTCTAGACGAGGGTGGCAGCAGATCATCTCCAAGCATCACTACTCCTGTTTGTTTTAGCTGCTTATTTTAAGTAGAAAGGAATAACTTACTCTAAGTGCCTAGCTCTCATAAGTAGGTGCAGAATATAGCCAGGATAACTAAAGACCACTCAAGTAGCCCAGGCTCAGTGAAATGAACTCACGTGAACTGGACACCTTCCAGAAACTTCACAGCAATTGAGATTTTCAGGATTAGAGAGTTGTACATATTCAAATCTATAGTTCCTTGTAAAAGAAGGCTGATTTCCCAACACTTGCCAGCATCTGGAGATGAAGATGTATGTAGCACTTCTGGAAATCACACCAGTTCCCTTTAGGTGTATAGTCATGCTTGTAAACATTGACTAAAAATCCATGGACTTTTTTTTGTTTGCTTGTGACATGGCAAGAACAGTCCAAATTCAATACATTCATTAGACACTGTTCACATAAAGCTAGGAAAAGATATGTCTGGTTGTATAGAGACAGTGTAAAGACCATTGCTTCAACTTCCCCGCAGCTCTCCAGCCTACACCAGATTTTGCCAAACCTTCACAGGGATTTTTCTCACTTCTCACATACAAAGTAAATTTTTTTGCTGAGACAGTATCATCATTTTCAGCATAAAATACATATATCCCGGACTTGTGCTGATGGTTGCAGAACTTTGATGAAATGCTGTGGAGCAATTAAAAACAGGAAAAGTACAAAAGTTCAACTTGAAAAATATTTCAAATGTACTCAAGACTCATATATAATTCTGAAAAAATTCAGCATCTTCTAATGAAGATCATAGACTAAATTATTTTTCATTAGAGAATACGTAACTGTTTTAATTTTTTTTCCTGTAGTACTGATTTAATTCTTCCATCTTCCTCATAGTTTCTGGAATGCTTCTGGGCTGTCAGGCTGTGAATTTGTTACCATCCCTTTGGAAGACAAGGTGTATAACACATCAGATTGAACTCTCTACTCTGTGAAGGACATTGATGGGAGTTTATAGTTGATACAATAAACAGTCTTATAAAATAGCAATGTACCAGTAGGATCATATGAGATAAATCTCTCTGACTTGCAAGATCTGCTGGAAACTCAGATGTGAGATCATCATGGCAAGTTCAATGTCAATGAGACAAAGCACCAACCATCAAGATATTTCTGCAGGAGGAAGGGAAGCCTTCTGCTCATCTCCATGGCCTTTGACCCACTGCATGTCAGTAAAACATGACCCAGGTCATGCAGAGAATGGCTTGTGTCAGCTGGTGAGGGAGGGTGTTAACAGGTCCCTGGGCAGGACCTAAGGATGGAGGATTGCAGAGACTTAGAGATTCCTGCATGGCTGACCTATTGAATCACTGGTTTATGAGGCAATGTGAAGAGGCAGGAAGGAGGGAGAATGTATCTTACAGAGATGGCATCCTGTTTCTGTCCAGGTTATTTGCATAGGTTATTGTTGCCAGGACAGTTGTTACATTTAGATGGCATCTATTGCAGTTATTTGAAGAGCATTTAAAACCTCTTCTTAGGTTTAGTTGCTGGTATTTTGGGGGCAGATATTTTGGCTGATTGATCAAGGATAAACAAGTAGGAGGCTCCCAAATCAATCTTAGTGGTAAAAATAAGCAGACACATCAAGGAATTTGGGCAGAGAGGAAAAAAGATAGCCCATACCAGCAATTTGGCAATAAAGAGAAGTAGTAATGTACTTGAAATGTAGAGAACTAAAGCCAGGGTATTGCTCATTAAGGAAGATACATACAAAGGAAATAAGTATCACCTTGCAATTCTAAATCAGGAAAACTCACACTGAAGCCACCATCAATTTTGCATTCTGATTAAGGCAACACCTCCCTATGGTGATTGGCTTTTGAATGTTTTCATTTGAAATGGCCTTAAAGATGTCTTTCAACTCATGGACTTTTGAAAATCAGAACCCATTTAAGCTGCTTCAAAAAGCAGGAGGAACCACACATGATTTGTTGCTTTCAAAATCTTAGGTCGAATGCATTAAATCCTAATGAAATAATGATAAAGTAATTTTAAAAGTGTGTCTTTCATTCCTAGAATTATAAGGGGATGTGGAATAAATATTATAAATTTGACAGTCTGTGTATGAAAACTCATAGGCTCTGAGAAGAGAAGTGAAAATCAGCCATGTGCTAAAGCAGAGAGACAAAGACAGTAAACAGAAAATGGAAGTTCTGAAAGAAATCTCTGAATGTAAGGGCACTGACAGGAGAATTGAATCCTCAGGACTTGAAATCAAAAGGTAAAGAAGGGGACAGAGTTAATAAAATTTATTATGATCTATAATCAGGAGGAACAATTTGATACAAAAATGCCAGAAATTATAAAAAAAAAAAAAAAGAGAAAAAACAAGAAAAGAAAAAGGATATGAAAGGAATAAAGTAGAAGTATTGGGAGACAGGATTACACAGAAATCAACTAAAATATACAAAGTTAGGCTTACAATATGTTAAATTATGTGGTGACCTTTTTGTTTCGAGCAACCTTCTGTTTTAAAATCACACTGAGATCTGCGGTGCTACAGCTTGTAGGCAGAATCTCCTGACCCCTTTGCTGCTTCTGGGGACTTCAAACTGAATGAAATATCTATCTCTACTCTTTTTCCTCATTTGGGATGTGTCTACTCAATGTTATTATTCAATCAAAACTGGGCAGCCATGGGGGATGTTTCTACAGAAGAATGTACTTGTCGGATGAAATAATCACCAAACTAATGTATTTTCCCTTCAATTATGTTTCCATAAAATAAAGAAAATGCGAAATAAATGCAAAGAAGTGTAACTGCCTAAAATTAACACTAAAAAAAAAGAAAAAAAAAAAAGGATTTTGGTCAACAGGAAAGCCCAAGTTATCCATTGGAAGCAGCCTCCAGACCAAGCTCCAGCAATGCTTGGGGCAGGTGAGACATGGTCATGGTGGGCACAGGGCTGGCTGAGGATACACAGGTCCAGGGACCAGGTAGTACTCCTGCCCATCAGCAGGTGGGGATCAGCACTCAGCAACCACCACTTCTGTGCTGCAAAGTGACTCAGAGATCCCAGGCCACCAGCATCTGCACCTTACAGACCACTGAGGGTTCCCTAAGCTATTTCAGGAGTTCTCAAAATTGTTATTGTTGGCCCAGTCTGTAACACCTTCTTATCTGGAATGAATTCACACTACCTGGCAGTCATGCAAGCAAAACTGACTCCTGCTCTCAGAAGTGGTGAGAAGAGGCCCATACCAGCTGCGAAGGAAATCAACTCAGCACTACCAGCCTGAGGGAGGTACCTCTTGGACAAGGATGAACAAATGCTCATGGCAGTCCTCTGAGACCTTATTTGAAAAATCAGTCTCAACCACAAAGAACAGATCTGCCTAGCCCATGTCAGGCATTGCAGATTAGTCCCCAACACCCACCCAAAGCTATCAAAGTTTGCTGACAGTCCTCACTTTATCAGCAGGGACAGAGTTCCTGTGGCCATTGCCAGGAGATGACAATTTACTAATCTCAACTAAGCTGTCTCTGAACACCCTGAAGGTCTGATTCCAATACACCGTCTGATGCTGATGAAAATGCCAGTCCATTACAAAGATGACTGAACAAGTTAGCAGATAAAATCGATGATAAAATATTAAGGAAAGAAATAACAGAAAATGTAATCAAGGCTGTGACACAGTTTAATGCATATTCGAAGAGAGGTGTTAAGAATGTGAGAAGAAATCAGTGCAGGCATGTTAATTCCTGCCCAGGTCCTGCTTGGTTTTAAAGTCAAGACTTAAAAAAAAAAGCAACTTGGCTTTATTTTTTCATTAAGGTGGATATGAGCTGTTACCTTGAAAGCCTTAAGACTACTCTGAAAGAAACTCTGAAGGAAATTAGATAATGTTATCAAGAAATTAGAAAGCCTAGGGAATGGAGAAAACATTAGCCTTAAACAGGATACATGCCAGAAATTCATTATAGGAAATAACAGAAAAGGTAGATAACAAACAGGTTTATTCAAAACATGTTTTGCAGCAGCAGAGGAACACATGACCTGGGTAATGAGCAGAATGGTATGTTTCTGTGGCACAGGCAAAGCCAAAAAGATCTAATGGTGGCCTGGGAAACTACGAGGCCCTGGTTCTGATTTGAGCCATTTGAAGGACACTGGGAACAGCGTGACAGAAGGGGAACATGTAGAACTTGTGTTCCAGTATAAAAACTGCAACAGATCTATAATTGAAACATATGTCTGGGAGAAAGGGTTGCTCAATAGGCAACTTACCAAAGGGTTTATTATAATATGGAGAATAAAGTGATTCTAAAAGTTATCTACATGAACTGCTCTTGAAACCCAAAATAATATTTGAATGACCCTTCTGAGTTACTTGTGTCAACACTAATCCATCATGTGGCCCATCTGTATTTTAAAAACATGAAAGGAGTACAAAAATCAGGAACTATAAACAATCCAAGTGAGACATAAAGAAGAAACATAGTTATACAAAATTATTCAAAAATATTCAAGTACCTGTGTCCATCCACACTGTAACTTAGTTTACATGGAAGGGGTTTTTTTTGAAGATAGCCACATGCATCTAACTGGTGGAGATGCTGTAAAGATAACTTCAAAGAAAACCCCTTCCTCACCAATTTCAAAATCTGCTTTAGACTCAGTTGTATTTATAAAATCCCTTTTCTGAAAAGAAAATCAATATTATGTTACAAAGGCTGGACTGCTTAACAAAGGAAGGAATTTTGAAACTTGAACGTTTCCCATTTTTGTTATCACAAGCACAAAACCCCACTGTATTACATCACAAAAGGCATCCTGTTAATCAAAATAAGATAATGCTTTAAAATAGTATTGAAATGATGTCATTGTGTTCAGCTACATACAAATTACCTCAGCTTGCTGAAGCTGCATATTTAGTCAAACCAGAAACCTTCCAAAATGGGCCAACATTTCTCCCCACCCACCCTACAGAGCCACGGGGCCAACAATACCATTACTTCTTTGCTTTGTTTTGGGTGTGTGGTCCACGTGTTAACTTTTGCATCTCTTAACTTTCCTCTAACAGGGAAAAAAACTAGGTGGCACCACCAGCTCAATCATATGTTGATGGTATTGGTTTCTTTTTTCCTTAAGTGTGCTGGAGATTTTGCAAATGAGTCTTGTAGCTGCTCCTTTGTTTCTCCATTTAAATTAGACATATTTGATGCAAGACAAAAGCAATGTGAAAAAGTATTTTGAAGATGTGCATGAACCATGAGCTGCTGGTACTTGCCCTGCTAGGGTGGGATTAGTTTCAGCCAACAGAACTGTCTGCAGTTCAGTGACCCATGTGAGCTACTTATTTGGACCTCTAGTAAACTCAGTGTAATGAAACCATGGCATGTCCAGATCTAATTCGTTCTAAAACAGAAGATAACAAAGATGTACTAAACTTCTTCTGGAAATATCCGTTTCTTGACACTGACTGCTAAAGGAACCAAAGTCATTGCTGGGATTAGATGTCTCACAAAGTGAAATGAATCCCACCCAAAGAGACAGAACAGCAGACACAAGTGGGAGAAGGCTGTCCTAAAGGCACCAGTGGGACTAAGATCAGCTCCATGAAAATCACAGGATAATATACATTGGAAGAGATCTCTGGAGATGTCCAGTCCAGCTCCTGCTAAGAGCAGGTCCAACCAGATGAGGTTGCTCAGAGCCACATCCAGTTGGGTTTGGGTATCTCCAAGGAAGCAGGCTCTATGACCTCTGGGATACTTGTGCCAGTATTTAATCAGTCACATGATGAAAAAGTGCACTGCATAAATATTGCTGGGCAGAGTTTGTCCTTGTGAATGTTTTTCTTCTGTTTGTAGCCCTATATTCTGCCTGGCATGCTTTATCTCTGTTTAGCATACTGGTTTAAAAAATACACTCTGGAAATTCCCATAAAACCCACAAAAATACCAGTGTTTTAAAACAAGAAGCAACTCCTTTCACTACTGCTCTCCTACTTCTTGATATTTAAGGCTATTTGTTTTATAAATTGGACCGTTGTCTTTTGAATGATCTTTTGGACCTCATCTTTCCAGGCAGAAGGTCAACTCAGTGTGTGCTGTTAACAACACAACCAGCCAAGAGTAAAGGCTTTCTCCAGAGTGCACAGAGGGGCCCTGGAGCAGCCTATGTAGTTTCTCTAGAAAGTAAGTCAGGAAAAGTAGTATCTTTCTTGAAGAAGAATGAAAGTAGCACATGATTGCTTGTCTTATATTTTTGTTTGCCAGGTTTAACTGTTTTTCTGCTAGGAAAACAGTGAATATGGTTATTCAGTAATGACAGAGAGGTGAGACAATTCTTGAGACTGGAATAAAAGTTTTCACATCTCTGTGTTTATTGTATTCAATTACTTGTTGCTTAAAACCTAACATGCGTGGCAAAATAGCTTGCATATTTCTGAATCCAAGTTGGGTAGTGCTAAAAATTCTTTACTCAACACTGTTGGAAACCGAGCATCAAAACTGCAGAAACAAAGCATCTTGCAGCTGCAGCTGTTGGCATGATCCCTGCTGTGCTCTTTAATGACCCAGCTGCCCTGCCTGTCCTGACCAGATACACAAGAAGGAGTATGTTGGTGAAGTACCAGTTAGCAAAGTGCAAACCAGAGCTGTCTGGCTCTAAGGTCTTTTTACCCACTGATGCAGTTATGCTAGCCAGGCTCCCCAGGAAATGCGGGATGTGTCCACCAAATCAGTTTTCTCTCAGTGGAGTTACATCATGACTGTTCCCAGTGTAGGTTTGTACACCTGTGCACAGTGATGGTTTAAAGACACCAATCATTTCAGAAACTGCCACAGCGTGACATGGACAACTGTGTGGAATCTGTATCTATCTCACTTCTGAAACAGAACCTGGAATGCTAGCAGAAATTCACACCAACAATGTCTGTCATTAATACATCAGGCTAAAAGTTGTGGTGGGCCAGAAGCACCCAACGTCTCTGTTTAACCCTGGAGAGAGAAACACCTTTTTTAGATACGTCTGAAAAAGTCTTCCCACTTTAATCCACTATGTGAGTAAACATATTTTTTCATCAACAAAGCAAATGAGCCCTCAAAACTTTCGTTGGCATAAGGGGCATTAAGGAGGGTACAGACAATCGCTGTAGTTTGGATTACTCCAGTCAAAAAATACCCCATTCAGAAATACATCCTTCCAGGGACAGTGACTCAAATATCCCCTGTCAATATGACACATACTCGTGCCTGAGAGTTTATGGATCCTAGCAGCCACTATTTCTGAGGGGCACACCAGTACTGAGAAAGAAGAGGATCTTCCCCTAGTTCTGTACTACCACCTCACCCTTACCCTCCTGTTACTAAGAAGATGTGTATATTAAAAATGACAGGGTATCATACTTGGTTATTGTAAATGATGATAGAACTTTCCCATTCAGTGGTAGGCAGAAGCTGCAAAGAGGATATTGCACTAGGAAAGTAGTATCTGAAGAGAATGGGTTAAGTGTTCACATTTGTTATTCCTGGCTTGGGTGCTGTAAACTCTGAGAGCAACTACATCTAAGGCCAAGCATGTGGTGATTGCTTCAGAGAGCCTTGTTTTCATGGCTGCAGACTCCAACTCCAGGCACATCAGTCAGAAAACTACTCCCAGTGCCTAGCAGCACAGTCCTAACTCCAGCTTTCCTATTTATATCTTATTTCCAGACTTAAACTTCTTTGTGTATCATTCCCATCTGAGAAAAAAGGTTTGTAGTTGAGGCAGTTCTGGGCTAAATTCAACTTCTGGCTTTTAAATTGTCAAGTTATTTAAATAGAACGAGGTTTCCTTTCTGTGCTTTCACTTTTTGAATATTCAGGCCTTCTGTAGCTTGATGTTAGGAGAATGGTTCCCTTCAGTGCCTGGAAGGCGGGAGATGTGCAGAATAAGCAATGCTGGAGTAGTTGTCTTGTCTGTCAGTGGGAGACTTCACCATCAAGAACCTCCCAATTGTTCAATTCCTTCCTGGTGGACCCAGGCCAAGCTTGGTACAGATTTTCTATATGTTCTTTTTGGCTTTTTGTGCGATTTTTTGTTTGGTTGGGTTTTTTGTTTGTTTTGTTTGTTTGTTTTTGTTCATTTGTTGGGTTTTTTGTTGTTGTTTGGGGTTTTTTTGTGGTTTTTTTTGTGGTGGTTTGGTTTGGTTTGGTTTGGTTTGGTTTGGTTTTTTTGGGGGTGGGGCTGGTTGTTTTTTATTTTTCTATATAAGAGCAAGGAGCACCTTAAGAAACTATTCAAAGCAGCAGATCAGGAGCCATGAGAACCTCTGCCTTACTTCCCTTGCTCCGATGGTGGAGAAGAGGTGGGGTGGAGGTGCAGGACATGAATGAAGGGAGATGAAGTGGGAGCAAGTGGTGATAAGGAGGGTGAGGCTGTGGCTGCAGCTTTTCAGAACCCATACTGGAGTCACAACAGGACATTTCTGTCTCACATTAGTTGAGACCAGTCACTGGTCATTACAAACTCTGGTCAAACTACTACATGGAACATGAACAGCTGAACACATGGGGTAGGTCATATTCTTGGGCAGCTCCAGAAATGGTGTTTTCTCCAGTGCTATGCAGCTACCTACATCTAAGTTGGTGTCACAGAGAAGGGATACACAATTACTCTGCTCCTCTGGGAACTCTGCTTACAACTACTCTGCTCTTTCAGTCCCCTGGGGACTCTATGGCTTTGTATCTCCACAAAAAGCCATGATGCATCAGTGTCTGGGAGGCAGCTACAATAAAGAGATGAATCCCAGGCTGTGTTCTAGACATACCAGTGAAAAAATCATGTAGACTAGATCTCTAAATATCATTTCATTTAACTTCTAAAAGCACTCCTTTTTTTTAATGGAAATTTTTTTTAAAATGGCATAAAGAAAAGGCTGATTACCTTCAGCTACCAGAATAACTCAGTTCAGACAAATCTTGTTAGAAGAACAGTTACAATGTCCACTATGGCTTCTTCTTGCAAATGCAGATTGGATCCCAATTGCCAAGTGATCTGTTTGATAGTCTCATCCTTCAGACTGGTGGTCCTAGTTTTCAGCAGAGATTCCCATTAATCTGCTGATAGTGCCCAGTAATATTTATTTTAAAATATGCCCATTCTTCTTACTTCCTTAATTTCTTTGTTTTCCAAATTTATAATTACAGTGAACAGCTCTGCATCTGATCAGCAGTGGCTCTCCAACTTTCAGAAGTAATTCAGGTAAAGGTACTGATTGTCTTCCATTTAAATCTACGAAACCAAAACATAGTCGCTGAAACGTTGAAACACACAAATACTTTGCCTTGGAAAATGCTCCATCAGATCAACAGTTTTTCTTCTAATGCTCTATAGACATCCATTATAACATTGCAATGATAATTAGAATTTGGTAAAATTATTAATTAATCATTCAATTAGTAAATTTATGGATTCAGAGTTCTCAAACCAAATTTTGTCATAACTTGCAAGACATCTATGGGGCATAGTTCAGCATAATGCTTAGCTCAGCTCAGGTTTTGTTGGTGTTTTGTTTTTTTTTGTTGTTGATTGGTTGTGGGTTTTTTCGTTGTTTGGTTTGTTCATTTTTTAAATCAAACAAACCTGAATTTATATATTAATTTATAATTATTTATAAATTTATATATTTGAGAACACTTTGAAGAACATATCTCTCCAACACAGTCTGTAAAGTATAAAGAAAAAGTTAATAGATGTTTAGCAAATGCAGAAGGGCAAGAATTTTTTTTCAGAGACCACAAATGGCTATTAGAATTTAAACATGAGACAGGCCTGTCATATTTACTGTTAGATTTTTTTCCAGTGATTACAAACAAGTAGCTTAGCCCAGAAATGATACTCAGATGAGCATTGCAACTAACTTCAGTGGCAGGTAAGTAAACCTTGAGGGGAATTTATCTATTGTAAAAAGGCTGCTGCATTCTCTGCCCAGGTCATTAACTGCACAGCACCAGATAAAAGTTTGAAATAGTTTATGTTGTATCTTCTGTATGCCATATATTTCCTCAGTTTCTTAATGCATTTTATCAGTGCAATTACAAGCACAATTATTCATTGACTTATTTGGTTAACCTCAACAAAATAAATCTGATAAATCTCCAAGCCATGAGAATATGCAAACAATAGTGGGAAAACTGGGTCTTACATAGCTGAATAAAAAAGAACTAGGAATGCTGAAGATAAGAAAATAAAAATATCACAGCTTAGGCAGAAATATGAGCTGAAATGACCTGAATATGCTCAAACTGGCTCACAGGCAGGTAATACTGTGACTAAAATCTGGACAAGATTGAAATCACAGAGGTTGAGCTTTCACACCACATCTCTGAATTCCTGGAGTTGATATAAACCCAGAGGCTGCTGTAAGATGCAGATCCCAAACTGCCACACTGCAGGGAAAGGCTTTTTTCCCACTGTTAATAGAAACAACTTTATATATCTTAATAGAATGGGGGGAAAAAAATAAGCTTGGAAAATTATGATTCCTTGTAACATCTTCCCAGCTCTAATGAAGTCACATTAAAAAAAACCCAAAACAACACAACAAAAACCCCAACAAAACAGCAAACCAAAACTAGAGGGAAACAAGATACTTTAATTTGCTGACATTGAAATACTAGAGTCTGGAATAACATTTTCCAAGCCAAGAGCTGAAAGTTTCCAAAAGGACAGAATAGCCAAAATTTCTAAGAAAAATGTGCTGTAGCATTCCAAAAGTAGATCATGCAGATGCAGGTTTTCAGCATGTGGCTCTGTGAGCCAGCAGGGCTCACCTCCAATAATTCTGACCCAAAAGCTCTTCTTCAGTTATCTCCCCAGCTGTACCCTAAACAGTACAAAACCTGCCCCTTCTGCAGAAGCTGTTAAACTTTCAGACTAGAGATTTAACATGCATCTAAACATATACCATATCTCTTTTCAGGTGTTTCACAAAATATCCACTCCACAGAAGGCTGAGGAAGCTCTCAGATATGAACTTGATAGCGTTGGATTTTTCCTTTTTCCTGAAACAGGGTTTGCCTGGTTTAGCTGTTAAAGAGCATGCAGATATTTAGCAACGCTGAAAAAAAATTGAAACAGGGCTTTGCTCATTTCACAGTACATGAAGTCACAGAGCTGTAGTTTGATTCAGGAGGTGTTGACTCTGCCCTCGGGATACTCTGGGTTGGCCTCACAAGCTTTTCAGCCTTGATTGCTAAATGTGCAGCTTCCCCTGTATCAGACGTCTGTGTCTCTACAATACAGACTGATAAATGTGTTAATTTGCTGTGGTTGCTCTTCGTTTCACTGGGCAGGAGCAGGGATACCTTGTGAAATTACAGCCCAAGACTGTGGCCTTTGTTGGAGTATCTATTGAGACTACAAAGTCTCTACACAAAATGGGATCGTTGCTTGCAACTCAGATCAGATACACGATGGAGAAAACAAGGGGTGATAATGACTTCTGATAATCAGCAGACTTCACCACTTATCTGTAATCCAGAGGGAAAAGGTTTCCTAAAAGATTCCCAGCCCCCTGAACTGTTAAGGAGTGGACTCAGACTAAGCACAAAAATTTAATGTGTTAAAACTTTTAGAGATTTGAGTCAAAATGAAAAGCACTGAGTCTGGCTTTAGGTCACCTTACAATGAAATTACATCTTCCACACAGAAGAGTGACATTTTCTTTAGAAGCATACTTCCATTTCCTTCAGGGTGACAGTATTTAATTTCTTTCTTAATTTATTTCTTATAAGCTGGGTCTAGAAGGTTTTTTCACCTATAGAGGTTCACATGTCAGTTGAAGGTTCATATCTAGCCTGGAGGATTTTATGAGAGCTGCAATTATGATATTAGGTTCACAGGAGCAATGAGAGTGCAATCCAAGCAATTAGTATGGAAAAGATCTTTATCAAGATTATTTCAAACTACTCTTGCTTGCACATCTAATATCTTTTACCTCTAAAGCCTAATTGATATAGTAGCAGCAGTAATTTTTAATTAAAGATTTACACACTGTCCCCTCAATGAAGCTCTTAATAATTAAAATGGAGATATGAAGTAAGCTTTCATATAGAACAAGGAGAGGCAAGGTGACATTTGGCACCTGAGAGAGAAGAAAATCTGACAGAAGACATACTTTAAAAACAAAATGAAGAAAGAATAAAAAATGCTGATTAGACACAGTTTATTGAAAACAAATAATAATAATGCACACTATTAAACCTGTCCCCAGAAGGTCTTGGTCCCAACTTTGATAGTCTTCGCTGTTCAGAATTATGTTTTGCTTTCTTTTCTTTGAAATGTCTTCCAATTTTTTAATCTTATCTTTAAATTTGGCCCTTTCCAAACAAAATATTTTTTTTTCTGCTAAAAAAAATCATGTCAGTGTGGGTATTTTTAAAAAAAAAGTTCTTGGGCACTCCTACTTAGAACAGAATCTTGAACTTTGTTGTAGCATTTGCCTGTGCATCAAGCACATCTCTTTTGTGGTCCCTGAGAAAATTCAATCAAATCTGCTCTCACTGTGACTCTTTCAAAAGTCACACCTCACACCTGCACTGTCAGGAGCATTTAACAGCAGCTAAAATCTCAGCTTCTCAGCACCCTCACAGTTGCAGTACTGGTATGTTTTACCCCCAAACCTAAGAAACAAGTAAAGGCTGTCACTGAGAAGAAGACCTTGTCTTCCCCCTTCCTTCGGGAGTGTCTCTTGCTGCCCATAGAACTGTGAAAGCAAAAGCTGTGACCCAGTGGCAGCCACAGGCTAACAAGTGGCAGAGTGGGACAAGGCTTTGGAGTGCCAGAAACCAGAACATAAAAGGGATGTCCTGATGTGGTCCAGATAGCAGCCCAGCTGGCAACACTAAGAATATACAGGTTAAAAAAGAAAAAGAAAAAAAAGAAAAAAAAGGAAAAAAAGAAAAAAAAGAAAAAAAGAAAAAAAAAATCTTGAACTCTGAAAGCACACAGAAGCCACCCTTGATTTGGCCCTTTTGGCATAGAGGGGAATCTTTCATAGGGGAGAAGAGGACTGCTGTACATTTACACCTTTATTTGTTCATTTGTGTGTGAAAGCTGACTCTTGCACAATCTGTGGCTTTGACTTCAGTCTGTGAAGGTATCCCAAAGTCATAAAATAAGAAAGATATTTGAAATGCAGCATGCAAGAGCTTCACTTCTTTGACTAAACCTGAGCCTCTCGCCCTTGAATCTATTGATGGAGTGACTCCTTTCATCTGAGATATACTTCAGATGAGAACAGGCACAACTACTGTGTAATTGCTGGTTTTCCTTATGACTGAGAGGGTGTATTTTCCAGCTTGTGTTTCTTTTATTTGGGAAAAAGACAAAGATGAGACATATATATAAAATGAAAAATAAAGCTGTATTTTTTATCTAAGTTATGCAGCAAACACAACAAAATATTCACCCTTTAGCTCTTGCCAAAACACTTCAGAGATACTAGTACTCATTATTTACATCGTGCCCTACAACCTGCAGTGTTTTCATCATGTATCTTCCTACACAAGCAGCATGTTGGAATTTACAGCCACAGGTACCCAATGAAAAGCTGTGCTTCCTGAGTTAGGAGATTGGGGAAGTCCACAGGGAAATGGTTTACCTACAGCCCTATCCCACGTTTTGCAAGGTGAAGGAATAATCCAACCTCAGGTTCCAGACCAGGTTTGCTGTGAGAATGAGGGTGCTGTTGCTGGTGTTCTTCCTGATCTGCAGTGTGACTCTAACAAGTCACAGACTTCTCCACAGCTCAGCTCTTTTGACAATGAAATCATGGTATTTGCCTCAATTGAGCACTGCAGACCTCAAACTGATCAATGTCATCATGTCCCTGGAGCACCTCATGCATGATGCCATACAAATTAAAAGAATGAGATGGTTTAAAGCTATTTTTGGCCTTAAGTTTCATATGTGCATATGTCTGAATGGAAACCAGCAGTGTGCTGCCCGGTGACAACAGCTAAGAAAAACTAGAAGATTTTAGAAGATTTAGAAGATTTTAGAAGATAATGCATTACATGAAATTAAATGCAAACACAGTCAAAGAAAATATTCCATTTACATCCTAAAAGAAACAATCTTAAAGGTTCTTTGATGCAGTAGATCCCTTCATTTACTGATTCTCTGAGTTCAATGAAGGTTTACAAGCTTGCTCTCTTTAAAGAGCCAAAGGCATGACATTATCTCTGAAATGTTCATAATCACTATTAATTAAAAATCTTCAGACACATAGACTTCTACATTTTTAGATGGTTCATTGATGTTCCCTGCTCCCTGAGAATTCAAATAACCCCCAAGATCTTCCAAAATGTTAGAAGTCTGCAATGCAAGAGAACTGATTGTTACATACTTATTCGCAATTAGCTTTATTGGCTTTTTGAAAGGATGCTATTCTGGAAAAGTTTTCATAAATTAATAAAGCCTCAGAATACCCAAAGCTGATGACAAATTATACTGAAAGTGCACCTTCATCATACCTTAATTTGGTTGGGTTTTGTTTGTGTGTTTGTTTGTTTGTTTTCATTTCTACTCACAAAATTATTCATAAATAAATTGAATTCTACTGCATGTGGAAATACTATAGGATTCCTGTTGAATTTTTAAATTCTGTTCTCTAGATGGACAACACAGGACAATTTTAGCCAAAACCAGGGTAGTTTCTCCCGGTAATAAGGCTATTCTTAACCCTAATTTTTGTTCCTTTTCATGTAGAAGCATATGAAAACAGGGAATTAGAATACAACTTTTCTGGTTTTGACCTCAAGTCAAAAGCAGAACCAGACTGTTTTTTTTTAACACCCCTCTGCTTGTCTTAATAGCATCTGACTAGACTGGTCCCAGCTCCTTGGGGGCTTTGCCAGGCAGAGAACATTTGGGCTGAGTGCCTTTAATTTCCTGCATTCACCTAAAGGGGAATTGCAAACAGAAAGAGGTTATTCCACAGTCATTCTGAAAGCACACGATGAATTAATGAGCTTCTAAGCTTAGGTGCAGCATCAAGTGGCAAGTGAAAAGCTCCATCTGAAGAGCAGCCCTAAGAGTTGCCCCAGTCCTTGGCACTGGTGAGACCTCACCTCCAATACTGTGTCCAGTAGAATGGGTCCAGTGGAATGGGTCCAGAGGAGGGCAACGAGGCTGGTGAAGGGACTAGAGGGAAAGTCTTATGAGGAGAAGCTGAGGAAGATGGAGTTGTTTAGCCTGCAGAAGAGGAGACACAAGGGGGACCTTATCACTCTCTGCAACTACCTGAAAGGAGGTTGTAGTCAGGTGGCATTTGGGCTTTTCTCCCAGGCAACTAGTGACAGGTCAAGAGGGCACAGCACTGAAGCTGAGCCAGGGGAGATGTAGGTTGGATATGAGGAAGCACTTCTTCATGGGAAGGGTGATCAGATACTGGAATGGACTGCCCAGGGAAGTGGTGGAGCCACCGTTCCTGGAGGTGTTTGAGGAGAGATTGGATGTGGCACTTAGTGCCATGGTATAGTCGATGGGGAAGTGTCAGGTCATAGGCTGGACTTGATCTCAGAGGTCATTTGCAGCCTCAGTGATTCTGTGATTCTGTGAAATGTCTCCCTTTCTTTGGTGAGTGAAATTTATTTGGTTTAAGTTTATAAAAGGACAGAGTTCATGGCATCCTCTGTCCCACACTGTGCTTAGGAATGAGGTTCTTCTCATTCCTTGTTCTTTCTTAATCTCTAACTAAAAGTTACTAGAGATAACTAGAAGTAACTAGAGATGACAACTATATTCTGTGTTGATACAATGACTCCACAGGTTTGACTGGTATACCTTCATTTTTTTTCTGAATTACTGATTAATTTGTCCAGGCATGAAAAAAAAGATTTCATAAGACCATCTTGAAAAAAGAATCCACAGGAAATATTTTAATTGTAGGTCTTAGCTTCTTTTTAGTTTAGTTGCATCATAACTGCCATTTCGAGACTTAGAAGGGAAGGACAAAAAATCTTATTTGATTCCCTATTCAGCTTTGGTGTCTCAGTCAATGTTTAAACCAGGCAAGGATTTATGTGCTTTGGTGGTGGGAGCAGAAGATGGTGCAGCTTCCCCATCACTCCCAACAGCCATGGGACACAGTTGCAGGGGATCAGCTCCAGCTGTGCCTGGCTGATGGTTCACATCACTGACACAGCCTGGTCAGTCTCCTTAAGGGCACATAGTTTTTTACACATGTGATACAGTTCCAGCCAGTTCCTGACATGGTGACATGAGACAGCATCAAAGCAACAATTAAACAAAACAAAACCAAACCAACCAACCAACAACAACAAAAAAACAGGTTTAGAGAAAAGTAGTGCTTTTCTACTTGCAGCTTCAAAGTACAAATTCTAATACATATTTTCCTCTAATCTCCTGTAGTCATACTTGGCCTAACTCTGGCTATTTTGACTATGACATCCCCAGGGCCTAAAAGTTTAGAAAGTTTCTGGGGAGGTATTTCTGGAATGGAGAGAAATACTACATAAGCAACTTTTTCTCTGTTAGATTACCTTAAGAGATAGCAATGCCTCTGGTGTTCCTGAACCTTCCTCCTTCTGGCTGATGAACAAACATGAAACCTCAGATGCATTGCATTCACTGCAGAAGTGAAAGTAACTGTCATCATAACAAGAACTGTAAACAGGAAATAGAAAACAAATGTAATCATATCTATATCTCTATCTCTGTTAAGAGATAATAAATTTAGTTAACAAATACTACAAAACTGTAGAAGATTATGACCATTTTTTTAAAAAAAAGGCACAATACATATGCATATATATCATGTGCATTTGCAAACTCTGTGTTTTTGTATTGGAAATGACTGAAAACACTATTCAAAGAAAATTTCAAAAGCACAGGCACAGAAAGATATCCCCTAGTACTGCAGAAAACGCCTAAAGACAAAAGCCTCTACATGTTACGAAAGCCCCTTCAGGAACCATGATATAAAACACAGACTCCCTCTTGCAGCTCATTTCTGCATCAGTGTCTTTGAAAAGCTCTTGCAGGGGCAGACCCTGCAGCTGCTGGCCAGCATTTGCCCCTTGTGAGGTGGAGGATAATCATGCACCATCCACCCTGTCAACACTGAGAAGATATCCAGGTCAGAAACACTCCCCCAGACCCCCCTCACTACTGTTTAGAGCAATAGGGAAATAAAGTGTTACAACTCGCCTTTGGAGTCCCTACTCAGCTCACCCAAGGACCCAAGATCTAGTATTCCCTTTCCTTTCTTTTCCAGGACAGGCTGTATTTGATCTGTCATACTGGAGAGTCTCCTGAGCCTTCCTGGTGTGGATTTTTGCATTCCAGCAGCTCACAACAAGGGCCAGGTTAGGTGTTTCTTTCCCTTGAACTGCCATTCGCAGCCTTGTGCTCTTTCCCCTCTGGGAAGAAAATAAGCGAACAATCCTCACACTTTTGAGGAAAGCAGATGCACACAGTGGAGGGCAAGTAAGAGGAAGCCCATGGCTTTCTGCTGCCCTCTCCTCCTCTAAAGCTCCCTGCTCTGGCACACCCCGTCAGCCCATACAGCCAGGGCAGCTCACTTGCCAGTTCCCAGCCCACACAAGGAGAAAATTTCATTCTCCTTATGAATAAGAAGCAGTGTGAGGAAGCTACTTGTGGCTCAAAGGCATCATCTCTCCAGAATATTTCATATTCTGAAGCTTGAAAAATCACCTTTTATCCTTAAAGAAGCTATATAGTAACCTCTGTTGCACAGAAACAAGAAAAACAGAAGTAAGACTGCACAGCTGGCTGGGTGAGACATGTCTTATTTCCAGAGCTCTTAAAGCCAATATTCAACACTACTGGAGCAGAGATTCATGAAATAGACAAGGTAAATCTTCAAGGTAGTGTCCTTGACTCCAGATCTGCTCTTCCAAGGAGGAACAACTCAGTTTGTCCTCTGGCAGGACTCCACTTTGTACCCTATTTGAATCTGACCTGCAGTCAGCTTTTAATGGCTGAAGGCCCCATCTTCCAGTGACCCTGTACCAGGCAACCTGCACCCTAAGGGTGCAAAAAGAGAGGAAAGGGTGCAAAAAGTAAGGGCATTAAAGAATCAGGTTTCAATGGTCTTTGTCAGCGTGTGTGCACCTCCCAGAAGAGCAAATAAGCACTGACTCATAAAATAAAGTCTTCTGTTGACCTGGAAGTTTTTTGCCCTTGGATCTTGTTTGTTTCATTTTTTGTTTGGTTGGGTTTGTTGGGTTCTTTTGTGTTTTTTCTTTTCTGTTTTTTTGTTGTTTTTTTTTCCTGGGGGGAGGGGGATTTGTTTTTTTGGGGGGCAGGGCTTTTTTTGGTTGGTTGGTTTGACTTTTGTTTTTTTGTTTGTTTTGGTTTGGTTTTTTTTTTCCTCAGGTCCTGAGATGATTTGACTTAAAACAAGGTGTGCAGTTTAAAGGAAAACAAAAGGTAAATGTATCAGGAAGCACTTAAAGGATCAAAGTAGTGAGATGGTTTCTGCAGGTGATGGTAAGAGCAAAACTGGGAGGAATAAATGAGTAAAAGTTGCTGCCATCTCTTCTTTAACACTGGTGTCTCTTGAGCTGCTGACAACACTTTGAAACAGTCCTGTTGGCAGATATGGATCAAGACAAGACCTCCTCATTCAGGCACCCCACATACACTTCATTTTGGGTGCCACCTTTCCACAGTATACACAGTCACTGCTCTGCTCTTGCAGACCTCTGAGGAAGATCCAATCCATCTGTCTGTGATCCCCTAGAAAGGTGGACAGAAGTTCTTTGTGAAGTTCTTCATGTCTTTGTGAAGACATGTATCTCCCTCCATCTGCTGTAGTGTTGGCACTTCTTGAGACAGTGAGTGCTAAGAGGCTATGGCAGGCGTCCACATTAGGTGTCTACACCAAGCACACCGAATTCCTCCCCACTGATGCATCCCAGGTTTCCAGCACTCCTGATAGCTTTTCAGCAAGCCCTTCTCTGCTCAGCTTTCTCCACTTCTGATTGTCAGCCACTTTACCTTTCACCCTTTCCAAACCAGAGATCCTCAGACAGGCTGACAGCCAGGGCATTCGCTGATGGAAGCACACTTATGTCCACTGATTTTGAAGAAACACCAGCTGAAATAAGTGTCTTTGGTGAAACACTGGTACAGGGAAGCTGTGGATGCCCCAACCCTGGAAGATTTCAAGGCCAGGTTTGATGGGACTTTGAACAATCTGGTCTAGTGGAAGGTGTCCCTGCCCACGAAAGTGGGTTGCAAACAGATGATCTTTAAGGTCCTTTCCAACCCAAATAATTCTATGATTCTATGAAAGCACCTGAAAGCATGACCTCAGAAGTTCAACTCATCTGACCTGTTGAATATTCCCTTGCTTCAGCTTTCTGATCAGCAAATAGTTTTAGCTTCTGATCGTACAAGCCAAGCAAATTTATCCCTGGCTCTACTCCACTCATATTGCCTTGTCACAGGATGCCTAATGCCACAATCAGAAAGGGGAAAATATATCTAAACAGCACCAAGTTGGCAACTAAGAGTTAGACAGAAGGAGACAGATGTAGAAACCAGATGCTGAGCCTGACATGCAAACCAGGTGTCTGATGAACTGGAACTGCAGCTGTAAAGGACGATATGTGGGAGTATTTTCTGGAAGAGAGAGTAGTGAGCACCCTGATATCTTCATGTGTGGTAAAAATTGGAGCTCCCTGTTGTGTTAACTGCTACAGCTTGTCACTGCTGTCATCTGCCTTTATTCTTGTGACATCCAGGAAGGTTTTTAGGGTAAGGGAGGATATTTTGAACTGAGATGGTTCCATTTGCTGGAGAGTGAGGAAAAAAAAAAAGAATGATGTGCCAGTCAGAAATATGTACCTGGGGTGAGACAGAGTGGTATAAACACATTCAAGTCTTTGAGAAGTATGTTACATTGACAAAACAGAAAATGAGAGCAAGAGGACACAGTCTTAAGTTGTGCCAGGGGAGATTTAGGTTAGATATTAGAAAGAATTTCTTCACGGAGAGGGTGATCAGGCTATGGAATGGACTGCCCGGTGAGGTGGTAGATTCCGTCCCTGGAGACATTTAAAAAAAGACTGGATGTGGCACTCAGTGCCATGGTCTAGCAACTGCTCCGGTGGGTCAACGGTTGGACTAGATGATCTCTGAGGTCCCTTCCAACCCGGCTAATTCTATGATTCTATGATTCTATGATTCTATGAATGGGCATTTTAGGAGTAACAGAATTCAGAAAAGAAATATTGGGGAAATGGCAGTGTTCTCATTCACTGTCTTGATCTTTCAGCCATTAGTTGTCTACGTGGTCTACGTGTCAGCCATATTCCCAAAAGCTCAAAGTAAAAACCAGAAAGTGCTGGTTAGGAATATCAAATATGTAGCATGCATAATTATATTGTGCATTGCTCTACTGCAGTGAAACTGGAATGGAAATAAATTGCTGCCTCTGAACAATGTTTGTTTATGCCTGCTTTCCAGCTTCATAATCTTTTTATAGGTTATACAAAAACAAATGCAGTAGGAAAAATCTTGTTCTCACTGTAGTCAGACAAACTTCTTGCTGCCATAAACTGAGTCAGGATTTCATCAAGACGTGTAGGCACATACATGGAAAAATGCCTGTACAAGTGAAAAAGTGGGCTTAGATGCAACAGTGCTGAGAAGAAAGACCTCATTTTACTGGAGAGATATCAAACCAAGAAGCTATGTTTAAGCTAGCTCAGCTATCAGATGGTTAACATTATGAAACTGCTTATAAAATCTTATTTTCAGATGAGGGATGACTTAAGAAGCCTTTTGAAAACTGGGAAAGACACTTAAAAATACGTTGAAAGTCTGAATTTGTCAGAAAGAGAATAGCTGAGAAACAGGAGCACTGGGAAGGATGGAGAGAAAACCTTTCTCTTCACGCAGAGTGATGCATCTTGTGTTTGTGTTCAGCTCAGGGTGGTCAGTATTTTAAATAGCAGTCAGACCTTTCCTATACATAGAACAATCTTCCACTCTGCAGCTCAGGTGACCTACACAGAGTGGACTATGTTTTGCATCTCAGCTTCTCACTCTTTTCTTTGGGTGAGACCCTCTAGATACACTTTCTGAATTTTTTTTCATGATCAGAAAGGGAAAAGGACCCTTTTTCCAGGAAAGCAATAGTTCTCCCACAGTCATGTGCTGCCAGAAACATAAGCTTTAAAAAAAAAAAGAGATAAAGAATCTGTAAAAAATGATGACATGAATGAGCCTAACACTCATGCTTAACCCAAAAACCCCACATGTCTGCATATTGTGGCCTTTTCCTCAAATCAGCCCCAAGGCAGTGGATCCTGAAAAGAGACTTTTACTTAATATAAATACAACAAAAATCAGAGGGAGGCAGCATATGTTGTATGAGCTGATCGTAAATGAATTCCTACTCTTTACCTTATTTCTCTTTCATAAAACTTAACTTTTCTCCTTCCTCCATCTTTTAGAACACCTTCCTTCCTTGGAGTTTGCATACTTTAAACTTAAATAACTCCTTGCTTCTGAAAAAATGTAACCTGTGAGCTCATTCTCACATGATGATGGGGCCAGAAGCGTTGCTGTGCATTGCAGAAGAGTAACTCTTAGAACAAGGTTTAACAAGCAAAGTGGGTGATAAGATGCCTCTGTTGCAGCTCATCCTGATTGTGACTAGTTGTAACACAGGATGGGGTACGTCTAGGTCAGGACCACTCATTTATCTGGGCTTAGCACTTAATTACAAAAAGCATCACATGAACTGTTTTAATAATTTAGTCGTGTTCAAGCACGACTGAGATTTCAGATGGAAAAAAAAAAAAAAAAATGCCTGTAGAGTGTGGTAGCTCTTCAGGAGGGTTTAATGGAAGGGAACAGAAAATCTCTAGACCTGAATCACTGAGCAGAAAAGCAATGAGAGGAGGGGAAGGCGGTGGAAGCCGTGTGGTTTCAGAAAGCCTCTGTGTTCTCAGTCAGAAACTACCGATGAGAAACACCACTGCCACTTCACGGTGTCCTGGCACGCTGCTCTCACCTGCCAGACTTCTTTGCCACCGCCAGCGCCCCTCGCCAGCCGCTGGGCACAATTTTTTGCCACCCGGTTCCGCTCCCCTCCCCTCGCCAGTTACCACCTGCAGCCGTCCAGGCTGCGGCATCACACGCCGTTTCTTCCCGGGGCTCTCGTACCCCACGGAGCAGTCGCCGTTCGGAGCGCCCGGGAGGGACCCGAGGCACCGGAGGGACGCACGGAGGGGACCGGCGGTGGCCGCTAGGGGGCGCTGCCTCCCCGCGCTGCCCACAGGAGCCGGAGCGGGTCGGACCGGAGCAGAGCGGGTGGGGTCGGCGGAGCAGCGCCCAGCGCACCTCGGCCGGGGCGAGCGGCGGGGTCTGCCCCACCGGGAGCTGAGTGCAGGAGCTTGGCACCCCTTTGCTTGCGAAGGAGCCGCCCTAGGTCTTGTCATTCATAGGGAATGAAACGCGAAACAAAAAAAGCCGTGTGAATCGTTTCATACCCTCATTAAATCATTGATGACGGGTAGCCTTTTTTTGGGGGGGGGTTTGTTTGTTTGTTTGGTTTTGTTTGGGTTTTTTTTTTCTTCACACAGGGTCTCCAGTAAACATTTTTTGATTTTCTGTTAGAAGACAGAAAATATAAAAATATTGAGTCTTTCTGAGGAGACCCCATGCCCATCCTTGTGTCGCTCAGGGGCAGTTTTGACTCAGTTTTATCATTTAAAAAAAAAAAAAAAAAGGCATTTTTTACACACGAGTAACTCATGCATACACAGGAAAAATGCATCTTCAAGTAGGTTGTGCTCCTGTTTATTATTATACTGCTCTTGAAAGTGCTTCTTCTGAAGAGATACTAGACCAGAACTTGTCACAATGAATAACCATTTCTAGTTCATCCAGTGCACAAGCCAGCAGAGGGTCCTGCTGCTTGATAACTTCTGCACTTTATGTCAACTTCTGCTGCCTACAAAGTTGGCTTCTCTAGTCCTTCCAAATTTCATCTATGCCTGAATCATCTAGAAGCTCTCCTTTCAATGCATAAGAAAGAAAAGGATGCTCAGTCCTCCGCAGGAATATCACTGCCAAGACCTGTCTACTCCAACGGAGTTTGCCATGTGCAGCAGGGAGGATTCTGCCCACAAATTAATTTTCTAGATTTTTTTTCATTTTCCTCATCTTTTCCTCAACTCTCCATTTTCAGGTCCCAGGTGAAAACAGCTGCAAGGAATTTACTACTTTGCATTTTTTTGTGTATCTAGTGACTGGGCCATCATTCCAAAGAATTTGTTCTCTGTCTTGCTATGTCCTAACATATTTTTCATCCAGATTTCAGATTTCTATTGGATAAAATTATGCCTATCTTTTTTGATAAAACTATGCCTTTCAATGATAGTAACTTTCTTCTTAGAGGACAAGAGCCAGCAGCCTGCCTATGGCTCACAGCAGCCAGCTAATAAATTACATGGAGATTTTAAGACAAAATAGATTGAGATGTCTGAAGATTTCAAATCAGGAATCACTGAATCAAACAAAACCTTGTCCAACAGAACAGGTAGCTGGGAGTCAGCAGAGGTACTTTTTTACCAATACCTGTTTGTTCCAGTGCCTAATGTAGTAGAAGTAAGCTAATGATGATGGTACTGAAGAAGTATGGTAATGATGGTAAAGAAGTGCAGGCACATTCTTCTCATACTTTTGCATACCCAATTTTATTGACTACTTTTGCCATCGACTTCACTGCAGACTGATAAACAAATCGTGCTCTGTGAGTCATGTTGTGATTTCAACATCCATTTAAGCCAGGATGAATGACAATCTGGTTTGTCTTATTTATATATTTTTATAATTTTTCAGACTTTCTAGCCTGAATACATGAGACTTGCTGTTCCTTCAGGAGTGAGCTGCTCTTAGTGAGAGACTGTGCATGTGTATGAGCAGCCCAACCCTATGAGCTGGCCCAAATACCATGTTCCTTAATTTATAGATCTGCTTTGAAATCACCTTTTTGTGTTCACAGTCTGTCCCAGTAACTCAAGGTCTTTATCTGGAAAAAAAATAACAACCCCAAACCAAAACCAAACACCAAACAAAACCATCTCATTAGCATGAAGCCAATGTTGAAGGCTGAAGCAAGATATTTAGCTTTGTTTTATCTCTCTGTCCTGCTTCTGCTTTTTGTTTACCTAGGCTTGAGTGAGGAAGGACTGCTGGCTTGTATTCAAACTCTTACTTGCCTTTCATTGCTCTAAGATAACTTTCCATCTACCTTCCCTGTGAGTCTGAGATAAAGGCACTGCTCACACTGCTGAACTGTTAATTTGCTGGTTATTATTCATTTTTTCTGCTTTTCACAGGACTAGCTGAAAGAGTGACAGCCCTTCCACAGGTCCTCTGGACTGTAATCCCATGGTGACTTCTCTGACCTGGATGGTGCTCACTGGAATCCCAATTTGCACCATGCCAGCCACTTGTGATCCATTTTACAAAGAATAACTGCTGGGGACACCCCTTTTTTGGGAAGTGGCTGAAAAGTGGCTGGAAAGGCAGTGAACCTCAGATACCACAGCAACCTCCCTGTCTGAGGAAGACCCTACATTGTGATGGTTCCTCTTCTGCTTCTAATCCACATCTTCTGTTTCCTCAGGAGTGTTTCTTCTTGGCTCCCACATCACTGACACCTTTCCACCCCACGCAGTATGGTGAACAGTGGTTCCCTGGAGTGCACTAGTAGTATTGCCAGCAGGTTGTGATCCTTCTCCACTGCTCAGCACCGATGAGGCTGTACCTGGAGTGCTATGCCCAGGTCTGGGCTCCTCAGTACAAGACACATGGACAAGATGGAGAGAGTCCAATGAAGGGCCACAAAAATGACTGAGGGACTGGAGCATTTCTCCTGTGAGGAAAGGCTGAGAAAGATGGGACAGTACAGACTAGAGAAGGCTCAGGAAGATCTTATCAATCTGTATAAATAGCTGAAGGGAGGGTGCAAGGAAGCCAGACACTTTTCAGTGGTGCCTAGTCATAGAGCCAGAAGCAATGGGCACAAACTTTTTCACTATGTGGGAGACTGAGCACTGACACAGGTTGCTTGGAATACTTATAGCCTCCAGCCTCAGAGATATTCAAAAGCTATCTGGACAGCGTCCTGGGCAGGACCAGGGCTCTAGCTAGAGCAGAGGGACTGAGGTGGGGAGAGACTTCTGGAGATCATCTGTTCCTACCTGTGCTTGAGCAAGGACACAAAACCAGATAAACTCCAGAAGTCTCTCACCACCTTTGTGAACAAAGCCATAATTCTGTGAGCTAAGGAGAGCTGGTGTGATGCCATCACAGAGGTCTCTTGCTGATCAGAAGATGGCATAGAGCTGTCCTTGTTCTTGACTGTCTTCTAGAGGATGTTTGCTCATGGGGATGGCACAGTTGTGCCATTAAAAAACTTTATAGACAGCCCTGAAGCAAAGCAAACAGGGATGTCTTATTTAATGACATTAGTAAGATTGCAATGTATCTTTTTTTTTTTAAACTGCTCTGTGTTTAGGGACCCCAGTCTCATTATTAGACACAGTCTATCACTTTTACTGACATTAGTGGAATTACTAACTTCTTGATGGCAAGGGCTACCTAAAATTAAGTACCTAAAGGTAAAGATATGAGATTCCCAGCACCTCGTCAACAACGAGAAAAGGATATGTCAGAAAGAGAAATGAAAACAGAAGATGGTGGATAATCAAAAGATACTACTTATCATCCTGGTATTGTAAAACTTCCCTTTTAAATTAAAGTAAGTTTCCACAATGGAATATAGTCCTTCCTTTCCTGAAAAAGGGGTTGAGGAGAGAACACACAAGGTCTAAACTGAGTATGGGAGAAGGATGGACAAAAAGAGGGAAAGTGGGAGAGAATGGTTTTGCTACAAAATATGAAAAAATAAAATAAATCCAAGGTAGGTGACAAAAATGGAGGTTGATATTTTGGTAAAAATGAAAAAAAACCCCCACACTAATTGGTTTTATTTGTATCATTATGAGGTCAGGGTTAAAAACCAATTGCAATTCCCAAGCAGTTGTATAAATGTAAAACACAACACACTATCAAACACTTTTCAAACCAGCCCTTGCATCTCATCCATTAGAAATCTTATCTACACAATTAAGCCTAGACTACAGAGAGGGGAGTAAACAATGTCTTACAACAGTAACAGAGTTAAATATTCAGGTGATAAGCAAGCTTTTCTGTCTGTTTATCCTGTCCAGGTTTTTCAGCAGTACTAAGGAAACACCTTAGAAACCTTAGGGAACCCTTCCTTCCTTGAGAAGCAAGCACACAACATTTTTCCAGCTACCTGTCTTTCTTTGTTATAATTTTACTTCTCATGAAATACAGAGGAGAAAGTAAGAGTATATCCTTCAAACACAACAGCAATTTTTAGGGTATTATCTGTTTGAAGGGTTACAGATTCCTTAAGGAAGGATTTTGTTTCTTGTAGTTTAGAGTCCTATAGCACTTTCTACCTTCTTCCAGTTTTAATGGCTTTAAACTGGTAAATTTAGGTTAGGCATTAGGAAGAAATTCTTCACTATGAGGGCAGTAAGACACTGAAACAGGTGGATGCCTCAACCCTGGAAGTGTCCTAGGCCATGCTGGATGAGGCTTTGAGAAACCTGGTCTAATGGGAGGTGTCCCTGCCAATGGAGGTTGGTTGGAACTGGGTGATCTATAAGGTCCCTTCCAGCCCAAACCTTGTCATGATTCTACAATTCTTAAATGCATTTCTGGTAAAAGCTGTAGGGTCAAGGCATGTGGGAAAGAAGGCCTTCCTGCCCATTTGAGAAATGCTGCTGTTTGTTGGCTCAGGACTGATTTTGTGGTCCTTGGTGATCCTGTTTTAGTGGGAGATTTGGACTAGATTATCTCTAGAGGTCCCTTACAACTCTGACAATTCTGTGATTCTATGATTTTCCTTTTAAAAGTGTATGATCACTGGGATTAAACAGCCCTTATCCTTTTCTAGCGTAAATATGAAAAAAAGAAATTGCTTTCTGCCTTCATCAGTCATCCACTTCAACTCTCTCACATTTTTTCTTTGCAAATGTTTTACTCTCCAATTTCATACTCACTACTGCTTGGTGGACTTTCTTTCCTGTCTTTCACAATGAGCATCTTCATGAAGATTTTCAGAACACCTAACTCAACCCAATGACCGAAAGCATCTTCTTAGCTAACAATGCAGAATCTTAAACCTGGGTGAGTTTATTCCATGAAGTTTTAGATCTTTTGAAAGATGCTCTTTCTGAAACCCATGAACAAGAAGTGCGCTATGCACCTCTTTTGGGGTCACTATAAGAAGGGCTTTTGAAGCAGGACAGGATGCCCACAGCTCTGCTCCCCTGACAAACCTGCCACCACTGAGCTGTCAGAGCAGCTGCACTGCTGGGCAGAGACGCAGGGGTGACCCTGGCAGTTGGGGTTCACTCTGAGCATCTTCCATCTTCTCAGGAGCTTGAAACATTTGAGGAATTTTCTGGAGAAAAAGGGGGGGAAGCAAATGCAGCCAGACCTCAAAATAAATAAAATATCCACAGTTTTAAGTTGTATTTACTTCCATTGAAAAACAACCTTTTCCCTGCACAATCCTTTCATCTTTAGGAATCTTTCCTTCAGAAGTGATAAATTATCTTCTGATTCACAATTGATATGGTGATGGATGACCATGAAGATATGTTCAGCTAGGCATGACAGGTTCCCTGAGAAAAGAGACTTTCTACCAGCCTTATCCAGCATTCACACCTGGCCTGCACCCAGGTTTTTGCATGTTTTGGGAAAGAGACTGTAGTCAGGATCAAACTTGATTCTCCCTGGGGTGCTCATTGATTTCACCTTCCTGCCAGTGACAGGGCTTGGTGCCTGAACTTGCTCTGGAATGTTTATCAGCTGGTTTGTCAGAGAGAAACTGGTGTTCTGCTGGGAGATGGAGTGATCCTGTAGAAGGATGGGTCTCAAGCATTTCCGGAGTTCTCCTTAAAAAGAAGTGTGCTGACCCTTCCCATATTCTCCTGGGTCTCCAACACAGGAATATAATGGACACCTGTGTGTGCTCTGAGGGGTTTTTCAACTATATTATCCTATAGTTTTTGTATAATCAGACGCACCAAAGTCTAATTCAGACTTTTGTTAGAGCCTGAGTTTGCAGTCCTTGTTCATACCAAACTTTCCACCATTTGCCTGCCACGGGGAAATCTCAGCCAGCATCTCACATCTTCACTTCTCTCAAGTGCCCTGAAACTGTGGGTGCAACAAAAATAAAGGGAGAAAGAGTGGGTTTTAATGTAAAAATCTTACCTGATAAGAAAAGTCACTGAAAATCTCCATTTGTCAGAAAAATATCCCATTCATAAAACACAAAACTATACTACTGCCTCAGTTCTCAGGTCCCATCCACCCTCCCATCTCATCCAGTACAGCAAAACTAATTGTGTGCTAGATAATGTTCTCTTTAACCACTAGCTCTTGCTTAGGATGACCAGAAAAAGTTAGGAAGATGAGGAACTGGAATAGTGCTTTTGATGTACCTAGATGTATTTATGTATATATTGTATTATATATATTGTTTTCTAAAATTATTTGGATTACATTCCTTGCTGCTGGGGAGCATTTTTTTCTCAGTAAATAACACAGTGAAGATGCTTTCTCCATCCTGCAACTTTTGCCTATAATTTAAATATAGATTTGGTGCCTGAAGTCTACAGATATTGTGGGGATTCTCCTCTGGAAATTATTATATTTTAGTTTTTCTTCACTGCTTAAGTGTTGCAGTTTCTGATGACTCTGGTTTATCATATTGATGCTGTCTGTGTGTCTGAATGACTTATTACCAAGTCTTATTTCTAGACAACAGATTTTTAAAGAGAACACACACATTTTTAAGAGATTGCACATAATTCTTTAAATGTAGAACATTTTTTACATCAAAATTGCTTTTAAACTGTGATCTCCTAGAGAGACATGGATGGGGCTAGCAGTTCTCAGGTTTTCTGCTGTCAGATATGCCTATGAACCTCCAAATTCTAGTGGGTTTGTATGTCCAAAATCATTTGTTTGTTTTCCCTACATCACCTGGTCTTATCAGAAGTAACACTGCCTCACCTTGACTAAATAATATGTTAACAGAAGGAACAATCGTCCTCCTGGAGGATAATAACACCCTGGGGCTCCTCTGCCTTTTGCTTTTACTCTCCAGAATGATCTTGTAGCTCTGCTGAAGTCTATCACAGAGCAGGGACCTTTGGGCACTATCACATCCCAGATTATTATTATTTTTATTTACTTTATAATGCAGCCTGCAACACTGGCAAAGCTCAGTCAAGAGGAAAACTCAGAAATCTCTCTTTGACAGTGTTTGCTTAGTAGTATTATCAGCAGTCATGCAAAGCAGTAGATCATAAAATACTAATTTTCCTTTTTACTCCACCTTCTCTTCAAATAGCTCACGTAGACTTTCAGCCACGAATGAATAATATCTAAAAATTGTTCTTTGAAGTATATATTATTATCCCTGTATATGGAACAGAAAATGGACCACAGATTGTTAAATAAACCCAGGCATGCATTAGAACTGTGGCAATCAGGAAAAAACACCCTCTCTTTTTGTTTCAGTCCTGGATTTTGAATCAGCAAGATCATGTTTGATAGGAGAAAGCCATTTACTTAAGAGCTAGAGAAAAATAGTTTCAGGCATTTGATATGGAAGCAAATGTTACTTCCTTTTCTCTCGAGGGTTAGATGTTGGGATGATTTTTAGTAGAGTAAATCAGGAAACCAAGCCTTACAATCCAAAACTTTTCAGTCTAACAAAAGAAATACCCTTTCTATACACTAACATCATGCCTTCTTCTATTTAGATCACTGAACAACAACAATGCCTGGTAAGATACAGATGCAATGCTATATGTCACTCTACCAAGGTCTCTGATTCACAGATTATTTACCTGGGAAACTGCAGAAACATTGTTTACAGTGATCAGGTCAAGCTAACATTAACAACAGGAAACAGGTTTACATCAGGAAAAAAAAAAAAGAAAAGAAAAGAAAAAAAAAATTGGTACATTTAAATACTTTTTGCCTTAAGCATGAAATGTACCGGTGCAGTGCGAGCAAGATCCAGGGTGGGCTGGGAGAGATGAGGGTGATGGGAGAAGAGCATCCCCCAAAGAGAAAAGAAAGGTGGGACAAAGAATAAAAGATGTGGCTGAAAATTAATGGATGAGAAGTTGAAGGAGAAAGGAAGGAAAGATGTGAAGGGATGTAATGCGAGACTGGGAAACGGAGAACAAGCGTCTCTGCCAAGCTGAAGGGGCAGGCTCAAAATAAATATATATCCAAACGATGTTTATGTGACACCATGGGAATACCCTGCAATCTGTCATCACAGGCTGAGGGGGTTTCCTGAGCTGGGTGAGTTCTTGCCCTGCTGAAAACAGAGAACCTGCTGCGGTCACCTCTGAGAGCCCGGGGGCTGCCACCCGGAGGGGCAGTGGGTTTGCAGTGTGGAGCTGTGTCTCCTGCGCTGTCTGCAGGAAGGTTCAAACACAGCTACAGCTGCTCTGAAGTTGTTTTGCAGATGATTTGTCTAGGGGGTAGAAATAAAGGTCTCCAGGCTCGCCCTTAGATGTCAGCCTCTGGGGACACGGTCTGTCTGCCCTCAGCCTGTCCTTATCCGCTGTCTCTGCCAGAATGTAGCACTCCAGGACCTGCCACCTCATTGCCTCCTGCTCACTGGCATGTAAAGGGTTGAACCAGCTGGCCCGTGGCTAAAGTTGTTTGCCTCAGCAAGGCGCCCTGGTTTGTACCAGGACAGGACACCACAGAGGTACAGGTAGATTTCTTCAGCTTTCACAGCTTTTCCCCTAGGTATAAAGGGGATCCAATTCTAAGAGATAAGATGGATTATATCTTCCAGGGTACACTGGGAGGTTTTTAGTATTCATTCAGCTGTTATATTTTTAGTTGGTATATATTTTTATTAAGCAACCATTCTGCAATAGTACAGAACCTGGATAAAAAGAATCCCTAAGTGAATAAACTCAACATTTGTAAGGTGTTCTCAGAAACCTGCCAGAGGTGATATCTAGATTTTTTAATTATTATTATTGACATCTGGTAAATAGTTTCTTCTGCATTAGGGAAGATGAAGTGAAAATGTAGATAAATCAGACATGCCATATGTAAAAGAAGCCATAGAAAACATCCCAAAGGTAATTGCAGGGGCAATGGGAAACATGCCGTTGAGGTCAGCATTTTCAGGGAAAATGAGTGCATGACCTCTAACAAAACTGTGCTCTGTGCTGAAGATGAGTTTGTATGTGATGGCAGTGCAAAGGAAGGAGTTGTAATGATATATAAACTAGGTAGGTATGTACTTGCAAGGATACAAAAAACAGGAAAGGAAGCAAAGGATTCTACATGTCTCAGAGAAATCATTGCAAAAAGGAAAGTGCCATGTTGGCAACAGGTTTTCTTGGCTAGGAGGTTACATGTTTTTTTTCTTTTCCCTTCAGCCTTCACTAGTACATGGTCCCAGCATAGATGGTCTTGGAAGACATCTCTGGAGCTTGCCTATACAGCCCATGCTCAAAGCACAATCAGCTAGCACAGCTTGACCCAGACTAGCACGGTTTTAAGCAACTCCACTGATGGAGGCTCCACAGTTTTCCAGGTTATCTATTTAGTGCTCAGTCATCTTCCCTGTAAAAAACATTTCCTGATGTTCAGAGGGAATCTCCCATCTTTTAACTTTTGCCTATTGCCTTTGGTCCTGTCACTGGGTAGCAGAGGAAGGAGCCTGGCTTACTCATCAGATACTTATATACACCAAGCCTTCTCTTCTCCAGGATGAACACTCCCAGCCCTTTCACCCCCTCCTTAGGTCTCAGAAACCCAAATCCCTTATCAGATTCATGGCTCTTTACTGGACTCTCTCAATCAAATCCGTGTCTTTCTTGTGCTTCTTTCCATTCCTTTCAATACCACACCTACAATATAATTTTTGCTCTCAGAGACCAGTGTGCAGACAGTTTGTGCTTCTGTTCTGAAACTACAAAAAATCTACCCCAGTTATTTACTGCTTGTTTTCACCTTAAAAGCTTCCATGAAGGGTGCCATCATATCTACTGGATGAAGACAAAATAAATATAAAAATCTGGCACATTAAATTATTCCCAAAGGTGCTGGACTAGGGCTGGAAGGAAATGAAATGTATCGTACACATGTATATGACAGTAATGCATTCTTCTGAGTGAGTAGGAGTTTTTTTCCTCCCCCTGTGGAGAGTGGCTTCAGTTGCCAAGTACTTTATCCGAGTTATGTCACATCATGGTTGGCCTTCACTGCAACAGTTAGATAAAGCCAGCCCCAGTGGGAGCAGACACATGGTAAAAACTCTCTTGCTAAACCCTATGACTGAATTACCAGAACAGTGAAAACAGACTCAGATTTTAGCACTTGTACAAATATGAACTCTAGCCTAGGGCTAGACCTCCCCCATACATTATTAACATAGGTGTTAGCATACATTATTAACGTAGGTGTTAGCAGGAGCACTTCAGGGTGAACTCCTGACTTGCTACTTGATTTGAATTCAAAACTTCACTGAGTAGGAATGAATTTCTTTTTGCATGTGAATGGGAGTCTGGTTAGGACCAACATTTGATATCTTCCAGATACTCTTAGTAAAGACAACCACCTAGTTAGGGACCCGTGGGGATTATCACAGCAGGTTAGTCGATTCAGTCCAATATCCTGACTGCTGTATTAGTCATTCTCAAACACTTCAAAGGAAGATTAAAAAAAAAAACAACAACCAACTAATTTTGTAGAATAATCTCCTCAAGAGTGGCAATTTCCTTTAGAGTTCAGACAGCATGCCTGGTGTGTGATGTATGGTGTGTGTCCTAAACTATTAGGCTTTATTACTCCTCCTTCAAAAAATATATTAACAAATTATAAATTCATGTCTAATATTACTTGGACTCTGATCATGCTTATTTTTGCAAATCTTGCAAAAAGATAACAAAATCTTGCAAAAAGTATGTCTTAATGCTATACTATAATGATAGACTTTTAAAGTTAAATTCAGATTATGTGAAAACTTTTTAGAAGCATTTCCTTTGTTCTATTTCAATGATATGAAGCAAGGTTGGTTTTGTATCCAGAGATATCTCTTGATAGACCAATTGGCATGGTTGAAAAAACCAAAGCCCAGCCACTACATTTTACAATTACTGGGTTGGTTTAACAAGATTCCTATTCCAAAAACTTTTCTTGCCTATGCTTTAAAATGATAATTGCAAGTACAATAACTCTATCCCTCAAAAAGTATTGCTATTCATTCGCATTATCTAATGTCAGCCTGCACTTAAGGATCTGTTTCCAAGATTCACTAAACATGTTAATTTTGGGTCAACACAAAGAGAAACTCACTCTCAATAGCACACATGGCTTTCTCAACACTGGTTTGAATGTTAAGGGAGAGCTTTTTGGCACTTGCAACCTGATTTGGCTGGAGAAGAGAGCTCTTGGCAGGGTTTTCCTTCCCAAGGATTTCCTTTCTTCTCTGGCACGCCTCCCCTCGCTTCCCCAAACATCTCCCCACATCACCCCGGCCCCTCTTATTTTTCATTTCATAATGTTTAGTTCTGCCTTTCTGTCAGAGCTCATAAAAACTCTGTCACTTTGTTATGGCTGCATGTGTGCATGCAGGAGTATTTCTCCATTTCTGGGTCAAAAAGCACACCACAGTTATGACTTAACTACAAAGTGGGACAAGACCCAGGGGTATCTCTCTCTTTCTCCTCTGTCTTGCTCCCTGGATCTCATGCAAAGTAAATCTGGGTATGTGCCTTGAAGAGGAGTGGCAGTACTCTCCACATAGGTGCCAGGGGGGCTGTTCAATCAATGGGGGACCTAGTTTTGTGAAGAAAAAAAAGAAAAAAGAGAGATATTATCAACAGCTACTCTACAGGAATGCTCAGTCAATCTCTGTGCACTGCACAAGACAGCAGACCAAATCCAGGCAGACAGCAAATGGTCAGCAGAACTGCTCAGCACCCTGGCTGACCATCAGGAACATGCAGTAAGAATAAAATTTTAGAGGGCAACACAGAGTTATGATTAATAAGAAAGTGTCAGACTCCCACACAGCCACTCAGAAGCTGCAGGTCAGTCTTCAAGCCAGATCTTTATGTATATTTAACAGAAATAGAGACAGGAGATGTGAGAGCTTGCCAGTCACAAAAAAGAGGCTCATGCCTCTAAATGAGTGGCTGCTCAAGTACAGCACTTACACCAACTTTGGTGGGGGAGAACCCAAACATCCTTGGCACCAGATCAAGTGTCTCACTTCTATCTGGGCACTCTGGCTGGCAGATCATGAACTACACCACCCAGTCTGCTATCTCTGCTCTTCCTGCATCCAATGAGAGTGTTTTCAACCTGAGCTACAGCATGGAGAGAATAAATGTGGGTCATGTATACACAAGCCCATTTGTATCCTTGCTCCTAACCTCACTGTGTATATGTAATGTTAGACATACGCATGGATCAGCAAAAGAGCTGTGGGAAAAGAAGATTCACAAGGCTGAAAACACAGGTTAGAGTACACTTCAGTGATGGGAGTGGTTACACCATGGAAGCGTTTGCTTGGAAGAATTCATGTTCAACCAGTTTACCCAGAAAGTATTTCCCTACGTGTATCATGAAATCTCTTGTAAGATAACTTGATACCAGTAAATCCACAACATTAAAGCTCTGGGTAAAAGATCCACAGAGCTTGGGAAAGCTGAGATTTTTCTTCTCCCTGCATTAACATCTTTCTGCAGCCTCTTTCAACCTCCTCACACGCCTGTATAACTTGTCCACTCAGTTCGACCTTTCTGGAAGGGATAATTTTCCAAGGGATATCTTACCTGGAATAAGGGGTGATAGACCTCAGATAGCCAGACTTCAGTAGAAGGTGATATTGGGTTCGTCCCCAGACATCTGGTGTTATCTCAACACACAGTGTTCTACCTCCCATTCCCCCCTGTGAACCCATCCACCCCAAGGGGCACAACTGCCCAAGACCTCTGCCCTTTGCTGGCATCTTCCCAGATCACAGATGAGGATAAAGAGTGAGAAAACAATGCATTCCCCATCTCTCCTTTTCCCCACTTCAGCAGCTAAGGGAAATCTCACCCGTGAGCACCTCTGTGTATCTACCACAGCTCACAGCATGAGAAGTCCTTGATTTCACTCCTCAGAGATGTAACAGGGGGCTGAGTGATATACAGCTGAACACAACTGTGGGCACCTCAGCAAACGCAGTGGAGACTGCCTCTGATCTGTGAAATAAACCACTTTTGGTTATCTAAAAAGGCACAAGGTGGGACTGAAACATTTCCCACGGCTGAGGCAATTCTGAGGTCTCTCTTTGCTGTGGAGTCTGCTTACAGTTTGTCTTTCCACCCTTTTGCCTTCTTTTCCAAGCTTGCAGGAACATAGAAGCTGTGACCTCTCTGCCATACAGTTGAAAAGAAGCAAAAGGGTGAAAACTGTTTAGTGAATGATAGACATGATACTGTTCATCTTGTTTTCTTGAGATAACAGGCTAGAACTGGAGCCCCGCTCTTCTCCATTTTCCCACCCATTTTTTTTTTTTTTTCTTTTTCAAAGCAACTACCTTTTTTCCTCAGCTGGTTTGTAACCTTGCAGAAGCCATTCTTATGACTGCAGAAAGGGTGATCTTGAAATTTTAGTTTAAGGCACAGTGCTTCTTGAGGTCTTCAAAAGACTTTACCTGAGGAAAAGATTTTGATGTGTTCCAACATGACATTTAAAAGCTCAGCTCATTATTTTTTTAAATTTCTTTTAGCACAAACTGTCAAAGCACCTTGGAGGCAGGGCTTGATTTTCATTTTTAATAAGAGAATATTACAATAGACAAAAAGCAATCTTCATTTAACAGTAAATGTTTTTCTTACCAAACAACGTCAAGTGCACTTCAACATGTGACTATTTTATCCATAGCATATACACCATTCCAACGTTTGCACCGCAAGCTATGCCAACAATTTGACTGCGGAAAATAAGTCTCGGAGTAGCTTAGCAAGTAATTCACGGAAAATCCACACATCAAAATTCTCCATGCTCAAGGGAAAACACTTTGAGCATCCCCTCAAAACCGGCCAGCCCACTGATCTGACTCCTGGAAGAGAGTGAATCCCCCAGGCTGCCTACCGGTCGTGCCAGCGGGCAGGGAAAAGCGAACCGGCTGCGGTGGGTCGGTCAGCAGGAGGGGCAGGTGACTCTCCTGGCGGAAAACCCTTGCGACCCTGCTGGGACCGCCGGTACCCTGACCCGTACCGGGCAAGAGGCAGCACGGGAGGCAGGCGACACCAGGCCCGGGGCTTTGCCTTGTGCTGGTCCGATAGCAGCCCGGGGATCCCCTACCTATGCCCGTCGCCCCTTCACACCGGCGGTACCGCCTGCAGACCGCGGCCCATCGAACGGCTGCCCGGCGCCGCGCTTAACGACCACCCGCGATACCCCAGTTGGGCAGCGGGCTCGCCTCGCCCCGCCTCGCTTCGGCGCCCACTCTTCCTCGCCCCGCCGGACCGCCTGAGGCGCCGCGGGTCCCTCCCGCCCGCTCCCCGGCCCCGTCCCGGCGGGCAGCCCCGCTTGCCCCGGAGGCCGGCGGCGCTACCCAGCAT
>JAAWXA010000003.1:58555407-58700936 GCA_038090715.1 Florisuga fusca | reverse complement strand
CGCCCCCCCGGCTGGCTTCGGGGGTACCCGGGCAGCTTGCTATCGGTCACTTCAGCGCTGGGCTGGTGCAGGGTCACCGAACCTCCCTTCCCACAGCCAGGCTGGGAGGTGGAGGGTGGTAGTGAGGAGGCAGCGTTCTCCAGAGTGGTACCCTTGGATGGGCTCATCCAAACAACCCATGCCGAGTTTCAGCTCTTGAAAGTTTTAAATGATCCAGCTGATATATTGCACTTAAAAAAAAATATTAATAGCTACACAGAGATATCTACATTATCTGCTGCTCTGAACAGAAATTGCTTCTAAGGCTTTTTTTTTTTTTTTTTTTTTTTTTTGCAAGAGTGCTTCAGCCTTTGTATGCAATCCCTTCTCAGATGGTGAGAGTTCAGGTTGCCTGTGTGCCATGCAGGGTGGGTGGTGTTGCTGTTACTGGTCGGCTGTGCATCTTCCTAACGTGCAGTCTAATATCTAGATGGTGTTTGCAGTAAGCTCATTTTAATAACCATTTGTTTTGTGGCACATGGCAGCTAGGCAGAGATGCTCCTTCAGAAAAGTCATGCCTCTTTAAATGAATACATTAAGCTTGGTTGCATTACTGATTTCTGCCATAAACCCGGTATTTGTTTACATAAAAAGACTCAGCTGCAAAATGGTCACAACCGTATTTGTTTTTGAAATTAAGATGCAACCATGCTGAACATCCTGTATGTAGGTTTTAGTGTATGGTATGTGTTTCAGGAACCTGCGGCTGCTATTTTGTCAAGTGTGGTGAGCTTGTGCCTCTGAGCAGCATTATCTCTGTAGCTGATAGCTTGTCAGTGTCTTACATTAATATGACATTGTCATGACTCTGCTTTCAGGAGCCTACAATATAAAATTGCTTAATGCTTTCTATTGACAGACATTATTTTCAGTTTTAGATTATTTTGTAAACTTCAGTTGTTCAAGCTGCAGTCTTTCTTGCCTTTCATATTTTTTTTTACAGGTAGAAATGCCTTGGAGACATTCAGCAGTGATAAGTCAGTCTTTGTTCATTTTTGTTTTGGACGCTTTTCCCTGTGCCAAGAAAATCACTAGAAGTCTTTTAAACAAGAAGGCTCGTTCTTAGGGAGAGGGTGCATAGTTTAGCTTGGGGGGTACAAGTTCCTATATGAAGGCTATTATAAGAAGGAGTTCCAAAATATGCCCAATGTAAGGAAAAAACACTCAGTTTGTGTATGCTTAGGGGTTGATGCTGCTGAGCAGTTATTTGAAAAACTTGCTGCTACTGAATGTGTCAGAGGTTTGAACCTACACAGAGCTCTTTCCTATTGCATTGAGGACTGAAGGCACCAAGAATGATCAAACCCACTCTGATGTTACTGGTGATTACCTGCCTGGAAAGCCACCTCGCTGAAAGTTAGAGGAGATAAAAGCTTGGACTGGTAGATGATGTTCTTACAGATAGGAAACTTAACTAGACAGAAAGAGTAAGAAAAAGAGGGAGACAGAAATTAAAGTTGAAAAGCCAGGGAGTGGGGCCAGCTTCACTTCTAAGCTTCCTTGCTTCAATATACATTTGTGAAACAAATAAGACAAATAGTTGTTCAGAATCTGAACTTGATCTGTATAGGTACAGACAAGGTAATATCTAATTTCCTTGCTGATGACCTGTGTTTTTAGTAGTGTGAATTCAAAGTGGATGGAATGGAAGTTTTATTTCTATGGATATAGGAAGTAATACACAAAGTTGTATTAAATAATAAAGTTCTGAGTTTGAGAACATGCAATGGGCAAAAATCACCTGCCTGTACAGTCTTGCTGTCTGTCTCCCTGTAGTCAAAAGTATTTGGTAGTCTTCAGTAACATGGCTGTGGATGCCACCTTCTCTTCCTCCTTTCTCACTGGACCTCAGCCTCATTCAGTCCACAGAGAAGATAATACTCATTGACTAATTAACTGTGTAGTCCTATTTATTGTTAAAAGTGGGTCAGTGCCTCATTCTAACATACGTTTTACTCTAATCCTGCCTTGAGTACAGGATTATTAATTTACTTATAGGTTTTTCTGTGGTAATCACAAAGGCTCCCCAAATACAGATTTGTTTCCACAACATAGGCGGTAGGAACATTGAGTGCTAAGGAGAAGATAAACAGTGAAAATACAAGATATACTCCAGAGCAAAAGTATTTCAGTATGAGGACATGAAGTGGAATATGAGTAGGTGACACCCTTAGAGCAAACCTGGAGAAGTTTCTCTCACAGTGTGTGGTTAAACTGTTCTGTGCTGTAGATTTTTTGGATACTAACATCTGTCAGGGATTCCAAAAGTGTATGTTCTTGGAAGAAAATTCTACTTGAGATTATTAAATGTGAAAAAATCCTCTCTGAATCATGCTCATCTTCCCCTACATATGGCTGTGTGCCTGCTGGGAAATCCTGCTTTATCCTTGTCCTGTGCTTATGCTTTTGTCCACATATCCGCTGCAGTCCAATGTCAGAGATGAGGTAGTAGGCTAAATGTGGCTTTGTCCTGACTCTGTGGCTTTCTTGGGAAAGGAGACTGACCATGTTGATGAGCTCTGTCTGCTCTCAGAAGCTAGCACTTCTGTCCCTGCCCCCAAACTACTTGACGTTTGGAGCACATGTGTTCAAAGCACTATTCTTACTTCTTCCCCTGGAGCAGAGTGTTCAGCCTTCTGTGCGGTTCCCTGTCCATATATAAGGTAGCCTGCTGACTGCCTACACAATAGGGAACATAGTTGGTATTACTTGTCTCAAGTTCGATTCATTTGAAGAAAATTATCCTTTTCATATATCAGCTCTGTGGAGGAAAAAAAAAAAAAAAGTTCTCTCTGGATTTATTATCTGCCAAAATCTGTGTATAGTGTGTTTCTAATAGATGTGTGTCCCACCTGTGAGGCTGGTGAGCAGCAGTGGCAGCAGTACTTAATCTGAGGAGTGGAGGTGGGGAATGACTTGCTTGGCATTTAGGAGAAAAGGTAGGATTGGTCAGTAGAATTCTAAAAAATGGTCCAGGAAAGGATGGGTAGGGGGCATAATAGCATGAAAATTTTCTCCTCTTCTATCTGGTCTCTGTTTTCTCTGGCTTGTTCCAGCTTCTGTAGGGAGCAAACTGGCAGCCTGCTTTTGCTGCCTGCTGCTGGCTCGTTCCGTGGGCACTGTCCCTTCTTGATGCTGTGTGAGGGAGTGTCTAGAGAAAGATAGTTATTGTGGTATTAAAATGTACCATGTCTGTACATTAAGTTGCACAAATAAAAGTTACATGAGTAACTGCTGTTGTATTTATTAGCTTTTGAATAGCTAAACAGATGTAATCTTTCTGCATGTACAGCTCATGTACTAGTAGATATGAACTGAGGTATGGCTACTTTTTTGCCATAAAAGTACATACTTAGTGCTCACTCTGCCCTCTTGTCTTTGATTCCTATAAATATGACCAAAATATGAGGTGCTGAGGTAGGAGTTCCACCTGGACTCACTGCTAGCATCAGTGTGTGGGTGCTGCTGTCCACAGAGCTGCTGGCAGAGGAGATGCCTGTGGCAGGACTGCCCAAGATCTCCATGCCAGAGGGCAGCTTACCCTCTCCTCATGAGTTATATCCATCTAGTTCTCTACCAAAAAGCCTTTCTTAAAATACTTTTAGGAAGTATGTAGTTGAAATATAGGCCTGTGTTTCTGCTAGGTGAACAGATCTTGTTACCAGCCCATGAGAAGGTAGAAAGGGGCAACCCTTGTGTTAGCATTATAAAAGTTCCACAGCTGTTTTTGCACCCAGCCACCCACATATTATTTTTCTGGTCATAGCAGTAGTGTGTATGTCCATAAATATACTAGGCTTGGAATGAAAAGACTGAAAAGACATCTGTATATTTTTTGCTTTTTAAAAGGTGTTTAAGTCTTTACCATTCTATTCCCTTTTTAAACAAAAGGAAGCAGTGGATGTAGAAAAAATGGAAAGATAAGCTATTCATCAAAACAGATTGTAAAGGTAATCTGTTGACTTACACTTAATGCAATGAAGCAATGGTCAAGATTATTCTTAACTTTGGTATTTTTCTTAATTTTGGGAGCACAGCACAAAGTATTTAGGAACAGTCAGTTATCTCAAACTAAAATATAAAGATAGTTGCCATATGTCACATGCTGGTTACTTCTTTCCTGAGTTTGTTTCTTCTTTTACTTGTATACAGAAAATAGATGTTATAGTTAGAGTGGTTGAGAATTCTTTTTCCAAACCTGTTTGTACTTCTTGCATGTGATGCTGTATTAGTTGCTGTATACCTTAGTTTTCTTTTCAGAGAGAGGTTTCCTCTCAATTTTCCTGATGCCTTTTCCAGGAGTTGGTAGATGATACAATTTTCATCTTGTTGTGCTCTATTTTTAAGAAATGGGGAGACAATTCTGAGAATTGAAGAGGCCTTTGGGGCATTTAGAGACAGAGACAGCTGAGAACTGAAGAGTAAAAACAATAACCAGTGAGTGATGCATGGGAGAAGATGGAAATAACTGATTCTATTTAATCACTTTTTCTCTCATATGTCAACTCCAGAAATTGGAAAATTAGGCATGGATTTTCTTTCCACTTTTATGTGTTTCATGTGGAAATGAAATGGGGAGGGAATTTGTTGGGGAGAGCTAAGGAAAAAGAAAGGGAAGGAAAAATGTCTCAGTCTGCAAATTTAGATGGGATTTTCAGGGGCAGTTTTAGCATCTGACATCTGGCATTTAAAAATCTACATTATTAATGGACTTGGAAACTGATTGGATCTGTTTATATACTTTGTGCATTTTCCATATTGCATAGGAAATCATTCAATGTCCAGATAGTCCACAGAAATCACAGGTACTAGTAATTATTTGTTTCTGGTAGTACCCACTCTGTCTTGAGTACTGAAGAATGTAAATAAAGCACTATTACTGTTGCAATTGTTTTTCTGCTTCAAAGGCAAAGATTAAACAGAAGCAGGATAGTTATGTGAGCAACTTCATATGTTGTAATAATTTGAAGTTTTTATACTGTTTGTAAGATACAGAGAATCCCCATTTAGTTTCTATCTAGCAGGTATTAGATAACTGATTTTTTGTAGGTATCACTGTAGGAGTGGGCCTTCAGGAACGATTTGAATGCCCAGAAAATAGTGACCTTGGGGACCAGCTCAGAAAGAGTTCCATGAATAAGGAACCACATAGAAGCAAATTTAGACTGCTGCGGGCAAAGTGGACAAATGGTAAGTGAGGGTGGGGGGATAAACACAGGCAGAAACACTTCTGTAGAACCTCAAAAGCAGAAAAAAATATAATATTGGTCATGAGGCAGCTGATGAAAAAGGGTTTCAGGGGAGGGATTTAGATAGTAAGCTGATGTGGCTGATGTTTTCCTGATCTGTTGCTTTCTGGTGAAGATGTAATGCACTGCCCTGCCAGAAAAATGGAGATGTGTATTGGAGATGAGCTGGAGTAGGTCACACCCTGTGTGTGTGTGTGTGTGTGTGTTCGTTCCAAAAGTCTTTCAAGAATTGCAAAAGTTCCAATTATGTAACTGTTGTTTGATCTCTTAGAACTTGTATTTTTTTGCCTCCTAACAGCCTTTTACACTTTTTTTTTTCTTTCAGTTTGAGAATAGATATTTATAAACAAAGTACAGATGTACAGTGTATGTCTCCACTCTTTTGTGTAAGTTATTAGGTTGGTCATGTGATGTGTGCAGTTCCTCTAGTCTGTGGGTAGTCTTCCTCAGCTTCAGTTGCTTTAATGCTGATGAAACTGGCAGGAAAAGAGGTCCTTACATTCTGTCCCACTGGTATGAAAAATGTCCTAACATTCTGTCCAGGTTATTTGTACAAATTTCACACAACTCTTTAAATTAAAAAAAACCCAAAAAAACAAAACAAAAAACCCAGTTGAATTTTAGGTACTGGGAGGCTATTAAAACCCAGAACTTTAGACATATGTGCTTTAAAAGTTTTAATGCACTTCGTTGAATAATTTGATGGAATATTTTAGGAATTGTGAAAGCTTTTGGAGAGGGTTAGCTTTGAAAGCTATAATATTAGGTAATTGCATTACTTTGAATTGCTGTTTCTGATAACAGAGTAGTTCTGATGACTCTTTTGAAAAAGTATCAGTTTTAATTTGCATTATCACTGTGTTTTTGGACTCAGTCCATGAGGAGGAATCCTACTGCTCTAGACTCTGTACCAACATTTTTGCAGAGCTAAAGGATGGCACCTGTCCTTTTTCTCAGCCTTTATCAGATGCTTCTGTGATATGCAAGATAAAAAAAAAAAAGACAGCTTAGTCATATAATATTATAGTAAAGATTGCTGGTTTCCTTTGCTTGTCCATGAATATCTCCTTGCCTAGTGGGAGTGTTTGTAAATAAGGCAGGATTTCCCAAACTGTTTTGCTTCCTGTCTGCCTTTCAGCCAACTTGGTTCGTTTGTGCTGTCTGCCCTCCAACTGCACTCCCACAGCATCCTAACCCAGGCCTGTACTTTTATTTTTGCTCCTTATGGCTGGGGGTGTAGTTCACTTTCTTTGTCCGTTGCCTCTATTTCAGTAATTTGTGAGAGAGACAAAAACACTTGAGAATCCACTTTACCCAGCAAGTTGCAACTGTAGTGGCACTGTAGAGAAAGCACCTCTGGGGTGCACATACTAAAATGTATAGTGCTTGTGAACTGTTACAGGGTTGTACAAGTGAAGGTAACACCTCAAGCACATACTTATTTCCTTATACAAATGTGTCAGTATGAAAAAAAGTAGGACAAGCATAAGCTCCTCTTGACACCTTGGGGCTTCTAAGACTGAAAGGACACAAGTCTTAAATGACTTGCCATAGATAGGCTTTGTATAACAGCTCATCTCAATATCATGTTAGCTGTCTCTGTAAAATTCCACTGGAGTTATGGCACTCTGGTTTTTACTGCTTTATATCTACCAGAGATAACACCCTGTCCTTTGTATACACATAAGCCTATGATTCAGTTTACCAAGCTGTGTTGAGGTGAAGTGTCTGCACAGTAGTAAAGCTAGAAGTTTAACTCAAGATTACCCCTATATATAAACTGATTAATTATAGTACATCTTTTAAAGCAGTGATAATAGCAAAATTAATTATTTCAATTTTGTCCTGGTTTGGGCCAGGATAAAGGTGATTTTCTGGTTTGTACTTTTGCTTTCAGCTAAGTTTCTTGTAAGTAGCTGCACTTGCTGAATACAAGCAATACAAATTGTATTTTACTGTCTCACCAGAAATCTCTAAATTGTTGTCTTGAAAAATGTCAAAAAAAGTTCTTACTTTAGCTCCTTCTTTTTTTGAGGAATATATCATGGTACTGTAAGGATCCTTTTTATAATAACATTTTCTGAAATGATCAGTGCTGATACTCATAAATGCTGAGCTCATAAAACAAGCAGTATAAGATGTTACAGAATTTGTTTACTGATCAGAAAAGTGTCCGAACGGAATCTTTTCAGGTAGTGTTACTATTAGTATTCAGACAAGGCACAAACAAAATGCAGTGGTTCTTTTGAAGCATGTGTGGTGAGTTCATCACAGTAGTACTCAAGCACTTAAGCTGTTACGAGATCCTTTGTTTCCTGTAAAATGTTTTTGTAATAAGTAAGGCAGAAGTAACTTTTTTTCTCTTTGGTGCCTGCATCTGATGGGAAGCCTGCTTTCTGCTACAATTATGTGGGAGAAGAATTATATAAGAAGATATTTATTTTTAATTGCAGTTGTCACATTAAGCTCCGATGTTACTCACCAAGCAAAAAAAAAAAAACAAAAACATGTGTATGAAAAGTAGGAAACGTCTTCTTAATTTCTCTAGACATTTTATTTAATTTTATTCTAGAATTGCCAGGGTGTAACTTCTGGCTTTAATATTGATTACATATGTGCTTATGTAACGTGTTATCATTTTTTTTTCCCCACTGGGTTCGTAGTTGTTCCCTTGCACAGACATCTTCTCTTCTCAGACCTGCCTAGTCAACCTCTATTTTTCTAAGGAAGAGGCTGTTGAAAATGTAAATGTCAATATATGGACAGTACAGTGACAAAATTAAAAAATAGCCAATTCAAGACTTCCCTATAATTATTGTCTAAAATTACCCAAAATTCTAATCTGTACTTTTAAAGAGAAAAGACACAAAACCTCAGAGGAAGTTTTCTGTTTGACATTTTAATAGCACTGTGTGGAGTGTTAGGAAGTGTGTGCTTGCAGTCATTATGTAGGAAAGATCTGAGCAGACCAGTTGAATGCAGAGTCTGATTATAAGGGAAGAAACATATGAAAATATACTTTTCATAAAGACTAAAATCTTCTGTCTCTTCCCAGTGTGGACTTCTCGTGTGGGTTTGTATTTTTGTGTTTAATACCATACAGCTTGTGTAGAGAAAGGTACCTACTTCTGAAAGCTGCCTTCGATGGATTGCCTGTGATAAATTACTTACTTTTTCGTACTCTACACTACTGTTGTCTTCCAGAAGCAAGTGAGAATTTATGATTAGCCAAATGTTTGGCAGAAGAAGGATAAAAGCCTTGTCATGGAGAAGGCCAGGTGCCAAATACAGTAGAACTTCCTTGGCTGTTTAGGTATTGCTGAGCTTTAATTACTGTAATAGCTGAATGTCCCTTCCTTGAACAGAAATGGACTACATAGTGAAAACTCCCTTAATTCCATAGCCAATGCAGGAATTTTTTTTTTTTTTTTTTAAGCTGTATCTTTTCTGTTAGTCTAAATTTTCTTGCTTGTTACTGTAGGGAAGTTGGTTTGAGGAAGCTGGTGCTGAGTTTTCTTTGGAAGGCAATAGTTGCATTTACTGCTTCTAGAGCATTCTGTTCTAAATATGAGCTACTACCAAGAAATCTACCCTCTCTTCCAGTGAGCTTGGTTCTGATGGTTTTCTTTTGATTCTTCCTGTGTAATGTTTTCTTGTGGTCTTGGTCCCTCAGCTAGAGATGTGTTTCTAGATAGTTTGGAAGAGGAGAACAGAAAGCCTTGTAGTTGAAAGCCCTCTTGAAATAGTTATGGTAGCAGTAGCATTGAGTGATATGAAGGTGGCTCAGCACTGGAGTACAGCAATTTGTAGCAAAGGCACAAGGTGTCTGGTTGTTATGGCCAAACCATTGTACTTCAGTAGGGAAACGGTCTGTAGTAACTTTTGCTATCAGTGGTGCCCACTTAGATAATGGTGTGTCAAGAGAAAGCCTAAATTGCAGCTTTAAGTGGTTTGGATAGGCTTCCACTGCAAATTCCAGCAGTAGAAAGGCAGCAGTGTTAAGGATCAACTTTGTTATACCCAGCAGTGTGTCCTCAGCTTTGTTCAGCTCAGGGGATTGCTGCCCACAGCATGAGCTGCTGAGCACTGAGGATGCTTCAGGCAGATAAGGAGCAGAGCACCCAGGGCTGTGTTTATGCCCCAGCAAGGCTCCCTGACCCGACTCCAGGGCTTTCTTTGGATAATGGGTGACTGCAGCTGTACCAGCTGCCTGGAGTTACTGGAGGTCAGCTCTGGGGTTTCTTCACATGCTGCTGAATGTAGCACATGCAGTTTTGCACATTAACTGTACGTGTCCAACAGATATAAAAGTATGTGGGTTCTCAGAGTGGCTCTACTACAGAGATGAGCAGTGGGAGAGACACAGAAATAATTGGGTGGCTTTTAGTTCTTCAGCAGAGGCTGAAGGATTTGTAAAGCTGATGGTGTAATCTGAGGGAGTAGTTTGCCAGTTTGTTAAAACAGGGGTAGAATCTGGACTTTCTGACAGAAGTATAAGATGAATTAGCAGATATACTTCTGAAATTATATAATGCACCTTGAGGTGACAGTTGTTTCTGGAAATTAAACAGTTTCTCTTGGTATTCTACAGTCAATATATAGCATAACAACTGCAGCAGTTTTGGTGGCTGAAATGCAGGCAGAGGAAGCTAAATTGGAAATGTATTTTTAAAACAGATAAAAACCTGTGAACCCTGAATAATTTATGAGCAAACTGGACTGAAACTACTCATGATTAAACACAGCTTTCTTATCTTTTTGTTTTCTTGTATGAGTGAGTCCTAGTATTTTTCCTGATGCCAGAAAATGATTGTGTTAAGGTGCTAGCCTTCCCAGTGTGAGTTAGGGACTGACTGTAGCAGGTAGGATGAGACAGTAATTGGTGTTACTGCAGACATCAATATTTTCCCCTGTTACAATAATTGAGCCATAAAATATATTTCCTAGACTTCTGAATGTAAATTTCCAGAATGAAGGCAAAAGAGGAACAGATGTTTAAAAGACAAAGCAAAAGAGCTTTTGTCTTGTTTAGGGAGGTAGCAAGACTACAAGACTTGTCATGTTCCTATATGGCTGCTTCTTATGAAGGGGGATCTAGGGCATAGTGAGTAGAGGGAGTTTTATTTTCTTAGTCTCTCAAGTATTTTTTTCTGGTCTTAAAAGTTAGCTAATGTTGCAATTCATTAATAATTAGAAACTTTGAAGCTCCTCAGGGGTCTCCCTCGAACCTGCGGAATATACAAATTCTACTCTAGATCTGAGAGCAGTATTTTAAGAATCTTTTTTCATTTGTAAAGTTGATCTGTATTGACACTGAAGTATAGGATTTATTTCATCTGTCTGCACATACAGCTCTGCATTTGAGGTGCAGTTGATGGTAACCCTGGCTGGGCAGTATATACAGCTGCAGCCTCAGGGAGTGCAGCTGGGCAGTGTTTCCATCTGCCTGTAGTAGTGGTGCTGCTGGTTCTTCTCTTCCAGCCCTTCCTATGATTTCATCTGGCAGTATTTCTTTTGCTGTTTCCTGTGATTGCAGCATGGAAATGGCTCACCAGGTTATATAGTCTCTTTTGGAGGGAAGAATTCCCATTCTGATTAAATTTGAGGGGTTTTAATCTGCGTTCCTTTAGCTCTGTCAAAAAGTTGTGTTCTATTTCCTTTGAGTATTAAGGATCAGGAAGTTGTTTCCGCATGTCATCCGCTGGCTGCGAGTCCTTCCAGAAGTTCAAGTTGGATAGTTTGGTACAGGATGTTCTTCTGAGCTGGATGTGTGCCTTCCTACCTTGGAGCTACCAATTACTCATGCCTTTTGGCTTGCAGTGGCCTGGCCATACTGATTAGTGTCCATGATCTGCCCTGGGTGTTTTTGTGGAATCTTTATTTGAGCTGCAGTTTTATGCCATCTTACTTTCTATATTTTTTTTTGTTTGTTTGTTATGGAAGTAATATCTGCTGGAGTGTCTTGTGTTAATTTGTGACTTGTTGTTCTCTGAAATCTCATAGTAGTGAATTAATTTATTTGTGGTTAAAGTACTGTGTTTGTATGTCAAGGTCCTTTGTTCTAGACAGGAGATTAATTTCTTCTTACATCCTTCACACTTGCTTTCAGTCCAAAAGAGATTCTTTTTTTGTCCACTTTTCATAAAATTTTTGCTACTTTAGGAAGTGTGAGTTAATAAAAATAGTCTTATGCTTCTAAGGAAGCTTTAAAAATGTTTGTGCTTTGTGTGAATGATTTTTTGAGTTACCTTGATACATAGAAAATGTACATTTTCTATGTGTTACTATTTAAAACAACCAGTACATCCACTTCAAAACTCTACTTGACATGTATATTTCCAAGATTGGTATGTTGGTTTTTGGGCTTTGTTTTGTTTTGGTTTGGTTTTTCCTTTCTGATATCTTTACTTTCCATGTTAGCCTTGCTGCTGTAGTACAAGCTCCTCCTCATCTCTGTCAGAGCTTTTCACTTTTTTGCCTCTTTCTGCATTTGTGCTGTAACATCACGCTGCATTTGCTGTCATTTATCAACCTCCATAAAGTTTCATTTTTGTTCCGTGCACCGTTTTTAGTTGTTTTGCTGAAGAGATAGGTTTGAAATACAGTATTACCAACTTTTCCTGTTTTACTTCTCTGCACCCCAAAAAATAACATAAGAGATAATAGCGAATAAGCCCACAGTAAACTAATTTTTTTTTTCTGAAACGTTTTTCTTTTTTCCTTTTAGTTCCCGGAATAGATGGAGGTGGTTTAGCTGATGCTAGTCTCACAGATTCCTACTTTAGCACCAGCTTCATTGGCGTTAATGGATTTGGAAATCCCGCTGAAACAAAGTATCCCATGATGCAGGTAATAGCAGTGAATTGTATCCTGTTTCAGTAGTTCTGGCTGGCATTATCCCAAGGGAAAACTGTTCAAGAGGCAGGAAAAGTGGAGCCTTCTGGTATGTGTTATCTTGCAGGGTATACAGAGTGTATACTCACTTTAATCTTGCAAATGGAAACCAAACCATATCATTGCTTTAAAATTAGTCTGGTTTTTATTGGCACTTACCTGAGCTGTTGTGTTGGACTTTGCCACGTAGCTTAACTGTGTGCTGCTAGGTTTCTTTTTAGATTCATAGCTTATTTTGATAGCCTTTTATTAAATATATATATTTATATATACACACATACATATTTATGAATTGGCTTGCAAAATACTTCAAATATCAGAAGTCACTGAAGCAAAATGTCAACTGTCAAATCTGTAAATTATTAGACAAAAATTTCAGAATTTGTAAACTCAGTCTATGGTGGTATTCAGTGGTGTTGAATTCACATTTAAATCTTCTGAAATGCTTTCTTGTATTTAGAGTGTTCTGTATGTGTTGGCCTAGGAATTCCCATGAGGTGGAATTTATTGTGTTGGTAGTATTATGCAAAATTTACAGAAGAAGGCTGTCATATTTAAAAGCTAAATGAGTATCTACTGTATGTGTACATGAAGTATTAAGTACATAATAACTCCCTCAAACTGTTACGATTTTTAAAAGCTTAAAAGATGATGGTCTCTTCCTATGCCCAAAAGTTTAACAAACCAGTTTCTGGTAAATGAAAGTGAGCACAAGTCAGTTTGCACTGAGACCTGATAGCAGCTCTCTTTTTATGTCAAGGAGACTCTACTTCTGAGCTTACTTTTGATTTCAGTTGTGGTTTTATTATGGATTGAAAAACAATTCAGCAAAAGGTAGGAAATAATTAGCTGTGTTCCCTTTTTTTTTGCTGCATGTTTTCAAGAAGGCTGAATTTTTTTCATTCAACAGAATTGTGACATTATAGAAGTGTTTATTACTGACAGTGTTGCATGATATAAAAAGAAAAAAATTAACTCTGATCTTGAAGTGTACTATTGGAGCTGTCAGTTAGAAATTTTGGTATCACTGAGATCATGTAATTTCTATTCTAGTTCAAAGTCATTATATTTTTGTACTTAAACTCTATTCTGCAGAAGCCCTGGTATCTTTCTGAACAAAATTTTTAGTTGTAGTACGCTTTCTTCTGGAAAGACAGCAACATGAAGGCTCATAGGTTTTTTAAATACTTTAGTGCCTGCGAGATTATAGTCAAGGCCTTGTTTCTCTTTCAGAAAAGAGGGGGAATTTGATGTGCCATTGGAGGCTAAGGAAAATTACTTCTGAAGAAGGATTTTGTTAGAGTTGAGAAAGTTCTTGTAGGCATTAAACTACAACTTAAATATTTTTTGTAGGTTTTTTTTTTCTTTTCAGTCATGTAATTTAACTTCTTGTGTGCATAGGTAAAGCTTGTAGCATTTTTTATTGTGTGTCTGCTTCTAAATTAAGTCTATACTGAAAAAGCTTAGCCACTTGGAATTCAGTTTTCTGTGTCTCATCCCTTTGGAAAGCAAGGTGAAGGGAAAATCTTAAGAGTTTTTTATTTTAACAGTGCTAATGCTTTATGGTTTGCAATGGAGACTTCAAATCTGATAGCCTGGTGGTTGTGTCAAGGATGTACCTTTTGCACTCTCTGAAAATTTGCTCAGATTTTGTCACTCAATTAAACCTTTGAAAAACTGGTTTATATGGAGATTTCCTAGATCTTAGATAATTTCACAGAATTGTAGTCTGCACTGGCATGTTCCAGCTTGAGTGCATTCTTGCAGTTTCAGCTCTGGCCTAGTCTCGGCCTTACCTGAACTCCAAGCAGCAATGCTCATCTGCTGTGCTTCCCCCTTTCCTTTTTTTCCACTCAGACTGAAGCAGCATGGAAGTGGGTCTGTATTTAATGAGGAACAGAGCTACATCTCTGGTAATTGGCATAAGAGGAGTGTATAAGGGAAAAGAGATGTATGCCATGGGCTTGGAGAGACTGAACTAAAGATAAGTGAGTAAAGAACTAGGAAATACTGAGCAAAGGGACTGAAGCAGAGAGGTGACATTAGTGGGACACTGATGTTGACTGGTGTTGCACAAGTGAAATACAAACAGGGACAAAGGAGTAAGCTGGCAAAATGCCAAGCTCGCATAAAGTCAGGTGAAGAAAATAAATGCACCTGCCTGTTTTTCTTCAGGTTCTTGAGTCAAAGTGGCTGAAAATGGAGTGTTCTGCCATTGATGAAACATCAGAAGTCTTCTGTAAAACATCTCATTAGCCTCTTGGTTTTACACTTGCAGATGAAAATATCAGTTCCATCTATGAGTTATGTGGTCATCTCTGGGGGATCTGTGCAGTTCACACACAGATGCATCAATGATAGAATATGAGCAAAATTTTTCAACTTATTTTTTAAAGCTGTGAAATTGCACGGACATGCAAATAAACACACTGCTAGAAAATATTGGTTAGATACAGTTAGATGTTGTTAAATGTCAAGTTTAAGTTGCCAGTGCAGCCTTGAGTTTATCTATTGAGGTGTATTCCTCATAACATTCTGTAATATTTTCAGTGAGAAAATGATAAGTGGGGCCTACTCAGGTTACACGATGTGTGGTGTATGCATAATGAACATCCATTTGATAGTCAATTAAGTGCTTACCTTACAGTTCAATGCCCTGCTCCTGCATGCTGCTCACACCCTTCTCATGAAGCCTGTTTGCTGGCTGTGCCCTTTCTTGTGCAGGCTGCAATTATTGTATCCAGCCTTGTGGAATGTTTTTCTTAAGAAAGTAGTCTGAATTTTATGGAGGCATGGGAAGAAAAAGGATGGCAATGAAACAAATGTCCCCTGCTCCCTGTATCCCCCCTCTAAATATTGCTGGCAAACTACAAACCACCATTTTTAAAATCAACCTGTACATCTGAAACATGGGGGAATGATTAGTTAGTGAGCAGCTATAGAAAGTTTGGTTCAAGTTGCTTAACTGGCCTCAAGTAATAGAGCCTATCTCTTCTGGGTAATGCTTATTTTCTTTTACCATGAGATAATCTTTCTGTAGTCCATACTTTATTCACTGGATACCTTCCAATATAGTCATCAGGGATTCATTAGATGAGTCTTCATGACTATTCCTAATTAATTTACAGAATGTATTTGTCATGTACAGCAAAAATAAAACTGAGATTTATTGAAAAGAGTATGTGTATATTTGGGATATCATAAAACGTGGAGCCAAATTGCCTCAGGCAAAGCTATATCCAAATTTGCAATCGTTTTTTTGTGCAGCACATTATCTGCATTATGGTGTTAAGTGAGCAGCAAAAGGAAGGTATAATGATGAATAGGAGAGGAAATGTGGTTTCTAGATCATAAGTAATGTAGGTGACTGGTAGTCAATGTTTCTTCAGAATGGGTATTTCTCTTTTTTGAGATGTCATTTGTATTTTTTGAAGAATGTTTTCAGATCTAGAACATCTCACTGGAGTTAGAATAGTGGTGAAGACACAATTAATGGAAATGCTCAGTTTGCAGTGGAAAAAAAGAGTAAAAATCCTTGGTACAGTTTGGAAGAGGCAGGATTTCTGAAGTGGTGCTGGCTCTAATTCTTCTTTCTTCCTTTCTGAAAAATACCTCTGACTCATCCTTCCACTTCTCATGCCTCAAAGGTCTTTGCTATTAGCCAGCCTTTCATTGTCCCCCATTGCAATCTTCCCTTTTTACTAACTAATTTCCTATTGAGTAATAGTCTTCTGTCCTCTTTGGTTTACATTTTCCCATAGTACATTTTTGTTTCATGTGTTGTTTCTTCCCTGAATCTGCATGTGCTTTTAAATACTACATTAACAGTATTGGCTTCCAGCTTATCAAAGCATACATTTTCTGTTTTCCCTTTCTCTAGCTAGTACCAGAGCAGGCCTGCACAACACATGGCCCACAGGCTGCATGCTGTCCTTGAAGCTGTTCCTTTTCTTTTTGGCACAATGATAGCAGCCAAGAGACAGTCAGAGGTGTGGTTCAAGAAGGAGCTCATTGCTTTTGGCTTTTCAGCCATGGAGGAGGCAGGAACTGGCTGGCCAGGATGCCTCTGATGCTTGGCTGCTTGCTCAGTTACTCTCTGTGTGCCACTTGGCTGGCTGGTGCCTGTGTTCCTCTGCAATTGGTGCTGCCCCTTGACTAACTAATGGCTTGATCAAAGATACAGGTGGTGTGGGAAGGAGCTTCAGCTGCATTATGCTGGGGTGGTAAAAGACACGTGAATAATCAGGGGGGATTTACAACAGGGTGAAGTAGGAGTACCTTGATGTCAAAACTTCTAATATGATTATAGAATTGAGCAATTTGGTTGTAAGAGCATAAAACAGTAGAAAGTGGCTTCATGTATATTGCTTCATAAAAATACAGTTTTTGCTTTTCGTAAGGTGAGATTTATAACTGCATGGCTTCCACTGGACTCCAGGTTTTGTAGAAAGTAAGAATGACAACTTCTCAATCATTCAAGTCAAAATAGGACCTGATGATCTTCAGTATTAAAGTTGGCAAGGCCAAGCAATGGAGAAGAATTGGTCTTGCTTGGTTTCACCATGCTAATGTTGGTTATACTAAGTCTTCTTCAAAAGTCTGAGTAGAGGCCATGCTCTCATCAAAGCCTTGCAGCTGAGTAAACACAAAGACCTTTGTTCCCACTGCTGCATCTGCCAAGAGTCAAGTAATAAAACTCTCCTTATGGTACAGAAGCTTGTAAAAGTCTTCAATTTTTAACAGTTAAGAACTGAGTGAAACTACAGACGTGCTATTTTAAATATAAAATTATGCAGTTGTTTACATAATGCTTTCTGAAGAAATCCAATTGCTTTAGTTCTTACAGTTGTGAGTAGATGTTGCCAAATATGCTAACTGGTAAAAACAAGTTTTGGGTTGTTTACCCTTTGTAGGTCACAGAATCTGAGAATGAAACAATTATTTGTTTGGTTGTGACAGTCTCGTACTTTTGCAGGATGACTTCTTTTATAGTCCAATTAACATTCTTCTAAAAATAGAATGAACTATTCTGAAATATAATTCCATTGGAAAGGTATTAAGAAAATGGCTTGTGACATACTACAAAATATTTTGAGGTATCATACCTAGCATAAGAATGAATCTGAGGAAAGTGCTTATTTTCTCAGACTAAGGGCAGGGAATATGGAGATAGGAAAAACCCCCATCTCTCAGATATTTTTGGGAAAGGAAATGGTGGAGAAGCAAACAAAAGCCCCTCACTGAAGACAAATCTTATAGCATATGCTATGTAAAATTAGATCTAGTTGTGTGTTGCAAAGCTATATTCATCTTCTATTTTGATGAGAATTTTGAAACTGTATGCTTTAGTGGAGGGAGATGAAAGCAGAGCAAACTTTTATTAAGTGCACCTATAATTAAGGGGTTTGCTACTGAATGTTGAAGGGAGGAGGCAAAATGGTGTATACCTTTAGAAACGGGGAATATTTAGTCTTCTCTTTCTAGCATGCTGCACCAAAGAAGTATTGAAAAGGTGAACTGTGTCCTGGGCTACATTAGGTGAGGCATTGCTATCAGGTCAAGGGAAGTGATCCTTCCCCTCTGCTCAGCACTGGTGAAGTCACACCTGGAGTGCTGGGCTTTTCAGTACTTGAGAGATGTGGACATACCAGAGAGAATCCAGTGAAGGACCATGAAGATGGGAGGACTGGAGCATCTCTCCTACAAGGAGAGGCTGGGAGAGTTTGTACTGTTCAGCCTGGAGGAGGGAAGGCTCAGGGAAGTCTCATCCATGTACATGAATAGCTGGAGGGAGAGTTCCAAGCAGGGGGGTGGAGTCAGGCTCTCCTCAGTGGTGCCACATGACAGGACCAGAAGCACTGGTCACAAACTGGTACATGAGGTTCCCTCTGAACATCAGGAAGCACTCCCTCTGAGGGTAACTGAGCACTAGCCTAGGTTGCCCAGGAAAGTAGTAGAGTCTCCATCCTTGGAGATACTAAACTGTCTGGACATGGTCCTAGGCAACCAACTGTTGGTCCTGCTTGAGTGGGAGGACTGGACCAGTTGGCCTCCAGAGGTCCCTTCTGACCTCAACCTCCCCTGTGAGTCCGTGAAAAATCCTCAAAACTATTAAGATAGTGGCACAGAAATTATTTTTACAGGATGCTGGTTGTTTGCTGTCAGTGTTGTCTTTAAGTCTGTGAGAAAATACTACTCTTTTAAAAACAACATAATTTGCAACAGTTCTAAATAGGAAATAATGATACACAACAGGCTATCTTATGTCTAAGTAAGATAATGATTTGCTTTGACATAAGTTTAGTTCTTGACACAGTGCCTTTTCACACAGTCTCTTTTTAAAAGGAGTTGGTTGGATTAATCCTAGTGTTTGAAGAGAATAAAAACGTCTGAATTTCTATCCTGTAACTTAATTGCTTGAACATTGAGGAATTAGCATTGAGTTAACATTCAGTTTATTAAACAAATAAACTTTGTTCCTCAATTTTTCTGTGAAATTAAAGAGCCTGTATTTTGTTACTGGTTGAAGGTTCAACAGTGGAAGAACTTTAAGCTGAAGTATCGGTTTAAATCCTTGGACAGGGATGAATGTGGCAGTTTTGTTCTGCAGTAGCTTTCTTTTGAGATGTGAACAGAAGCAACTTTTTAATTCCATTAAAGGGAGAGGGGCAGGATGTATGCCAGTCAGCCTAGTTGAATTTTAACAAGTGGTTAAAGAACCTCAATAAATCATAGCAATAGGCAGACAAAGAAGAACTTTATATGGAACTGAGTGATACTGGTGTAGCACTTGGTTTTGACAAAGTTGCCTTTCTCTATTAAACTTCGGTATGGTGAAAGTCATGATGTACAGAAAAAAGTCTGAAGCTCTCATATGTGTGTGCTTGCCTTGCCTGGCAGGCTTAACAGGAATGAATAGTTTGTTTTCTTCTCCTGTGTATAGCTGCTCTTAGCTTTCTGGATTTTTCATCCTTTGGGCTAGAGTTTCTTGTGATTGCATTCTACTTGAAATTGAATTTCTGTGAAAAATAGTTCAGCACCATTAGAAGAGACTGAGAAGTGTTATTTAAAGTCAGTACTGCCTTCTGGAAAACACAAATGAGAAATAGTGCTTGGGTTTTCTTTTTTTTTCCTTTCAAGACTTTTTCATGCTTATTACAAATCAGATGCAGGAATACCATTCATTAAGTCTAAATGCTTTTGGGTGTGGTAGAAATTTTAATATTAGAACAGTTTAAAAATCCTTCACTGGTTGCATGCAGGTCTCCTATGAATAATGTTAGGGTAGGAAGCTTGTACACATATAATAAAAGTGAACAGAACAAAAAATTCATTGAAGTGATGAAGTAGAGGTATCTAATGTCATTCAAGGTACAGCTTGTGAGTAATTGTTAAAGCAAGAGCTTCCCAAGACTGGTGAGAGAGCTTTGGTTTTGCAGAATCCTGGTTCATTTAAAATACGTTTGAACCTTGAACAAGACTGGACTGTGTAAAATCACATTTGATGTTCATAAGCATAGTTTGAACTGTGCTTTCAGAAACCCAGACAATGTGGTCTGGTGCAATCCATGTCTTGCACTCCATATCTTTTTAGTGACCCTATCAGCACTGGTTTTCATTGTCAGAGCCACCAGTTCCCAGTAGGAATCTGTTGATTGTTTAACTTCTGTACCTGAAGAGAGAGGGTATTGATGCCATAAAAGTGCTGGTTCCAGGTTAAAGCTATATGCCTGTCTTTGATACCAACCCAAATCTCAGTGTCCTGGTTATCCCTGTTCCAACAGACCTTTTGCATTAAAATTGTTATGAAAGTCTGAGTGATAGAAATATTCACTAATGCTCTTTCTGTTTACACCTGGACAAATTTTATGCAAGTCTGGCAGGTTGCCTTTAGGAAGTTTCTTCCTGAACCACCTTCTCTTCCAATGTGGATATATCAAATGCCAAAAAACCCAAAGCAAACACATGATAGGGGTGCTTTTCAAGCAGTTGAAACTAAACTACTGAATTACTTTTCTTAGTCAGGAGGGGAATATGACATGAACAGTTGAGCTGCTATAGTCCATGAGTTATTTCTTTTCGTGTGTTCTTATTTTCATGATGGTTGGAGTCCCTGAACTTCAGCAAGATTGTTAACTTACTCTAGTCTTGTTTTGTAGAAACAGGCAAACACTGTTTCACTAGGGGCATCCCTTTTGTGTGAAGAATTAATGTTGCTCAGTAACCTTTTAGTGTGAGTTATATTGTGTCAGTTCAGTATATTTAGGAACAGGAGCCACCCGGCATCAAAATAAGGAAAGCATTTAGCAAACGGGTTTCTTCATTTAAGTCTTGAAAAAGCTGAAGGTTTACATAGTATTTGTGTGTACGTTACACATTGTTCGAGTACATATGCACCTGCTAGAGTTCTGCTTCATCTAGCACTTAGTACTTGTGCTGAATGAAGATTGTGCCAGAGGAGCCTGAATGATTGTAGGAAGCTTGCTGTAACAGTGGAGCACAGTTAATGGAAATAATACATGGGGCAATAAAGCATTGAGGGATTGAGAGGGTAATGTTTGAAGATATCAGCTGAAGCACCTAAATTTTACTGAAGTTTTCTTCAAGCTGCTTTTCTAATACTATAGGCTAATTCCTTTTGTTTTTTGTTTTGTGACTTGTTTTCCACAGAAAGCCACTTGACACAATCTGTTTATTCTTTTAGATACAAATATTAAAAGCTGCAGCTTCTGATGAAGTCAGTGGTAGTATGAAAACTGCAAATACTGAGAAATTTGCAGTAGGTTTACAGTTCGACTATATTGGTTAGAACTCCAGCTTCTACTGATTCTCTGTTCTTAGCAAATTTACTCTAGAATGTTGATCTTCAAGGATTAGTTGAAATGGCATCAAAGTCAAATGTAGTTGGCTTTTTTTGCACTCTGCTACCAGTATTGAGACTGACAATGGTAAAATGCAAGCGTGAAGAGCAACTCCAGTGACCAATTTTGAGTCAGTCTGTGTCTCGACTACCAAGTTAAACATGCCTGGAAACTTTCCTTCATTCATAGGGCCAGCTGGCACAAAATGGCATGTTGGTGCTGGTGTATGCTCACCCAGTAAAGCAGAGGCTGCATGCAAACAATCTATTTGAAGGGATCTCAAACCTTTTCACTGTTGAATAGTGCTTGAAAATTGGCTGGGAGACTCCTGGCTGATGTGGGCCAAAAGCATGCCAGGGAATATTTTAACAAATTACTGGTAGTCCCTTTCAGAGGTGGAGAACACATCCTGATCTTGCTTTGCTTTTGTTCTCACACTTCTTCCTGTTGGGAGACTGATTGAAGACATCAATGAGGAGGAGTAAGAAGAGACACTTAAAAACTTCTACCAAAGCAGTGGTAGCTCTTGGAGCAGCATTGCCTCACTTAGTCCAGTTCATTGTTAGCTCATATCTCTAGAGCAGGTGGACCCTAGGAGGAATGTTGAAGTGTCCTGCTGGCTTACAGGAATTGCATGATTTTGCTGAAAGAGCTCAAAAGGTTATTTTTTTTGTAAAAAGAGTCTTTCAAGTGCTATACTAATTTGAGTATTTTTTGGTGGAAGAGTTTCATGTTCTGATGATAGTGTATAATATAGGCAGAAGTAGTTTCAGGAGTACAGTGGGTAAGAATGTTTAAAGAAGATAAGTAATTGGCTTTTCTTAACTTTTTGACAACATACAGGAGGAGAACCATAGGTTTGATAAACCCTTCGAAATTAAAAGAAGCTCAGGAAGATAGTGTGGTGGTTTTTTTTAATATTGCAGTTGTTTGTAGTTTGCAGTGCTCTCATATGAAATACTGTATTATACTATATGTTTCTGTCAGCTACAAGCCACTACTTATTTACTAAAAGGGGAAATGAGCACAGGCTTTGTAGTCTGTTCTTAAAATATTTTAAATGTCCTCCCAATACCCTTGTTTAGTCTTCTATACCTTCATTTTACATGTATCCTTTTGTCTTATATTTTTGCAGAGGATGACAAATAGCAGCAGCTCCCCTAGCCTTCTCAATGACAGTGCCAAGCAGTATGCAGGCCATGGTAAGTACTTCTAAAGTAATACACATGAAAGTGTTGGAAATTTAAGAGATTCACTTCTGCAAAACTGAGGCTTAAAGGAGATAATTTTTTTTTCCCCTCTGATTTGATTTGAGATGCAGTAGAACTTTATTTTTTAACAGGAGCAGATTGTGTCATTACTTTTAGTACAAAACTCATGAACTCATACTTTTTCAGCCTTCTCTTTGCATCAGTGGGAAAAAACTAAAATGAACTAAACTAAAAAGTCATTGGTCTCATCACTTCAAGAGAAATGCTAGTGGATACACACTCTAAACTACTGATTGCTTAAGCATTTATGTTGATCCACAATAGTGTACTTTTCAAGCAAGTCGTTGTGAGGAATAAATGTACAGTTTTTTTATTCTTAAATTGAGGGTGTACAGGTTTTGTGAAATGTATTAGATCTGTGATTAACTTTAATAGCTATTGAATTTTGGCCTGCAAGCAGAAGTTTTCCTATTACAATTTTTCCCCTGCTGTAGGAGACATGGTTTTCAACTGAAGAAAATATCTCTCTATTGCAGGTTTGCATACTCAAAAAATCATAGAATTGTTTTGGAATAGACCTTTAAAATCATCAAGTCCAGCCATTAACATAGCACTGTCTAGTCCACCACTAAACCATGTCTCTAACGCAACAAGTTATTGTGAAGGTTATATTGAACTTCTGTAATGCACTTCTCAGAATCACTGCAGGCTCAGATGTAGCTGTCTAAGTTCTTTAAAGAAGAGGGTACTACTCCCTTCTGGCAAGAGCATACATTCAAAATGTATTTCTGCTCTGAAAATTGCTGTGTAGATTGTCCTGCAACTCCATCTACATGTCTGACCTTGCAGTGAGTCTGCTTACCAGGGTTATAATTTTTCAAGCATAATAGAACTGCTATAAAATTAACTAGCTTGAAAGTTGAAATTTGTGTGGTTTTTCGTTTTCTTTCTTTTTCTTCCTTCCTTCCTCCTGGTTCATTTCCAGTAGGTTTTGTGATTAACTCTGCTTCTTTTGTCCCACTAAAGGATTTGTTATTCAAGGCAGTGGAGATCTCCAGTTTTAAATGCAGTCAGGGTTTTACTGTGACATGCCACATAGGGATGGTGATGCATATGAAGGAGAGAAACCAGACTGATTTTTGCAAAACAGTATAAATTCTGTTGTGTCTCTGGTTTTTTTCCACACCCTACCTTCCCTCCCCCAAGCTGTGCATCACTTGTAGAAGTTCACTTCTAAGGAGTATTGATTAATGTTGAAGAAAGTGTTTCATCAAAACACCAATGTTTACAGCTGGCAGTCATCTGCTAATTTGACAGCTCTACTCATGCACCTTGGAGATTTAGTGGCATCTGTGATTTTTTATTTAGTTTTTCATACTTCAACTCTAGAAATGATGCATAGGGACAAAGAACACGGGGTTAAAAAGCTGCTATCAGAATATAGACTTCCACTACCCTTAGTTCTGACTTAATCTTTTGCAGAATGGTGGCGGGACAACTAAGAGCCACATAACCATTTGTAAGACTGTGTTATACAGAAGATTACTAATTTCAGGTAACTGGAGATGAAGGTTTTTAAATCTTAGATGGACGCTAAATAGCGTAATTAATAAATCCTGCTGATGAGTGCCATTTCAATGGAACAGTTGCACAGAATCTAATAATTGTGTTTTTTAGCAGACCAGTTGCTAAATTTAGTTTTGTCAAAAGGACTTTTTTCCATACAGAAACAAGTTAAAAATTGTAAAAAATCTTTTTAATATTAGAGATATGTAACATGTTGGTTTACATTCTTTTTACAGATCCACTAACTTCACCAAATTCATCCTTGTTTAATGACTTTGCTGCCCTCAGCGTCTCTCAAAGGAGGAAGGTAGGCAACAAATAAATCTTAAGTAGCATATTTGTATAGGAGTTGAAAGGGAAGAAGATCTGGTATAACTTGAAATGCTAGGTGAAATAAGGATGAATCTTATAATGTTACTAGCTTTATTTTAATGTGTCATTGCTGTTATAAACAATGTCTTACTACTTTGTTTTCCCAGCACCAGATCAGACTGCTGCTACTATTAAGAAATATTCCAAGGACTTGTAAACTTCAGTTTACAAGAATGCTTTGAATGTGAAAGTTAGGACATAACCCATTGAGTTTGCCAAAAAAATATTTTTGTTATACTGAGGCACAAGCCACCTGTAAGCCTTCATGGCAACAAGCTCTGAACACATTAAGAATCATCACCCTGTTTATTTTTACATGGTATGAAAGTAATCATTACGGTTTGGAATACATTTTGTTTGAAAAACACCCTGATATTACTGGGAAGCTGTGGTTCCCCCCCTCTAATCTGGACTGAAAAATCTTTTCTTTGGCTGAAGGCTAGACAGCATTTTCAAACACCTTTGACTTGCACAAACACAAGTGTTTTCCAGTATAATTATGCTTCCAAACACAGTGGTGGGAATAAGAGAGCAACATTTTGTTACACCAGATTTCCTTCTTATTTTTGGGAGCTGTGGCTTATCCTTTTGTCCTAAACAAACCATTATCTTTTCCCAACCAGTTATCAATTTTTACTTTTGATCCACGGATCATTTTCATGTTTTACTACTTTTCTTACTAACACTACTTCCTATAGTCCATAATGGATTCTCTTGAAAGCAAGCTACATCAGTGTGCTTGTGACTTTTCACTGAGCTTAATTTGTGTGTTGGCAATTGGGAGGTGAAGATTCCTGCAGGTGAAGGTTGAGCTTCAAGCTAATTACTGTAGTTGGCCCATCACACTAATGTTTCTTGACATGAAATGCTGTTGCCGAATGTTAAATTTCCTAGTATCAGGATGTGTCCAAACTGTCTGAAATCTCTGAATTGCACTTTTCTTAATGCCAGTAGAATACACTGGAAGTTGGACATAAACAGTTAGAAATGCATTGTTTATCCACTCACTAAGGATAGTAAGAATGAAAATAAGCATAAATTCCTTTTTAACATAATCTGCAAGCACTATATACATACACATACAGAAGGATGCATGTTGGTGTGTGTGCTTATGTATGTAAGCCATATGAACCAAAACAATGAACTGTCATACAGAAGTATTGCTAGAGTGACCGGTGTCTCTGAAAATTACTTAGAAGTTAATTAAGCAGTACAAAATGAGAACAAAGCAATTAGTTTGAGTGTAAAGCTCAAATAATTCCAGTCTCAAATCCTAATGTGTAGTTTTTGATGTGTCCCTTTTTTCCCTAAGAAAAAAATAAACAAGTGACTCACTGCTAAAATAGTATCAAGAGAAAGATATCTGTGAACCTGATTGGCTTGGCTTTTTCCCACTTAATATTTCAGACATAACTGGCATTAATTGAAAGAGATTTTGCTTTGCATATTCATAATTTATTGTTTATTGTGACTGCTATTTTGTAATGTGTATTTGTATAAAAGGTTGTTAAACAATTCTAGTGATGGGGAAAATTTCATCTAATGTTACTTGAGCTAATATCTAGGCATCCAGGCTCCCTCTATAGTCAGCAGAGAGGGATGAGCAGTTTAAAGGAACATTCAGCTCATATTGACATAAAAGTATTTTGGAATAGACCAGATGCCAGATACAGCTTTAAGTGGATAAAAATTGATGCTGAAGTTATATTCAAATTGTAGTAAGTGCATTCAAATGCACTAAATGCTTGAATGCCAAGTATTTAAAAACATGCATGATTTTCCCAGTAACTGGTGTTTATTTAGAGCTCCAGCAATGTTATTTATCAAGCCAATGCTTGCTGCCTTCTCTAACACAGAAATACAGCCTTGTAGAAGTGCATGCTTCTCTTCATTGACTCTAAAGGGAGCCTTGCTGACTAGCTGAAATGTAGGTGTTTGGAACATTTATTATTTGAAAAAAACCCAACTTGATATATTCTTGCAAAGAGCCTGGGGCTAAGGTTTTCTTTGTTCTGAACTAGCTGGCAAAACCAGCGTTTCCTTCGTTTATCACTGACTTGGAGGACAGATACAATACAGTCTTGGTAAGTGAATAAAGAGCAAGTGCTTTCCTTTACAATTTAGAATTGTGATATTTTAAATATTTAGCTCTATTAAGCTAATTGCAACTATGTGAAAATTGCATGCTTGTGTTGTGTAAAAGTGTGATTAGTTTCTGTAGAAGCATGTCATATGTATCTCCCTTAAGCAAGGATGTTAAATTTATTAGTCTTTATTTTCTCTGGATATTTGCTGATCATGATACCCCAGCAGCCCTTTAACAATGGGCAAGCCATATGGATATAAATATTTGATATCAATAAAATATTAAAGATAAGACATGATGATTGTAATTCTGAATATCCTTGTGTTTTAATTAGAATATTTTTGAAACTAGCTAGTTTGACTTGGCTTTTTAAGTTGCTTATGATTATTTTGATGTTTAAAGATGTTCTGCTTCTTGTATAAAAAGTAAACAGTTGAATTTTTATGAACATTCTTGAGGTTATTTTTTTCTGTTTAGAAATTATTAAACTGCATTTCAATTTTAGATTTCAGGAAAGCTAAGATTACTATTTAAAGACATTTTTATAGGATACTTAAAATGAAATCAAAGGAGCTAAGTATTTCTGTAGATGGAGCCTTGGTGGAGGTTCTGTCAACTGTAAAATCTTCTGGATATACTGTCCGGTTGTTGTAACTCCACATGCAGTAAGACAAGCAACCTTAAAGTGAATTTCCTATAAGACATTTTCAGGTAAGTATTAATCTTCTATGCACAAATAGGATTTGTGAAGGATGGAACAAAAGCTAGAGTTAGTAATAAACTAACCCTCTTTCCTGAGATGAATGATGTCATACTGATTTCATATTTTTTCTTCAAATATGTGTTATGCTCGTTGAAAATAGAGTAGCATTCTGAACTTGAACTTCTTGGGTGTTTTTCCTAAGTTGGGTTTAGCCATCATCTAGAAAAATGTTCTTCTCTTAACCCTGAAACAATCTGACTGGAAAACTTATTGCATTCATTTTGGTGGTTCTGGTAAGCAATTCATTAAAACATGTGCAACATAAGTGATTTGAATCTGTTGCCAAGGCAGTGACAGCTTAATGCACTAAAAAGAAAATCTATGTTGAAACTTCTGTATAAATTTTTCTGAGACTGCTGCCACCAATCCAAGCTAAAGGGTTCCTCTGCTTGTTACTGGTCAGCCTTACAAGATAGTAAAAAGCATTGATTTTACGTATTTCACATTTTTGTTTCTTCATGCCTTCAATCCTCATGAAAACTGAACTCTTCTGAAAAGTTCCTGCCATTGGTTTATTTCCATGTATTAATTGTTCAGACACACCATAAAGGTGAGAACCACTATTAGTCCACAGGCTGCAAGGAATGAACCTACTGCTGTAGTGAGCAACTTTCAGTAGTTTTAATGCTGGTTTTTATGTATTTTGAAGATTTTTTTTTTTTTTAGAAGTCCTTTTTTTTGATTTTAGGTGAGTAAAATTCTGGACCAAAAGATTCAACTGGATTAGAATGAGAAGTGTAGGAGAGATTTATTTGGACTGAAGTTCACCCAGAACAGGGTGCACCAGAAGCACCAGAACAGGGTGCTTCTGTTCAGTGCTGTCTGAGATCTACAGCATATGAGACTGTTTAGCAGACTGCTTTAATTCATGTACTTTAAGCACTAAAAAAGGTGCAGAGGAAATTACTTTGAAACGAAATCTGTAAGCCTTTTCTGTATAAATGCAAATTTCTAAATGAGTACAAGGAGAGTTTCCCCTCTCATGTTAAAAGAAAACAATAAAGCTGACTTCAGGACCTCTGGAGAATCAATTCTTACAACCTAAATTATTGCTAGTTTATTTTTAATGTCCTGTCCTCCACCTAGTTTTGTTACCTATCAAGAAGCTGTATTTTTTCCAGCTTTCCATCCCCAGCTCTATCTTGACACCTCCAATACCTCCTCTTTATGTTGCTCAGTGGTGTTCATTGAAAAGCCATGTGTGCTGTATTTGCTCTTGCTGTAGTTATCTTTAATGAAATGTGCTGAGACAGTTGTTTTGTGTTTCATAGCCTCCCCAATACCATCTCAGAAGCATGAACCACATTAAGAGAAGTTGAGGGGTCATTATCAAACATCATGTAAACTTCATGTAAACATCATGTAAAGTCTTGTAAACTGCAGAATTGTGGCTGAATAGACTTTATAATGTACTTTGGTTAGATTTACATTTCAAACCTGAAGTCTTCCTTCTGGGATTATAACCCCTACTGCAATAATAAAACATTACAGTTTTTAAGTGGTGAAAAAAAAAAAAAAAAGTTGTTGCAGGAATACAGAAAGACAGACAATGCTTCTGATGAAAACTAATATGTTTGCACATAATATAATCTTTACCTTGGTCTAAAATTGGTTTTGAGGGTATAATACCTACCTGTTTTACATTTTTCTTTGGAACAGTTAATTAATGGCATTTTTCTTTGTTTGTGTGCTTTTGCTGTCTTAGTAATTACCAGATAGTATATTTTTCATTTTCAAGTGTGACATGAAAGAATATATTCATGTTATGTGCATGGATTAGGGATCATTGTGTTATGTAAGGAATCAAATTATTAAAACACTTCATTTTAGGAATATGTACGTTATTTAGGAGTTGTCATATTTTTATCTCATCCTACTGTGTATTTGAAGGAAAAGAGCAGAATAAGATGACTGCATAGTGCAGCACTTAGAGTTGTATTTAAAGGACCTTTGTGTGTTCTGGTTTTGTATCTAAGCAGGTTGTATGTATGTTATGACCTACAGACATCTAAAATTTCACATGCTACCCTCACTCCCCATTTTTAAAACACAGCTTTTCAGTTAGCAAGCTTGACTTTGTCAGGTGCAGCTGACAAGCTGAAGAAATTAACTACAAATGTAACTTCAATGTGTAAGATGCTTTTGCTTGTATTTATAAGCTTTATTTGATTCTTTCTACGCCAGGGTGTATGTAGTCGGTAGGAGCAATTTGAGGGGAAAAAAAATTGGAAGGTATTTTAAATTTGTGCATGTTTGAAGATGCTATACTGATATTTAAAGCAGCTACAAAATATACAATTTTTGAGAAATCATATGCTTAGTAAAGACCAGAGTAAAATCTGCATTAGTCCTTAGTCCTCTTTTACCTATATTTCTCATTCTTAACTGTGCACAATTTTTCAACTGTTTTTATAGGCAGCATAAAAAACTCTGGCTCGTTAGAAAACAGACTTTTAACCATTTAAAAATCTGTAGTTTGCTTTACTGTGTACTCCTTGAGCAGTGGAGTTTCTGAAATAACTCTGGCAAGTCTTCACTACATAGTTAGAACTATCTGTTCTACTGGTCACAGGAAAAACCTACTTTTATACCAGCTTATTTCAGTTCAGCAGGTGATACTAGTTTCTTAGTAAATAACTTTTCAAGTATAACTACATCCATCATAGGATAGCTCATTGAACCTAGCTAGGCTACAAAATCTGTTGCAGCTTTCACTCTAAAATTTGATGGAACAAATAAACATGGGGTTTTTTGGTGGTGTTTGGTTTTTGTTTGTTGTGTTTGGTTTTGTTTTTTTTTTTTCCCCAGTGATCAAACATGTTACTCTGGAATAAGACCTATATCCCTGCCAAATTGCTTATTTTAGTTTCCTTGGGGTAGAAAAATGGTTTTGTTCAGCTCAATGGTACTTTTCAACTAGTAAAAGTTTTATGCCCAGCCAAACCCAGGGCTTTATGTAATTTTAAAAGAAGGGTGGTTAATCTGTAAGTGCATGTAATTTCAATGTTTAACATGGCAAACTTTAAAATAGTAAGCATCTAAACAATATAAATGTTAGCAACACTTTCTTTTTTCATAAAAAAAGAAAAAACACCACCCAACAACAAACACCAATCAATTAAAACTGCACTTATTTTTAACCTGTTGACCAGGCTCCTATTCCATGTTTTGTGGATATTTCCTCAGTAACAAATTTAAGTTAGTATCTATGGCTTCATGTTTTAAGTACTGTCTTGTTCCAGCTAATTGGTTATGGCTGTTGGGTGAAAATAGCAATGATACCAATGCTCTGTAGTTAGCTTTTAGTTTTACAACAAAAGTTGATTCTTTTTCAGCAGACTAGCACTGTAGCTGAATGTTTAACCTGCTTTCCTAATCTGTTAAAAAAAAAACCAACAAACAAACCTCATGTCTTACAAAACAAGTGAATGTTGAAACTTAAGATTCTAATATTGCCTAATTTTGGTACAAGTAGCACAAGGCAGGTATGTTATGTATACCTTTCCTGCCTGGCAGTGTAGTATTTGTTTCTATCTATACATGCAGATACAGGCAACTCACTGTACAACAGGAGCCCAAGCTAACAGCTTAATGTATCCTGTGATGGGAAAGGCTTAAGATCACTTGTATTTGCTTCAATAGTAAATGCACATAAACAGCATTACTGTAGGTCAGAGTATTCATAATACTTCAAAACATAATAGCCTGCTCACATGTTTGTATGCCAAGCTTTATTGTGCAGTTTTGGGTACTGAAAATGCCTCACAAATTTTAAATTCAAAACCCACCAGAGATAAGTGCATTTTAACAAAATGTAATTTGAACACGAGTGCTCCTGAAAATAATTCAGTTGCAGATCTCCAGTGGAAGAAAACAATGGAACTGTGTAGTTAAATTTATCCAGGCTTAAATATTACATAGAAGTTATTAGACAGGAAGAGTCTCTACAATTGGCATCGTCCTAACCTTTTCTTGTTTAGATTTATTCCTCCAGGATAGTCTCATTTCATATTTCACCAACCCTGAACTGGAAAGTGGAAGTGTTATGTTGCCCACTGTCAAGAAAAGGGAGGAAGCAGAGGCAAAGACTCTGTTAGAGCAAACAGTAGGGAGAAAATGAGTTTGCTGAACATCTTCCCAAACTTCTTGCTGAATGAATAGGAAGCAAGTAATTAAAATGAATTGAGTTAGTGTGGGCTAATTAAGTTACTCATCTGTAGTAGTGTTCTGATGTGAAGATGCTGCAGAGGAAGGACCTTTAGTTTTTTGAGTGCATTTCTTCTGTTGAAGTGTAATGCTTCTCAGACTCCAGGGGTTTCTCTTTCCTAATGTAACACCTTCACTTAAATCATGCCAACCAAAAACCTTGTCATTAATTATTGGCAGCAGCTTGGTTCTACAGGGCAAAGGTTATAATTACTATCTATGGTTGAAAATACCCTTCTCACCCTGGGGAGCCAAGATGTTGCTAGCAATTAAAGATAGTTAGCTGTTCCCTGCCTGGTGTAAACATTTGCAGCCTATAATTATTGCTGCTTCTCACTTCTTTGCCCTGTAGGAATTGAACTCCTCTAGTAATGCTTTGTAGTAATTTGGTTTTGTTTCATTTTTCTCTTAGATTTTAATTATTGTAATTTAGCCTTATTTTTCCATTTAAAAATAATCGTGCTGTTCTTGACCTTTCACAACTTGTTTGGAACTTGAAACAACATTGCAACCTAGTTGCAACCTAGCTTGAGAAACACTTGCTAAAAGATTATCAAGTATTTAAATGCTTCAGCCACCTGCCTCCCCCTCAGAAGAAGTTCAGTATGTTAAACTATCCCTTCATGTGTATGCCTGAACAGGTTTTTTCACTTCATAGAAGGATGGGAGGGAAGGCAAAAATGCAATTACTTTAGTAATCATCCAGGAGAAATTGTCCCCATGCCAAGAAGTCGGGTTGGTTTGTCCAGATTGTCATGGCTCTGTTTTAGGGTGGGTATGTTAGTTACTGAGTCCAGTACTGATCAGTGGTCGGTGAGTTCCTGCTTGTTTCAAGATGCAATGTTCTGTCTCTGTAGCTTTATTTGCTGCTCTGAGCAGCAAAGTTTATGCTTATTCAAACTGTTCAATGTATTTGATCTGTCCTTTCTGTTGAATCTTCTCTTGGCACAGAAGTTATTTTGTGTTTTCTGGCCTCCTGTAAACTCAGATTGGATTTCTGAATAGGATGTAATTTTGTTTACTGAAAACAGGTGTAATTTAGAATGAATGATTCTGAGGCAAATAATAGTGAAACTTATTTCTAAATGTTAATGTTGTATATTATGTATTATTTTTTGTTTGATAGAAACCTCAAATGAAGTGTTCATTATTATGAGGTGATTGAAGGTATCTGAGAAATACAGATTTTAAACAATTCCTCATTTTTACAGAATTCCCCAATTTATATTAATCTTTGAGTGGCTGACTTGTGCTAGACAGTTTGCTTACAAATAATTAGTAGTCCCTGAAGTTCCTTTTTAAAAAAATATTGTTTATTTTCAGGGTTGAAAGGAAACAGTCTCAGATAAATTTTACTTGCAAATTGTTTCCTATTCCACCAATCCAGAAATCATGTCACAGTGTAATGCCTATTTTAGTGTAGCTGTAGATGAGGGTGGTTAGGAGTGGCCTGGTTTCTCTCTTTCTTTTTTGTAGCCCAGGAAGTATCGACTGGGGATGCTCGATGAGAGGATAGTGCCAGTGGGATCAAAAGCAAGAAAATCAAAGAACCCTATTGGCTGCCTGGCTGACAGGTGTAAAACAGGAGTACCCATCAATATGGTTTGGTGGAACAGAGTCACAGAAAACAATTTACAGGTAAAAATATTTTTTACTAGTAACTTTTTCAGTATTTGGATGCTTTATTTTAAATTTTGGAAAATGTTAAAAGCAGTTACTCCAAATATTAGTTGAGATCAGATCAAATATTTAGTTCACAAAGTGGTTATAGTGGGCTGCTCAGGAGTGTGACTCAAAAATGTTTCATTCTCTTTACCCACTGCTCTGCTATGTTCATTGCTTGATTATGTTATAATCAGTGGAGGGGGATCAAAAGCAATTGTTAAATGTATTCTAAAAGCAAACAAACACAACCTTTTATTTTAATTTTCATATGAGGAAGGTTTCTATTGGTAAAATTAGCAATCTTTGTTAAAATGATTGGCAGTTAATAAATGCCCTTGGCACAGAATTTGAAGTTATAACCACTGTAATCAGAAAGCATGAATTCTTAATTTTTGTGTTTGGATAGTTTCTATTTTTCAATTTGTTTATTAAACTTTATTGTTACTTTACTTTTTTTTTTTTAATATTCTTCAGCTCCTTAACAGGGAGAGGTGCAACTGAATTTGAGCATCTCGGTACAAAATGTATCAGATTATCCTTGGAATGATAATGAAGGATAATTATAGTTTGAGAGGAATCTACTTGATGTCCCTTAAGATGGGACTTAGAAGGAAATTGTTAGAGTGGTCATAACTAGAACACTGATGATGTTACTGTTTCACACTTGTGCAGTGCTTTTGATTTTTCAAACATCATTACTTTAATGTTTCTCTGAGGTTTATGTTCTTTTTGGTGGGTTTTGGGTTTTCTTTGTTGTTGGTTTGGTTTTTTTGGCTGGGTTGGAAGGGACCTCAGAGATCAAGTCCAACCCTTGATCCACTGCCGCTGCGGTTACCAGACCATGGCACTGAGTGCCACATCCAGTCTCTTCTTTAATATCTCCAGGGATGGAGAATCCACTACTGCCCTGGGCAGCCCATTCCAATGCCTGATCACCCTCTCCATAAAGAAATTCTTTCTAATATCCAACCTAAACTTCCCCTGGCACAACTTAAGACCGTGTCCTCTTGTCTTGCTGAGAGATGCCTGGGAAAAGAGACCAACCCCCACCTGGCTACAACCTCCTTTCAGGTAGTTGTAGAGAGTGATGAGGTCTTCCCTGAGCTGCCTCTTCTCCAGGCTGAACAGCCCCAGCTCCCTCAGCCTCTCCTCATAGGATCTGTGCTTGAGTCCCTTCACCAGCCTGGTTGCCCTCCTTTGGACCTGCTCCAGCACCTCAATCTCCTTCCTGAACTGAGGGGCCCAGAACTGGACACAGTACTCGAGGTGTGGCCTCACCAGCGCTGAGTACAGGGGCAGAATCACCTCCTTGGACCTGCTGGCCACGCTGTTCCTGATACAGGCCAAGATGCCATTGGCCTTCTTGGCCACCTGGGCACACTGTTGGCTCATGTTCAGCTTCTTGTCGATCCAAACCCCCAGGTCTCTCTCTGTCTGGCTGCTCTCCAGCCACTCTGTGCCCAGCCTGTAAGGCTGCATGGGGTTTTGAGTGAAATGGGTACATTTACTATAGACTTACTGCTAGAATGTGTGACACCTTAAGAGTTTAAGTTCTGCCACGTAAATCATAGAATCATAGAATCATAGAATCCTAGGGGTTGGAAGGGACCTCGAAAGATCATCTAGTCCAACCCCCCCTGCCAGAGCAGGGCCACCTAGAGCACATCGCACAGGAACGTGTCCAGGCGGGTTTTGAATGTCTCCAGTGAAGGAGACTCCACAACCCCCCTGGGCAGCCTGTTCCAGGGCTCTGTCACCCTTACAGTAAAAAAATTTTTTTGAATATTCAACTTGAACCTCCTATGCTCCAATTTATACCCATTACCCCTTGTCCTATCGCTGGTCACCACTGAGAAAAGCCTAACTCCATCTCCCTGATACTCACCCCTTACATATTTGAAAATATTGATGAGGTCACCCCTCAGTCTCCTTTTCTCCAAACTAAAGAGACCCAGCTCCCTCAGCCTTTCCTCATAAGGGAGATGTTCCACTCCCTTAATCATCTTAGTAGCTCTGCACTGGACTCTTTCAAGCACTTCCCTGTCCTTCTTGAACTGAGGGGCCCAGAACTGGACACAATACTCCAGGTGCGGCCTCACCAATGCAGAATAGAGGGGGAGGAGAACCTCTCTTGACCTACTAAAGGCTAACATGAATCTCGTACCAAAGCCCTTCCATACTGATACTCATGTTCCATTGCTTGATGTTTGGACATCCATGTGTTGCTGGAATTGGGAGTCATGGGCAGTGTGATCCTGGCAAGCTGATGCTACATTGCAGAGAGGCATTTGGCCTTAAGTCTGCCTTGGCCCTTTTGCTGCAGGGGAAACAGCAAAGCTACTGGGGCAGTATAGATGAATCCTAAAGCAAACATTGGTGGAAGGATCAGGTAAAGTTGAAGAGCTGCATTTTGAGGCTGTGTAGCACTACTTTTCTCAAGGGAGAGAAGACTGACAGATTGAATTTATAGTGTGCAAACTAACTAGGAGACCATTGCTCTGAGAAGAGAGAAACGGAAATTTAATTTTTGAATTTCAGGTGGATGTTCAAAGGTAGGAAAAGCTCCCTTTGTTCTCATGTTTTCCACTGGTTTTTCTGCTGTTCAATGTCACAGCAAGGCTTGTCATTGATCTACTCTGCTTAGATTAAGAGTAGAGCAGAAAAATTCAGTTCTTCTGGAAGCTGGAGGGTCAGTAATCTGAGACTTGGAGCTTCTGGTCAGGAGCAATTGCCTTTTCAGTACCTATGACCTGCGAAGTTGTGTGGAAGGTGTGGCAATGAGAAGCTCAAGCCTTGTGTCAGTAGCTCAGGATTGGCTGCAGAGCACTTTGAGGGGTGCAATTTCAAGCTTGTTTTCAAGAATTTCAAGAATTGTTTTCAATTTCAAGAATTTTTTTGTAGTCCTTTCCCTCCTTGTGGTTGAATCCTTACTAGTTGCATCATGACTGAATTCAGCCTTTACCTGGACTGCAGCTGTATGTGTTTTATAACCGTTTGCTTTCTCTGATGCACAGAAGTGTAGACATCATTTCTGGATGTGGAGCTGGAGTGACTCAGTTTTGGGGTCTATCTTTTGAAGTTTCTTTGCCAAGCAGACTGAAAAGGCTTTCTTTGAGAGCACAGGTGTAAAGAATCTGTAAATAGGGTATTTTGTTAAAACTTCTCCATGGAATCATTCTGGTGGCATTGCATGATGCAGGTATTAATTCAGATAATACCTTGAAGTTGCTTTTCTGCTTTAGCTTGACAATATTTTTTCAGGAAGAAGGGGAGGGGGATTTAAACTGGCCAGGTTGAGGGGGAGAAGGAGTGATGGTAATTTTAGTAAATGTGTGAGTTATTTTAGGTGGGTTTCTAGAGAAATCTAACAAATGTGACAAAGCTGTACTTGCTTCTGTTTAACGCTGCTTGTTGAAAGCATTAATTAATATGTTTATAAATAATTTTCTGCATGCCTTTATGTAGGACATATGCATTTGCAACTTAAGATACCTGCTTTAGTTTGTTGCATAGTGTGGACAGTGCTAATGGACTTTGTTTCTTGTCTGAGTTTTAGTAAGTGCATTCACTGCTTTTGTTTTTAACATAACAGTACTGCATAATTCATTGCCTGTCCTCTAAGTATTTTTTGCATTTAATTTCTTCAAATTACTCCCAAGTTTTAATAAGTTTTCAGTACTTCTTTTCTCTATTTTTTACCAATTCTTATTGCTCAGACTTAAAATTTTAAGCCTGGTCTAGCATGAATAAGTTACTTTACTCCGATTTGAGTAATTAATGCCTAATTAAGTGAAATTTACTTTAAAGCTATGCTTTATTAAGAAAATGTTTTTCATTAATTAGATAAATTTTTATATGACTGAATATATCTTTTAATCAACTTCATTTTGCAAAGTTTGGTAAGGTTCTAACAAAAACTAAAAATGCTCTGTAGGATTTTAAAGCATAGTCCTCTTTTAGACAGATTTACAAGCTTTCCATTGATCCAAATGTAAAAGTAACAGGAATTGACACCTTGTATTATGAGTTGCTGGAGTGAAAGCGTGATAGTTTTCCAATAGAACATAATTTTTTTTAATCATTAGCATTAAGAATGTGGTTTCCTCAATTTGACCTATTTGCATGCTCACTGGTGCAGGATAGGTAATCTGTGAAATTTGAAAAATAATGAAATGCCTAAATGTTAAATAATTGTGGTGTTCCATTCCCTCACTTAGTCTAGACACTTATTCTAGCCTATATGCTATGAAAGTGTTTAGGATATATTCCATTATTATTATTTTGGTGGAGGGACAGTTTATGGAGAAAAAGTAGTGAATTTTAGTGAACTAGAAATTACTTTGGATGAAAACTTGTATGCTTTTGGAACGGTTTTAAGAACTGCAACTTCACATAGATGTTGTGCATTTAAATGTGGCCTGAGGCTTAAGCTTCCAATTTTCTGACAAAGTATTAACTAGATTTGACTACAAATTACTATATTTTATTCTACTAGTTTAATGATTACTTTATTCTGGCTGGTGGCTGTGGAGCTTGGGTATTTCTCTGTATTTAGAAAACAGTTTGAATGTGGAAGGGTCTTTTAAAATTGGAATGAAAATCTGAATCACCTTATTGCCAGTGGGGAAATGTCTTGGTTTGCAGCTTTGTGTTTGTAACGTCATGGGGAAGTAAAGCAGGGTTTATACTGAAGGGTTGAGCTGTGCAAATCAAAGCTGTTTACTCATGAAATGCTTTCATCAAAGTTTTAGAGAAACAATTTAATCTTATCTGACTTTGATTCTGATACTGAATCTTGACACCAAAAATGGAATCAAAACTGAATTTCCCTCAGGCTTGACTCACTGCCATTCATACTTTTACAGCATAAACCCAAACTGCTCTATTAGTTTCCTGAATATGACTCTTATTTGGATAAACTAAACCAACTACCAGTTAAGGTGGAGCTCCTGAGCAGCTTAATTTTAAAATACTGATGTTAGTAACTTTTGGAGACCAAAATTGGTCTATGAACTCTTGCAGAATGCATTTAGAAATAAAAAGCAGCCCTGTTCTGTAGGCTTTCATTGAATGAGTTGGTGAAAGTGGTAAGAGTTTAGCTGGAATCATCTGGATGGGATTTTAGGAATTCTCAATTGCTTTAGGAAAGGACTGTGTGATTACAGTCAGGAAGGTGTCTTTCTCTCCACTTCAGTGCTTTTATTTTTTTTGTTGTGTTCTGCCTTTGCCTCATCTACTTGACACCATATTTAGATAAGGTGGATCTGTCAGTGTGTCCCAGTTTTAGCGGTGTAAAAAGTGGATCTCATCAAGTTCTTTGAAATTATGTACTTTTGGTAAGATGCTACAAATTCTGCCCCTTCTCTCCTAGGTAGTTTGTTGTTGTTTGGGTTTTGGGTTGGTTTGTTTGTTTTTAATGACCTTTCAGCTATATTGCTATTAGGACAAATTCTGTTCAGCTCTTTACTACCTCTGTGAATTTCTCCTGTTTCAGTGCAGATTTAACTGAATTTTTGCAGGCCAGATTTTATCTAGAAGAGCACCATTCTTGCTATATCTAAAATTCAGATAAGTTCAGAATACTACCTTTTGAGTTTAAATGTATCAATAATTTGTTTTCAGTCTGTATAAGGTGACCTACCTTTTGTTTTGTTGCATTAGTGTGTATACCTTATCAGTTTTTCCTTAACTAAATGTGATTGAAATTTCAAAGATTCTTAGGAGCTTCTCTTCTCATGTAAATCTAAGTGTATTATGTCTCCAACCTACACATTTGGTTATAGCTGTTCTTTGGATATTCAGACTCATGCACTTAGAACATGTAACATCATAATGTGGTTAGCAGTTAAAATTTACTGTGTGATCGAAGTTGGACATTGTTGCTAGTCTTTTAAATCTCAGCGCCCTCTTTACAGCTTCTAGAATTCTTTCTTTTCCAGTGCTTTGAAATATTTGAATACTTCAGCTGAATATAACAGTATTAATGTAAAGATATTAACAACAACAAAATTCTTCTTCTTCTTCTTCAATGTCTAAATTAGTGTTTGTAATCACACTTCTTTGGGAATTTGGTACTAACTTAACTTCTCTGATGTTACTTCATTCATTTTGGTTAAAATCAATATTGGTATTAGAACTAAGAGCTGATATATTTGGTCCTTTTAAACTGTCTAAAACCAAAATGATCCAGTAATATTTGTTTTAAAAAAATAATTATGGATTATCTTAACAGTCGCCTTTGTCTGTTTGGAATTGTTACTATTGTCTCATCGTACCTCCTGTTCAGGTGCTTTTGTGAGGTACTCTGAAGATTACCTGATAATCTTAACTTCAATCTTCCAGTGTGTTCATGCAATAATTATTTTTATTTCATTATTAAAGGTGCTACATAAATGAAATAGTAATAAAAACAGAAGTTAACTTCATAGAAAAGGAACATATAGGCCTGTTTGAAATGGTAGGAATGACTTCTTTAGTAGGAATAATTTTTATTGCTTGAGTTTGAAATACTACTTCGTTTGAGATGGGATCTCTAAGGTCTGTAGAAGTATCCTGTGCAGCAGTTGTTAGCCTTGCTTAGTGTCAGGTCTGTTCTCCAGCTTTATCATGTAGTGCTTATAGGAAGCCTTTTGCACAGTGTTTGTATGAACTCATACATCAACTGTTCATAGGAAAAGCTTGCCAATGCTACCTCAGATGTAAGCTAGGAAAACATTTAAATTTGTTTGTGCAGACCAGGTTCCAGTATCTGTTCCTGTTGGCAAGCTATATGCAACTTAAAAATCTCCTTTGCACTTGGTAGGCTTGTGTAGAAAATATTTTCTGCCAGATAGGCATTGTCCATCTCTTCACATTTAAAATAAACATTTAATTTACGTTTATTTTTAAACAGACTCCAAATCCTTCTGCAAGTGAGTTTATTCCTAAAGGAGGATCAACCTCCAGGCTGAGTAATGTATCCCAGTCAAGTATGTCTGCCTTCTCTCAAGCCTTGTTCTCTCACCCCTCTATGGGAGGTCCTGCTACTGCTGGGCTAGCACCAGGTAAGTTGAGAGTAATAATTTGCAGTACAGTTGCTGCTTTAGCTTACAGTTACGTTAAACATAACCCTGTACAGATAATGGTCAGAATTATTTGGTATAAATGTAGCCACTTCCTACTTTAGCTCTTGATTTTAAGAGTGTTCAAGCACATAAAAAGTGCTGGAACTGGGGTTTTATCTTCCAGTGGTACAGAAATCACTGCTGTGAAATCTGTTCATCCACAGAAGCAATGAAATTAACTCAGACTAACTTCCTCTGCTCTTTGTGAGCAAAAGGGGTGTTGAATTACCATGTACTGTGCTCTATGCAGTCCTTGCCAGTACCTGAACAGGATTTGAACCGTCTGAGGTCTGGAAATGCACTGCAGTCTGCAAGGAGTATGTGCTCTGGTTACTACACACTGATCTGCTGTTTTAATTTGTTTCTGAAGTATGTAATCTAGAAGTCATTATTTTCAATGGTAATGAGTATATTTGAGAACCTAAAAATCTCATTATAAAACAAAAAGTAGAAGATAAGCTTGTTCTAAATCAATTTCACCTCCAAAAGAGTGTTATTGTACATCATATGTGATCTCTCTTTTAAGACCAATTCATGATTCTTTTCCCACATGTAAAAATTAAAAAAATGTGTTCAATGCAGTCATACAATTAAATAACAAGATTTTTCTTTCTTGTTTTCTTTTTCTTTTTCTTTGTCTTTTTTTTTTTTTTTTTTTTTTTTTTTACACTCTAAGTTCAGACTCTTCATATATCTTTTGGACTTCTGGTCTTAAAACTTTAGCTTAACTAATTTTTTAAAATAAAATATTTTTAATATCAGCAGATATTACACATCACAGATTCTTTAGCAAGTTTCTGTACGTACTTAAACCTTTGACAATCTGTTATGATAGACAAGTAGCATTAGGTAGCTGCCAACAGGAAAAGGGCAAATACTGTAAATGTTTGGGTTTTTTTAAACAGTGTTGGCAGTTACCATTTATTGAACTGAACTTCAGTGTTTCCTGATGCCAAGGGATAAATCTTGGTGTTAATGTGAGAGAAGCCAGCACTTAGCTCCCACGTTACAATTCTTGGAACAGGCTGAGGAAGTGAATGATGCTTATGCTGACCAAATGAACATGCTGCAGTACTGTCTGATTCACACTGTATTGTGCTGTGCAGTCTTACTGGAAAACTGTTGTGTTTATATGCCTCTCAGTGTTGTCACCTGGATTGAAAAGTGTATAAAGGATTAAATAGAATACAGTAAAATGATCTACTTTTGGAAAGTGTCCAGTGGGGTCTCAGAGGGATCCTTCACAGTCCAATTTCTTTACTGTCTGTAAGTAATACTTGAAAGGATAAGTAACACTGTTGATGAAAGAAGTTCATGCAACAATTTGGGCTCCTGGAAATATAGATGCCAATGCTGAAAACTGTCTTGGTTCAAATGCTGCTGTTTATGGATGAGAGGGATGGGGAGTTAACTTGAGGCAAATAAAAAGAGTAAAACTGAGAGTAGAAAACTGGATTAGGTGCTCTTAATTTCTCTAGAAGCTTCTTTCTCTACTCTGAATGCAGAATTCTCTGAACATCAATGTCCTGTATTGCTACAGCAATAGAATAGAATACAATACTAACAGACATTTATTTTTATGTTAATGGTTTACTTGTCAACTGCGGGTTTTGTGGATGTATTGTTACCTCAAGGTGAGTTAGGAGGTGCACTTTGTAAAAGATGGGGCTCTTAGGGAAGAAGTTATATTTATGTATGGGGAAACTTCACCATTTAGGTCATACTGGATAACAGAATAAACAGAAGATTGAAAAAATGTTATGAAATTGTCATTAAAACTATTGTTGTGATCTGCTAGCTTTTCAGTAAGTGGAGCCAAATTCAAATGAAACCCATGTAAAGATTTCATAAGCATTTTCTTATAAATAAACCTTCCTTACAGTTTAGTGGTGTATATTCTCCAATAGAATAACTTTCAGAAAATATATAAGATTGAGTTTAAGACTGATTCTGTTAGCTTACAGGGTACTGGAAAAAATCATAAGTAGTAAAGAATTATAATAGGAATTGTTTGTTAAAACACCACAGTTTTAGCCACCAATAACTAGGCAGGTAAAAGATGTGAACAACACTATGATTTCCCTCTTAAGGATGGCAAAAATTCTTTCATATCTCAAACTGGAGATTTTCCCCAAGGTAAGTGTAAATCAAAACCAGTTTTGACATCTGGTATTTCATAGATAACTATTCACAAAATTGATTTGCCCTGGAAAATAATTGTTCCTCCTGTTTTATCAGCAGTACTGGAAAAAATCACAACTGAAACCCTAATACATGTCAGCAGATACAACTTGTGTCTACACCTGACATAACCAAAGCAGTAAGATATCATTGCTATGTTAAATTTGAGAGGAAACAGATGTATACCCCCAGCAGTGAAAACTCTTTGGCTTGGGTTTGCTTAAGCTAGGTGATTCCCTAGCCATTCTGATTTCATGATAGTGAAAGAATCATGTCTTTGCTACCAATAGAAGTGATAGCAAATTGCTGGCTGTTCTCTATTTGCTCCAAAACGGACTCTGAGCTCATGCAGAATGTCAGAGATCACCTTTCTGGTGGCAGTCTGAACCTGCAGGCTTAGAAGCCAGGAGCTTGGAGGTGTTATCTTGTGTCCAGTTGACACCTCTCTGTTCATGACAGGCTATGAGATTATAGAGCTCAGCTGGAAATGGAGCAGTTTCAGCTGAGATGGTTTGAATGGCCTGAGACACCAAGAGCTTGTTCTCCCCTATCAAGTATTGGTGCAGATATTCTTCTAAGTTCCATAGTCATGCCAGAATAACACAAAAGAGGAAGAAGGCAAAGAAACTGTGAAACTAATTTTATCCCAAGTAAAATTTAGGAGGAAGAGCTTACAGCTCAGAAGTTTAGAGAATTAAGCAGATTCAATTAACTTGGAAATTTACAGCTATAATGCTAATGACCTGATAGCTAATAACAAAAATACATGTGAATTTAAGAAGGCTACTTGAAAAAAAATACTGATATAGGCTGGTCTTACTATTTAATTTCATCTAGCTCCTCAAAATGTGTACTTACTAGTCTAGAGTATCTTTAATTTGCAAATGCATAATAGTGGTAAAATGCTAAATGCTTAACTTCGGATCTCTTGAATATGTTATGAGCCTTAGAGGTACAGATACAGTGTTGTATATGAGGAAATTTGTAGCGAAAGGTAAGAAAGTACATATAGAACATTTATAGGATTCCTGCTTTTAAAAATGTGTTTATGTTGTAGTCCAGCTGACATGTATCCACGTGAGCTTGATGAAATCCTGCTTCATGAAGCTGTAAACTTCCACTGAATTAAAAAAAAACAACTATATGCTCTTGAGCCATTTCTTGGATGCTGTTTGTTATGAATTCTCAGATTCAAAATACAACCTGTTTTTTCATTCAAATATGTTGCATGCTACAAAGCTTTGTTAGAAAAATTAATTTAAGAAGATAAGTTTGAGTTCTGTATCAGATGAATTTGAAAGTCTACAACTTCCCTTTCCTCAGTTGCAATGAAGCATAGAATTTACCTTCTTCATAATGGGTATATAGATTGACAGAGATAAGGAATGGAGAGCTTCCTTTACTAGTAGATGAGTCTTAGGAAGGACAATTTGAAGCAACTTTTTTAGTGATTGTCTTAGTACTTCTGTTGGCTTTGAATGGTAAGACAGGGGAGCACTGGACTGTCTTAGAGAGAGCTTAAAAATGTAAGTTTTTTGTTTGTCTGTTTTGTTAGGAACACTGTTGTGATTTATATACATAAATTATAATTAGATTATTCTAACTCTACTTTTATTACACCTTTAAGTGATTAAGGCTTTATATAAATTTTACTACTGAAAACATCTTGCCTAATTCTGTGAGGGGTAGGTTCCATATTCATTACATTGTTAGGATGATATGTTTGTTACAGACATGTAGAATACATGTTCACCTTTCAATACAGCAGATTTCCATTGCTTCCCTCTAATTCTGTTTCATTGTGGTTAAATTTTAGGACTAGTAAGGCTTTAACTGATTTGAATACTAATGGAGGTGGTGGTATCTCCTTGTATTTGTGCACTCAGTTACTTGCTTCTCTAAGTACTTAGTTATGCATCAATTCAACTGTATCATTTTTTCTTTTAGATATTGGGCTTGTAGTTACTAATATTTATTTAGACTGCAGAATTTAATACAAGTCTCAGAAGAATCTACCACAGTCAGTATTTGCTGCCTCAGTCTGTTGGTACCCACTTCAGCTTTAGCAGCAAATTTCTCGTAACTTATATTGGCAGATGAGAAGCCTGTGTGTTCTGCCCTCCAGATGATTTTCATTGAATTCTCAATGTCCTTCTAAAATCAGGCCTAAGTAAGGCTGGAAAAGTGTTTGAAAGGATTTGTGTAACTGTCTTCCTTTCCTTTCAATCTTGCATTAGTACCCAAGCAAAGACATTATGGAATTATATTTGTAACTGTTCTTTGGCAGAAATAATCTTATTGAAAAAATAAATCTTACACTGGACACAGTTTGAAATTGTATCTGCAAGAACCACTGGTGATGGATTTTTCTTTTTCTGAGAAACCTTCAGTAGAAGGTCGCAGTATAATTTTAGTGAGGTTGCAAGTCATCACATTAAGATATGATTTATGCTGTACTTTCTCTTCAATATAAAGTTTTTGTTTTAAAGTAGAGAATCTTTAGTTTTTCATCAGTATATATGAAAGCTGCTGTTTGGAAATCTTTTTTCCTGATTCCTACAGTTGAATGTTTTACTTAAAAAAAAAAAAGTTTAATAAAGTCAGTTATTTCTAACTGGGTAGAGATTACATGCTTGCAAGGACTTGAGTTAGTACTGTGTTTTATTGGAACTGAGTGAAAAAAATGTGTCAGTAACTTCCTCCAGCTGAAGAGAGTTTGGAGCACATCATAAGCACAAGTTATAGAGCTCCTCTGGTTTTTATGGCCATTTTCATTAGCTATCCTTCAAATTTTAAGAGCAATATATTGCTTCCTTTTAAGTTGCTCCTTTCCCACAGTGCGTTAAGAATCCATTCCTGCCTTTCATTAAAAATATAACAGCATATACAGTAGGTATTAAAATATTTAAGTATTATTCAGTCCCTCAAAGCAACTTCTGCCTTAATGGAAACTTCCTTTCTTTTGTAGCATAAACCAGTGCTATTGCTATGAGTAAAATTTTTCTGTCATACAAGTTGATTTGTTTATGAATTTTTAGGATATTAATTGTTACTATCCAGAAGTAGTTTAAAAATTAAACATTCAGAAGTGCCTATTATAATTCAAATTTTATTAATAGTCAAGAAGCAGTTATCCCAAAGTATTGCTTATCTATAAAGTGTGTATACACATGGATTTATTAATATAAAGAAAAGTTCTGGTCAGGAGAAATGTAGATGTTACATTTTTACATTTCTCAAATTCTCAAGTTCTTCCATTTTTATAAAATTAATAGATAATGCAATTAGGAAGGTAGAATATTTTCTTATAGTTTACATTTTAAAATCTTGTTTATTTTGCTGGAATGATTAAATTTTTAAGAATAAAAGGAATAAATGTGCTTAATCAATACACTTAGTTTTTGAGATGCCAAAAAAGTAAGATTGGAGCTAAATGAAAATCTACTAAAATTATGTTAGTATTATTAGTATAGCACAGCTTCAAAATCATTCCCCAGCTGCCAATTAAACTGTTAATACTAATATTGTTTATTTTCTTTTGATTTGTTAAAAAAAAACCCTAAATGTAGGAGGGATGTGACGACTATAGCAAGAAGACAAGTGTAAAAGCATGTTACCAAAGATGCATATTGAGAACTCTGCATACAGTAATTTTTCATTGAAGTAACCAAAGTGGCTTTTGCTTACTAAAAATTGTGTATAAAAACAAAAAAAAAAGTTTCTTTTGTTTGTATTACTCAGATATTTGCTTGAATTATTTCTGCTTACAAGCGGTCTGGTAACCAGAGCTTATAAATGGAAGTAACTTAAGCAAATGTGTAAATGACAATTAACTAAATTTTGAATTAGGAAGGAATTCTTAGCTGTCATTACAGCATTAAATATAACAGTTGTGTATCTTACCAAATTCTTTTTCTGAAATAACCAAACTATATTTTGTAAACTAAAGCTTTTCATACTTTTTTTTTTTTTTAAACTAAAAATTGTGTGGGGAAAAAAGCTGCCCTTGTTTTTTCCCAGTGGTGTACTTTATTTAGAAGCTGAGCTTCTCAACTTTCTGTTGAATTGCCTGTCTAATGTTGAGAATGAACACCAGTCAATAAAAGAATTTGAAATAAATTTTAATCTCAGGAAAATCTCATAATAACAGAGATGCTGAGAAGTTACCTATCTTAATATCAAACAGATCTTTTAGAGGATGTTTTGTAGTATAGTGATCATGGGAAAGTATGTAATTTCTCCCTTGAAATTTAGAGGTAGCATATTGTGTATTACTTATCTGTGTGATGCAGTTACTGGAGATGTAGCTCTAGTATTTACTCAGAGCTGTGTAGTTGGTGCTTGTAAAAGATGCACACATAATTAGGTGATGTGAGTTACATCTTGGCAAACTCCATTGATTGCTAATGTATCAGTTAGTAAATATTCACTTAGTCATGAATATTTTATCTTTTTTGCAGTTGATTAAACTCACTTCTAGACACAGCATTAGTTTGATTCATCTGCCCTTTTCTACTCCTTCTGCATCTGTTACATCTTTTGATGTGCAGATCTTAAGTTTCCAAGCCCTTTTTCTCTGATCTAAGCAAAAAATTTTTTAAAACGTTTCTTCAGTTTTGCTCTTAATGTTCTTCATATAGATGTGACAATCCTCGTGTGTCTCACCTCAGAATATTATTGGTAGTGAAGGCAGTTTTTTTCAAATTGCTAATATTTTTGACACATTTGATCAAGAATATATATGTATATGTATTTTATTTTTTTTTTTAAGGAATGTCACTGTCAGCAGGATCTTCCCCTCTTCATTCCCCCAAAATAACTCCTCATACATCTCCTGCTCCTCGAAGAAGAAGTCATACTCCTAACCCAGCAAACTATATGGTGCCTACTAGTGCCTCTGCTTCTGCCGCTAACGCTGTCTCCCAGCCTCCATCTACTGGCCAGGTGATCCAAAAGGAAACAGTGGGTGGAACCACATACTTCTACACTGATACAACTCCAGCACCTCTCACAGGAATGGTATGTTTGCTTTTGATACAGAAGTGTATGGAGTTTCCAAATGCTAAATTGGTTGATACTGCAGAAATGATGCTTAATAATCTGAAACCCTTATTTTGTATGAAGATTTGGTCTTTCAGTTGTTGCAACTGTTCTCAAAAATAGCTGATGTTTAAGGACCAGAAACTCTTTACACTTACTTCTGTGTAGAATTTTGTGCTTTTATACAGCAATAAAAAGAATTTTATGTACATCTCAGTGGATAAATGAGTAATGAGCAAATATCCAAAACTCAGATTTTTTTCTGATAGATTAAATAACTCCTACATTTACAGTGAAGGGAAAAAGTTAAAATAACTCTGTGCATACTTACACTGATAAAATCATTAATAGTGAATATCACAGGAAATTGTATCTGACAGTGAATTTATAACATGTTCTGTGCATAGAGACTTTGTAAGTCTAAATGTACCACTTCGTAGTTAAAACTACAAAACTCACAAAACTCTTCACTTCCTTTGTTCTTGAGGACTTAAAACTGGTTCTTACAATGTTTTGTTTTCAGGTATTTCCAAACTACCACATTTACCATCCAGCTGCTCCTCATGTTGCTTACATGCAGCCAAAAGCAAATGCACCTTCCTTCTTCATGGCAGATGAGCTTCGACAGGTAAGATGACAGAGAATTTAAAGGAAAATCATGTGTCTTAGCAAAAACAAGAAAATCATTAACAGTAGAAGAGAAATAGCTGCTCAGTCTTGTGCAGTCAGTTCTCCCCATGGAGAACTTAAAATCAAGTCCCATTATGAATGGAGTACAACAGGGGGTAGGAGTAGGTTACAGCATTTCTGACTGCAATCTAATTGTGATCTGAATTTACCATTCAGCTAAGTATTCTTACTTTTTGGGAAGCGTATTGTTTTGGTGTGCATGAGTTAATTTATGTAGCATTCCTTTAAGCTGTAATCCTGTCCAGTTTTAAAGTCTTCCACTGATATTGGAAGTATATGCAGGTGTTAGTTGGTGAGCCCTTTTCTCAGGGCTAGCTGTGAGCATTGTTTATTTCAGCTTTATGTAGTAGGTGCCTCTGTCAGTGCTGGTTCTACCTAATGTGTCTTCTACAACTCTCATTCCTTCAAGAATGCATATACTTTAGCATAAACATTTTTAAGCTAGTGCCCTTCTCCCTTTCTTCCCCTCACCCCGGATGCTTGCATCAGCTCCCTGTTCTAGTACAAGTATCTGGTATTTCAAAGACAGTGTGCTATTAAATTATCAGAAATGATGAGCTGAATTATAATGCTCAAAACGTGATTTAATTTGTTTTTCAGGAACTGATCAACAGACATTTAATAACTATGGCCCAGATTGATCAGGCTGATATTCCTGGTAAGTGTTTCTTATAAACTGAACGGTGATCAGATTGTTCCACAGTCATGCGTACTCAACTATATTAACATCTTTCAAAAAAACACCACCTTCTTTAACTTTTCATGATGCTTTACTCGTCACCCTGGGCTGTGAAGCAACCAAATACAAAATATTTCAGAAATCAAAAAAAAAAAAAAAATTTTGCTTCTGTTGTTTTTCTTCTGGAATTTTCTTCTCTTTTGATACTCCTTAATGCTTGGGAATACTTGATGAGATAGGCAATAAGGCCTCATGATAAATGGTATTGTATTACTTTTTACACATTAGGTATTCTTTTTAAGGATGCATATTAAATAAATAAATTTGGTTTAAAGTGAATTGGCTGCTATATCAGAGAAGTCTTTGTACTAGTTGTCAGGCCAGGAAAGTGTATAATGTTTGTTGTAATTAGGCTTTTAGAGAATTTACATGTTCGACTTGATTTAAACAGATCTCTTTTTTCATTGCCATATCCTTACTTCTTTATGAATCTGTGTGGGGAAAAAAACCAATAAAGAAAGGTCACTCAGGTTAACTTCTAAGGACAATGAGAAATTGGCAGATGAGTAGATCTACTCAGTTGATTTTTGCTTGGTGTAACTTTTTCTGAAGACAGTTATTTTGGCTTTGTGAAATATCTTCCAGGAACCTGTATATTGGGTTAAAGCAAAAATACAGATGTTTTTGTTTTGTTTTGTTTTCTTTTAACTTTACGTGCACGTAAAACATGATGCAAAGATTTTATGTTATTAATGTAAGTCATTTTAATCTTCTCTGCTATGGTAATAACTTTATCAAAGGTAATTGACATCTAATACCTTTCTGTGTATAAACTGATTTCAGCAGTTCCTGCGGAAGTGGACAGCTACCACAGTCTCTTTCCCTTAGAACCACTGCCACCACCCAATCGGATACAGAAAACAAGCAACTTTGGGTACATTACATCGTGCTATAAAGCTGTAAATAGTAAAGATGACCTGCCATATTGCCTTCGGAGGATACATGGTGAGAAAAATTGTCATGGTTGAATATTGGAATGTTTTTTAGTAGTTTCAGAAGAAACGTTAATTTCTCCTCCAAAACATTACATTTGAAGCAAGGATTTTGTTCTTTTCTAGGTTTTCGTCTTGTTAACACAAAGTGCATGGTATTGGTTGACATGTGGAAAAAAATTCAGCACTCAAATATAGTAACCTTGCGTGAAGTGTTTACCACTAAAGCATTTGGAGAACATTGTAAGTTTTTGCTGTCTTTATCCCCAGCCAATGCGTTGAGCTTCTTTTCTAAATATGCTTGACTTAGTAATTGTCACATGTTTCTATTTTTAAGCTCTGGTGTTTGCATATGATTTTCATGCTGGAGGAGAGACTATGATGAGCAGACACTTCAATGACCCAAGTGCTGATGCCTATTTCACAAAACGAAAATGGGGTAAGACAAATTCATTATCATCCAGCACTTCCACAAATCATTCTCAATACTTAAGCAATGAATAGCTGTTCAGAAATAGTTCTTCAACTTCATTTTTTAGCTAATCAGTTCTGTCATATCATAAGCTGATTGGGATCAGAGGATTCTTCTTCACTTGCTGTTTATAAAATTTTTTTTTTTTTTTTTGAAATAACATCATAGGATAGGTAGAGTTAAAAGTTACGGTAAAGTCTATTGATGAACAATTGACTTTTTGTGGTCATATTTGCCTTAGGAGTAATTTGCAAATTTGATGTCAGTTTGTAAGGGAATTGATACTATCTGACAGGATTGGGAACCAAGAACTCTGGGGTCCTAATTACAGGTCTGTCACCAGGTGATACTGATACTTACTGAAAATGTTTCTAGTATCATACTAGAGAAATGCTGTAGCAGTTTGCTTGCTGCCAAGGTACCCTCCACTTACATTTTTTTCCTCAAAGTAAATTAGTGTTTTAGTTAATGCTTTAAAGCACGAAGAACTATTTAAAACAAGAAAAAGATTTTTTTTTAAATTGTCTAACATAGTCTTTTCAGACATGAACTTCACATCATAGGTCTATTTTTTTTCCAGATTTATACTATGGCTTCAAAGGAGTCACTGAAGCTACATCTACATTCATAAATAAAATCTGTCACAGCCACAGAGTCTGTGGCTCAGCAAGTCACCCAGCAGAGCTTATATCCATATGGCTAAAGCCTCTTCCCCTCCATAACAGTATGCTGCCAATCACACTGCTTATTAGGTCCAGTTCATGACCCATAGAGTCCCACAAACTGCATCCATGTGTTGTCTGGAACACAACAGGCCAAAGCTATTAATACAGCCCAGTTCCATGCTGAGAAAGAGAAATGGTTGCAGCTGAATGGAATGACAGAAAGGCTTTTGGGTAGGAAGGTACCCTTGGAGCTCTTGGCACAACTTCCTGCTTAATGCAGGACCAACCCTGAAATTAAATCCAGCAATAGGAGTGACCAGAGGATTACCACCTGCACTTGTTTATTGTATTAGAGTAGATGTTCCCTGATTGTCTTTAGGCTGCCAGTGTATAAGGAGAAGCAGAAGCTAAGGTTTCTTCTTTCTTGTGCCTTTTGAAATAGATGCTTCATCTGTGAATTCAATTTGTTTCAAATTTTGATATGGAAATCTTTGCTCTGGTCTATCAGGTGGCCAGGTGTGAGGGACTGGTAACGTGTGAATACCTTTGAGGTCTTGTAGATCCCTAATAAACTGAGTAATTCCCACTGGCTTTGTACTGAGCTGACAGGTATAAGTAAGGTATAAGGTGGAACTTGAATTCTGACAATGGCTTTGATAATAATACCTCAGAAGTAACCCAAGTTTGACTTGCCATATCCCATGGTAAGTGAGACTGATGTGAAACTTATTTGGTAGCATAAACTTGGAATACCAACTCACAGATTAATGACTGTTATGTGAAGGACTAGATTTCTGAGCATCTCCCACCCTTAATTTTCAATTTCCATGTAAATCAGTCCTTGTTATGTTTTTATCTCTCTACAATACTATAGAAGAATGATGTCTGTTCTAGATAAAATCATAGAAGTTTCAATAAAATTCCTTGGGACATGTTCTGTCACACTGGAAAAGATTAAAGTTTTGGTCCAATAAAGGGCAGTAGTGTCGCATCTATTAAAAGTTTTTTGAAGGAAGATCCAGTAGATCAGATCTTGAGTTTTCAACTATGTCCATCAGAGTCTCTAAAAGAAACTAAGTGACCATGAGATAAAATCCTCATTTAGATGAATAAATGGCTAGAAGAAACATTAGGAGTGAACAGTTGATTTTCATAGTGAAAGAAGATCACTGATGGCATCTCAAGAATATGTGTTGGGAGTTGTATTCTTAACACATTCACCTGTCTGCACTGAAGATAAATAATGGTCTGTCAAAATTTGCTGTTAATCCCAAATCACTTGGTTTGTTAAAAAAAACAATTGTGATGGATTGCAGAAGGATCTTACAAGATTGGACTCCAGGCAATAATCTAGCAGGTGGTGTAATGTAAACTGGTATGATTGAGGGGAAAAATAACTAAAAGCATAAAATGATGGCCTTGGTCGTGACTGTAACCACTCAGTAATAGATTTGGGCTATGTAGATTTGGGCTAAGTAGCTTAAAGAAAAAGCCCTCTTGCTGAATGGCAGTAAGTAGGAAATTAATTGTTGCAGATTATTAAGGAAAGAGTAAACAAGGAAATAGGAGGCTTTTGTATTCAAGATGTGAATGCATCATAAACTCCTCTTTGTAGTTGTCTTCCTTACATGTTTTGAAGGGCGTAGAAGGCCAGTAAAGAGGTTGAGAAAAGATAATCAGAGGCATGGAACAGCTTTTGTTGAACAGCAAAATGGAGTAGTACTTTTCATGCTCTTAAGATGGGCAGAAGTATGATGGGGTTAAAAATTACTAGCATATAAATGTCTGAAAAATCATCAGGGATAAAGAGGAAGCAACAATATTTTGCTGTTTCTTCCAGCCTAGAACTAAGGACTGACAAACGAAACTAGCCAGGTAGCAAATTGAAAACCTGTGTAGATGTAATTAAGCCATGGAACTTTGTCACAAATTGTTGTGGACGTTTGCCTGAGTTCAAGGGGAAAGTGAGATGACTCTGGAACTTGAGAACCATTAACTGCAAAGACACTGTAACTCAGGTGTTCTCTGAGCTGCAAATCATTGGAGGCTAGTAGAATATTCTATTTATGTTTGTATGCTCAGGTACCTATTGCAAGCTACTATTCTGACTTTAGTGTATATGTCTTTGAAATTGGCTAGTGGGCTATCTGTACTATTTATTTGGCCTGCAACAACTTCCTTTTATAGTCAGGGATGGTATTTGAAACTGGAAATCAGACACCCATTTCTGTTCAGCCAAAATATTATTTAATTAAAATTAATTGTTAGGGCAAAAGTTACAAGGATATTTAAGGAAGATAATTCTCTCTTGCCTGTGGCACTTACGTTTTCCTCTTCCCATTTTAGATAAATCAGAGAAACAATCATCTGGAATTTACCAATTTTGCCAAATCTTTCTGCACATCTTTGCTTTGGCCTTTATACTTTGGTAACTGCTGCTTTCTAGTCTAGTCCTCAGTAGAAGGAGCAATTTAAGAGAGGAAAATAAGATTGCATACCTATAACTTGATTTCTCAGAATTGCCTGCCTTCACGGATACTTTCTCCATCCCCTCACAGAGTTTCTTGGCCGTCTGCCTGCCTAGAGGAGACTCCCAAGAGAAGCAGGGGAATGGATGGAAGTTGGGTACTCTGCAGCATGAGGCCCAGATTAGTACAATTGCTTTTAAAGGTTTTAGGAGGCACTACACTGTGAACCTGATCAGTGAACTCAGAGAATTTGATTTCAGGTATGCAACCTTATTTATCTTGAACACTCCAGTTGGCTTCATGAGACTTTTGACAGTTAAAAGACCAGGTTTATGGTTTACCTAGATGTCTTGCATGTCACTGGTGTCAGTGTGGTCAGTCTCGGGTTTTTTTCTTTTTGACATGTTATTTACAGACACTGTTACAAAGCTACTTCAGAAGGGATTTGATGTGGAAAAATAGATTATGTTTATACTGAAAACTGATGCATTTGCTTTTGAATACTATAGAATTTATTGCTTGTGTTCTCTATGCAGTGAAATACCCTCTTTCTTCAGAATATTTTACATATTTTCTTCACAAATGTGAAAATCTGATGTGTTATATTTCACAAGTTTTAAAATCAGGAGCCTGTCTCTTCAGTTAATTATTTCTTGGAGTATATTGATTTGAAAAGTTCCTTTCTGTTTGATTCGAATTCTTCATATTTCCTCAACACAATTTCTTTTTATTTCAAAGTGTCTAAACATTAAATGAGTTGTTCTTGATCTTGGATTTCTTCCCCTGATCTAGTATTTCTCAACTTCAGATTATAGTACATGTTAGTGCATTTATCTCTGTAGAACTGATGTTCTCTAACTTATCAAGTTAGCCCAAAATACTAAAATATTGCTCTTAACAGTCCAGTAATTAAATGGTAAGTGACATTCGGAAAGAACATATTTGAAAACTATTGGCTTACAAAATCCTGGCAAATTATCTATAACTATCCTCTGCTACCACTAATGTTTTTGCTTTGTCCTGATGAGTTTTTCCGGTTGACAGAAATAAGCATGCCTTTAGTGTGTCCTTTGCTCTTTATTAAAAACACTCTGAGTAACTCAACATTGGTATACACGCTGTTATTAGTTTTCAGCACCAAAAATACTGCTTTTCTGCAAAGACTTTCTAATGAAGACAGCTTAGTTTTCTGAGCCTTGTTTTACTTTGGGCGCATTAGTGTGTAATGCACAAAAATGTACTTCACTGTTGACTTTATAGCTTTTGTATCCCCACTTTCTGAAATTTCTATAAATTACCTCTTTTGTTGAAAAAGGAACAAGTTGTGTACTTAGACAAAGTACCTGAGGACGAAGAATGTAGCAACATTGACTTTCAATGTCATGTTGAGGACAAAATGTATGACTGATATATTTCCTAAGCTACCTTTGCCAAAAACTGGACTTTTTTTCAACATAAATAAAAGTTTTTGATAAAAATCAGATTTTTTACAAAGTGTAGTGCTGCACTAGTAGTTCAGAACTTCTCTGTATATAGTGAAAACTGGGAAATATAAAACTAAAGCCCAGGTTTCTCTGGAGAAGTGGGAGGAGAAATGAAGGCTACTGCATTCAGCTAGCTTTCAGTACATTAACTCAGGAACACAAAGCAGACACTGAACAATTCACAGCTGTCAATGTAAAAGAATGATTTACAGGCCTGGGAGGTTCAATTTACTGAGTAGCTAAATCTTGCTTTCAACTTCTGATCTTTTCTCATGACTGTCTGAGAACTGCTGTTAATAAGCATGCTTTCTGATGGTGTTCCTGATGGTCTCAGCCTTTTCCTTCCCACCTAGGACTATCCCTGGCTTTATCCTTGCTCTGGATACTGAAAGAAACTGAATTTCTTTTAAGAAACAAAAAAGAAACCAGTGCAAAGGGGACATTTCTTGCTCAGTGTAGAATATCATAGCACTGAACTTGAAAATAAATGATGTTGATATTGAGTTTATTTTAATGCTGCAAGGGAAAATAATGGATATCCTGTGGTTTTGGGATTGGCAACTCCTTAGTTTTTCATCTTCTCCAATAATATCTATGTTATGCATCTCAGAGAGATGAAAGTATTGGCAGAGCCTGCCGTGCAATAGGTGGGAAGAACATAATCTGAAATTTTGTACATTGTGATTGTGGATTCAGCCTGTGGTGGGAAGCCTGCTTCAAATCAAGCACAAAGCCTCTGAAATAACACTTGTTGGCTTAAAGTGATTCTGGTCATTTTTGTAATGCTTTTTTATATTCTTGTTACCATGTTTTGTTGGTTTGGTTTTTTTTTTTTTCAGTAGGTTTTTTTAGAAAGCTTTCCAAACCTTTTTCTGTTTTGCCTTAAGAGTGAGCTTTTGGGTCTCATCTCCTTGAGTCCCTGGTCCCTGGAATCTGTGGCAGGCCTGATAGCCCTCCATGGGATATACTTTTGTAGTCAGTACTGCAGCAAAATGAACTGCTTTTATTCTTATTTGTTTTGAACAGACAGATAGGTATGAAGGCATTTCAAAGTTGATTCTTCCACTGTTCTAGCATTTACCTTTAGTGTATGGGAACACGGGGTGCAGCCCACCAGTCTGAAAGCATCAGCCTAGGTTCATCTGTAGCCTCAAGCCAGTCCTTCCACTAGTAAAATAATGCTGTGGCTTGCTTGAGATTTTCTGATAGAGGGGAAGAAGCTGTGAGCTTTCAGATTTTCAGTGTGTGTTGAATATTCTCTTGGTTACCCTGCCTTTATTAGGAAATTAACTGTTGTTTTTAAGTTGCATACAGAAAAACAAAACACAAGTTTTGGCTTTTTGGGATATTATAACATTTTTGTTCTGAAAATATTTATTTCTTACAGATGTGACTGTCTTAGTGTCCATATGCATTCCTGTTAAACATATTACACACATTTCTGTTTACCCAATATAGAGTGTATCCTATAGGAAGTAGTAACTAGAGAAAAAGCCTTTACCAATAAAGGAGGTTAGAATTCCTCATTTATTTTGTATTTTCATAATTTCTGTCATGCTGAAGATGGGAGAATCGTGATGGGAAAAGTTTGCTATGTGAGACTTGTGGTATGCTGGTTTGTGGGAAGTGATTTGCATAATAATTCATCAGAAGGCCAGAAAAAACAAAGAACATCTCATTCAGCCTTCAGTAGGCATGCCAGGGTTATGGCTATTTCAAGGAGTCAGGGTTCTGATGATTATAATTTAAACCAAAGCACCATCAACTAAAATTTAAAAACCAAACAAGTAAAAACTCATAAAATGAAAGCCAGTAACATTCCCAGCCCATCAGCCAAAATCAGTAAAATTTCTGGGGAAAGGCTCTTCAGTTATCCTCATTTTTTAACACTCACATGTGTTTTTATATACACACACAGTTATTTTGAGCAAGTGCACAGATGTTTGTGTGCTTCCTGTAGAGAGAGAGGGGGGAAAAAACTCCCACAAAACAAAAGAAAAATGTTTGAAGGGGAGGAGTGCAGTACATTTACAACTGAATCAGATGCTTACATGATTTTACTGAATACTGGTCATACTACTTGTCTCAAAATTTAGCAAGATCAGGACTGAGGCAAACTTGAAATATTTCTTCCATATTTTTTTAAATTGAGAGGCACTGTCTTTCTTGGGATGTATTTTTCTCTTCAGCTTTTTGCCATGCAAACAGTATCAGCTCCTTTTGTATTACATGTATCTTATTAAAAATTAGTTATACCTATCTTGACTGTTTCATCTCTAGCTCAATATTACTCAAACAGTTTGCAGTGTAGGATTTTGATGTGTGTTTGCAAAGAACTAGTTTTACTTTTGAAAGGACTACAAATCCATTTAATAAGGTGATGATACATGGCTTTCATGTGGCCCATTGGCTTGTCAGGGAGCTGAGTCACAGCAGAACCCATGTGAAGTTTGTTCAGTGATGTTTAGTCACCAAATCTTCTGCTCTGATCTGTCCATGTAATTTGAAACTAGCTTGTTACTTTGCTTTATCAAGATGATAGAGAATGTTTAATTTGTAAGCCTTTATACAATAAAGGAGGTAAAATGGAATCTGTTGCAGGTATTGTGGTACTTGCTCATTGTTTTAGAACACTGCTAGTTTTGCTTCTGAAGTATCTACATATTTTTCTGTACCACCCACTTTCAGCACTGTTATGAGTGATCTTTTTGTAGTGATCATTCATCCTAAACTTTAAAAAATCAGTATAGTTTTCTTGAATGTGAGAGTGGAAAAAATAATATCTAATAAATTGTTAACCTTTAGAAATGTAGTGGCCTTCAAAATAAACCACTAATCCTAACCAAGAAAAACCAAGACAAACCAAAAAAACCCTGACCCAACCATTAAAGTACAATTGATAAGTCTGAGGACTGTTAAGAGTTAAATGAAATGAGTTTGTGAATTAATTCTCTAATTCCAAATGTGCTAACTTCAATTTTATGTAGTAGCCTTTTGTTTATGCTTACAATATTTTGCTTCTAGGTCAGCATGATGGACCTCTGCCACGGCAGCATGCTGGGTTGCTACCAGAGTCTTTGATATGGGCATACATCGTGCAGCTCAGCTCTGCGCTGCGGACCATTCATACTGCAGGACTGGCGTGCCGGGTGATGGATCCAACAAAAATTCTAGTAACAGGCAAAACAAGGTAACAAAAGTGCTCATTCTCAGTGTGAACTGTGATCATGGTAGCTGCTGACCACGTACCTGTTACAGAAAGAACCATGTCTAACTAGGACGTTGTTACTTTCAGTTGGCATGAGAGTAAAAATGAACGCATGCTAAAACTTGTAAAATTTCTTTTAATTACTTCTGGAAGGTATTTTGGGCAGACTTGCCATTTGCCTTGAAGTACTATACTGATCCACTACTGACAATTTAGAAATTTGTTTATTTGTAAACTGAAAACTTCCTGTTTTATTTTATTAAATAGTAAAATAGTATTTTCTGTTTCATAGTAATTTACTACGTACTGATGACTTCTTATGTTGTATCAAAGCATTCAATCAATGATGGAAGAAGAGAAATTGAGTAATAAGCAAAATGTAATGACACTTCTTCTTCTTGTTCCTGAAGGTTACGAGTTAATTGTGTTGGAATCTTTGATGTTTTGACATTTGACAACAGTCAAAATAATCCTCTGGCATTAATGGCTCAGTTTCAGGTAAGACAACAGTATCATAGTTAGGTTGGTGACTTGGAACTGCTGCAAACCACTGTGATTCCTTTTGCAAGACAAGGATTTTAAACTGTAGTCCAGTATGTCTGTCTCTGAATAACTGTATTTTCATCACTGATCTGATCTTGGTTCTGCCATGTATTATTCAGATTTGCTTGTAAAAACGTGAATGCTTATTTTGCTGCTATCTTTTGCTTCTGAAATGTCGACAAGCTCTTCAACAGATTGAACTATTAGTATTTCACAAACATAAGTCAGAAATTATTGAAAATATGAATTTCTAAAGGTAGGAGATAAAAATCTATTTGGTGTTAAGAGGTAAAAATCAATGGTTCAGTAACAGTTTTGCTCTGCTTTCTCTTGAGTAATTTAAAAATAAATAACTAGGTATGAATATCTGTTCAGAGATAAGAGATCTGTTAAATAACTGCACTTAGACCTTCTCCTCACTCCTAAAAGGTTCTTTATTTTAGGTTGCTAGTTTTTCTGTCCTCTCCTGGTGTCTTCTGGAGTGCGGACTCTATGTAGTATCTGAATTAAGAATTCCTTTATACTTAAAAAAAATATTCCACAGTCATCTGGAGTACTGGAGGACCACTGTGTACAGGGTTGCCTCTTTTTCTGTTTTCCCCTCAGGGTAAAGTACGTTGCTTTAGCAGTCATCACATACCCTGGCCGTACTGGGAGTGAAAGTAGGGATTTAATTTCTTTTCATTAATTGAGCTTATTCACTGTGAGAAAATTGATTATTCGGAGTCTTCTAGTAATAAATGAAATGTTTGAACTTGGGCCAGGCAGAAACTAGCCTATTCAAGACTGTGTCCTAGAAATTAGGAAACTTTTTTATTTCTAATTATGTAGAGCCATTTTCACTTTACTTTGACCACATCAAAGAATATCCCCCCTGCCCAGCTACATATCAGTGGGCTTTTGGTAATAGTTTACTGGAAAACAGCTGAGAGAAGATAGGAATATATCCAAGTGAGGGATTCCATGCCTAAAAATGTAATGAATTTTTTTTTTTCAATCCAAATCTTTTGTTTTAATTGCAGCTGGCAAAGAGATCCTCCTGAGATATGGCATTCAAGTAATTTTAAAGCAAAATATTTAATGTACTTGAAAGTACAAATCTAAAAATACTCGCAGGTACATGGATCTGTCAAAAGCATTTACTACCATAGGAGCCCAGCACTTGGCATCTAACTTGCTTGGTAATGCCTTGTTTCCTTTAGGGGGGGATGTTTTTGCATGTTTTATACATTGTTAGTATCCAAATGGTATCACTGCTATACCAGAAAAGTAATATTCTTAAACAACATAGTTTAGAAGGTCTAAACTGGATTAACAAAAATAGTATTGCCTTCTTTTTGGTCACTTGCTCTAGGAAGGCTAGGCTGTCTCAATCTGTTTTATTCCTTTAGAGATTCTGGACTAAGTTCATTCCTTGAAATTCAGAAGTCATTTATCTTGCTCTACCTCTGTTTGCCCTAGCCAGATAAAATTACAAAAAACAGCTGCTGCTTGTCCTTTTTCCTCTCGATCCATGACACAGTTCCTGAATTCCTCTGGGACTCCTGTGACTGTTAAAAATGTAGGTTATCTCTTGGTTTACTGCCCAGCTAATATGCATTTCCTTGTTGCTGTCATCAGTGGAGGAAGGTGTATTTTTGTTAGCATCTGTCACTTTCTGGCTATGTCCCATTGTTAAGTAGATAGGAAAGAGTTTGGCCAGAACAGTGAGGGGCTGTGTAAAAGGAATGCAATTGTTCTTTACAATCTGTGTTAAACACATTAATTTATGATAACTTAAGAGTTAAATAAAGGAAACGTTAAGGGAAGCTCAAAAGAAGTAAATGAAACATGAATGCCCACTTGCATTAGCAACAAGGTGTTAAACCTCTATGAATTCCAGCACCCCAGTCTGTAAGTGCTGTGTTAGGCAGTCACAAGATACAGATAATGGGAAAAATGTTAAGTGCTTAATGTAAGAACCAGTAGAAAAGTTTAAGAAATATTTCTGTATTTGTAATAAAATGAAGGTGAGTTCTCTCCATACAAAACGAAGAGAACACACAAGTTCTATTGATTTTATGAGGATTATAAGGTTATGTTTGCTCAAAGCAAGTATTTTAATTTAGCAAGCCAAAATAACTTTCACTTACACCTTCCCTCATTTAAAATAAGTAGCTGAAGAGGCACCTAAAGTATTAATGTTGATCTAAAAAAAAAAAAAGTAAACTTGGAGGGACTTCTAAGTGCAATTCCAGTACTTAAAGGGTAAGTGAATCCACAGAACTGTAGAGTGGGTGAGCTGATATTGATCTAAGCAAAGCAGCGAAACAGGATAAATAAAAAGTAATGTCAGTTTCAAAGAATTTCTGGAAAATGGGTCTTGCAAAATAGGATTTGGCTGATAAAGCCAAGTGTATAAAATGCTGAGGTATCTCCAGGGCATTTGGCATAACAGCACATACCTTTTTTATATTAAAAAAAATATGCAGAAGGGAAGAGGGTTCCTTATTCAATTAACTTCTAATTTGCTCATTGGCATATTTAAATTTCCTTTGATAATAGGGAGATGTTAATGAAGAGGGATGTTTCTGAGTTTATCTCTTATGATCTGGTTTTTAGTCTAATGATGCTTAATGTATCTATCAGTGAAGTAGTGATGGTGATAAAATCTTTGCTAGCAAAGATTTCAGGAGATGAAAAGATAGATTGGTACAGGTTATGGTTATGAATTGAATTCTAACTGAATGGTCAATAGCTGCATGCAAGGAGCATTTTGGAACAAAAGGAAGTCTGTATGTATAAGATGTAAAGCTTTTTCCTTGAAGCTGAAAACCAACATCATTTAATAGTCACTGTTTTGCTAGTTATCACAGCAAAAGTCTTCTGGCAGGTCCATGGTGAAAGGAACTGATGTGATCTATAGATACATGCAAAGCAGGATATGAAATACAAAAAAAAAGGGAAACGATAGTGTTTAATGTTTGATCTGTACCTTGCACTGGCAAGATTACTATAGGAATACAGCATTCATTTGTGGTGTCTCTTCTCCAAGGAAGTGTAGTGGTTCTTGTGTGCCTCCTTTCTCTGCCTAGAAGCAAGAAGAGCCATGTCTGTTGATGTTTTCAGAGGGAAGGTTAGGTCTTAACAGGCATATGTGGGTTGCCTCCTTATAGAAAGGTTGGTGTGGCCCAGCTTCTGGGATGTTGTGTACTCTGTCTTGCATGGGTAGGGTTGGTAACTGAATGGTAGTTTTGTCCCTTCTAAAATAAGAACCTGACTTCCATAAATCCTGATCTTTATGGGTCTCTTTCAACTTGATATTCTATGATTGCCCCATCAAACAGGAAAATGATGGCTTATGTGCCCTTGTAAAACTTCAAACATTGGGCATTGTAATAACATTTTTATTCAGGGCTTCAGCTGTCAGTAAATAATGAGGTAGCTCCAGAGAGCAATTCAGCTCACTCAATCTGAATTATCTTGCAGAATTACACATATCTTGAATTGATAAGACTCTTCACTGAACTGTGTTTAGTACTGTAGTGGTGTCCTCTGCAGCTCAAATGAGCTACTTGGTAGTAGAAGCAAGTGGGTTCCTGCTTGGGATCCAAATGGGATTTCTTGCTCTGGTTCATTTCTGTTTACTGATTATAAAGGAATGCTGATACTACAGATTTCTTAGGAAAATGAATAGAGCAAATGCCAGTTCCATTTCCTTCTCTGACGTTTTGTCCTTATTTCTGTCTCATTTTCCACATACTATTTCTGTCTTTGTTAGCTCTAAGAGTACCATGCTTTTCAACTTCTGCCATGTTTGTGTATCCATGTTTGAATTGTGGCACTTAATCATACTTGATAGGGAAACAGTGAGAACACTGAGACACCTGGAAATGTTTCCTTTACTCTGTCCCTTAGCATCTGGGAGACATAACTGCAAGGAGAGCTCTGCTCAGCTACTGCAGCCAGAGGCAGCACATGTGGTTACCCCTCCCTCTGGGTGGAAGAGCTATGAGGGGCTGTGATGTGTTCTCCATCACAGCAGCTTTCTAAAGCTGCTGTGCTTCAAATGCCACTTTTAATGTTGCAGTGCTGCTAAATTTTTGGCCTTTATTACAGACATGACAAAAGGTGTATATCTTGGGTTTTATTTTTTATTTCACTGCATTCTCTGCTAAATGACAGACTTGTCCCAGACTATGGAGCTGATGCTCTTGATAATTAGAAGTTTTAACTTTTTTACTTTTGCAAAAGTATCTTATTTTCTCAGAAAAAAAAAGGGAAAATACTAAATTTGTATGTCTAGCTGACTGTTAAATTCATTCTGAAGCAGGCATTCAGCATGGAACTCTGCAAGTGTTTAATAGATGGCCAAGCTGTATGCAAAGCCTTGCCATGAAAAGGAACAGGCAGCTTTTCCTATGAATGTCATTAGGCTCCTGTTTTCAGGGGTGAGCTTTAAAGTCTGGTGTAGCTTTTCAAGATATTTTCTGGTGGCTGTCTATTAAAATTGTCAGAATTCTATGTTGTGATAGAGCAACCTGTATTCAGTGTTCATCATTTACAAGCAGTTCTGCTCTTCAGGAAAATGTTCAGTAACTCTAAGAATTTTTTCCTAAAATGTGACACTCGGTTTATCAGACTTACAGATCTATTCCTGTCTGGTTATTTCAGGAGGTTTGTGTCTTCTCACCGTGGCCATCATAGGTGAAAAACTTCGAGCTCCTTGTTAAAACAGAAACATCTGGTTTGGATTCCAGTGTGGAATTCATACTACGTGGCCAATGTGAAAAGATAGGAATCCAGCAAATGCTGTTTCTGTTCTAACAAAGTTCCTGATCAGTATTTTGCATCTCATATTGAGAGGCTTGCTTTGTTTGCTACCAACTGCTTGACTCCTCAGGAGTGAGCAGGTGGGTGGTTGGGAGAACCTGTTTGCAGAGCTTCTGCTCCCTGCTCTGTTCTCTCTGTTACTATCCTTAAGCCTTAAGGATTAAGATTTTAAGCATTCCAAGATAAATATATTACCTAGAAGTTGCTTAACAGTCAAGACAGATTTTTCTCTTTATATTTTGACTACTGTAACTTGGACAGTTCTATTGAACTGTGATTTGAATAGCCCTTATTTTAATTGCTCAAATTCTTCAAGGGTTATTGAAGAACTCCCTTTTCAAACACCATCTAGTCCCATAGGTAATATTTATGTATGCTAAGAATCTTCCTTCTTCTGTTTTCCCTGATAGCAAGCAGATCTGATCTCCCTGGGGAAAGTTGTGTTGGCTTTGGCTTGCAATTCTTTAGCAGGAATTCAGAGAGAGAATTTGCAGAAAGCAATGGAACTGGTGACAATCAACTATTCCTCTGATCTGAAGAATCTGATTTTGTAAGTTTGCTTAAAAAGTCCTTTAAAGAAAACTTCTACTTTTTAAAACATACAAACGAAAATGTCAAACCGTATTTTCAGGTGCAAGATTACAGATTACTGTCATTGAGTTGTCTGCACAGTCAATGCATCACTGAACGTTGTAATTTGAATTTGTATAATGTGTATTTCTGTGGTGTAGTTAATAAAATTCACGTCCATTCTTTATCAAGTGCTGTTAAAGCTTCTAGTAAGAATAAGGAGTTAAACAAAAGAAGCATTGAGTTTTCTCCAGTACTTGGTTTCATTGCTTATTATCTCCCATAGCAGTATGCTAGTCTTTCCTTAAAGTTTTAGAAAGTGCTGAGAAATAGGCACATATGCTTTTTTGACCAAAGGATTGAGTGCTAATTTCACTTTTTTGCATATTATTTTGTAATGTTCTTTAGTATAGTAGCCTTTCTCCTCTTGCAGCTTAAGAGGAAAAAGTAGAAATCTGTCCCCTCCCTTATTTAAAAAACAGTTGCATGACAATCTGAATCTTTGTCTTCTCTCTTTTTGAGTATGTTCTTGCTGTTTGAGTGGGTGAACTGTGCAATTCCTTGGCAGTACACTCCCATCTTGTATAAGTAACTGATGGGATGTGTACATGTAAGTTATCACACATTCTTTGTTAATATCTTCTTAAAAAATGCTGCACTCCTCAACTTTGCCTATTAAATAGGCATCAGAGTCAAATAATTATAAAATCATAATAGGATGATCTCTCTGGCATATGCAGCATGTTTAAGTAATCTTTTTGGTGGTGGGGCTATTTTGGCAGGTATTTGCTGACTGACCAAAACAGGCTCCGCAGTGTAAATGACATTATGCCTATGATTGGTGCACGATTCTATACTCAGTTGGATGCTGCTCAGATGCGAAATGATGTAATAGAGGAAGACCTTGCAAAGGTAAATAATTTAGTAATTCTAAAGGGAGACTTATAGTCAGTATTTCTACAGCTGTAGCTTAAGAGGGAATGTTTTCTACTGTTCTGTTGTTGGTTTTATTGTTTGTTTTATTTTGTTTTCTTTTTGTTTGTCTATCAACCTAAGTCATCTGCCTGCAGACTTGAAAACTATGAGCTTAAGGTACTGAAAGTCAAAAAACTCCAAGAACCACTAGTTTTAGGGTGTTTTCAACTGCTCTTTAACTGTAGTATCATCTTCTTGTCCAACAAGCAGTCCTGGGGAAAAGATGTTATTTGTATAATGGTTAAAAAGTAGCATGTTGAGTAAATGATGGAGATGAATGTCACACAGTGTCACGCTAGAGGTTATAGAGCAACAAATGTTGCCTTTAAGATTTTTGATAGATTTACATTCCACTGTCCGTTATCTCCTATGTATTCCTTATCAAATGAATGTGGCAAGTAAAAACTGTCATCCTCAGCTTCTGTGTAAGTGCATACCTGTTGCTGTGAGGGTCTGGTTAGTCTGTCAAATTTAGTCAAGGTACCAAGTGCTAGCATGTTTAGTGTGTATTTGTTCAGCAGGAAAGGGTGTCTGCTTATCAGAAAACACTGATCACAAGATCATCTAAGAAGACTGAGATACATTACAGAAGGCTTTCATGATGCTGAAGTTATGTTCAGGATAGAGTATTAAGTTTTTAAGGGTTTAATCAAGTCCTGTGACTCCTTTCCATTTCATGCCCTCATTGAATATTTTTTAAGAGGTGGTAGACCAGTGGTTAGGATTCTGATGGATTGATTCCCTTAATTTCTCTTCCACTTGTTGGATAGCATATACTGAAATCTATTAGAAGCAAAGAGCTGTATAAGAGCAAGGCGGTACCTACTTTTGATGCAGTGGTAGATGACATTTGCCCACTATATCAGAGTCAACCACTACTCCTGCTCTGAAGATGTTGAAGATAATTTCTTGTTAAAGGGGCCCAATGTGCCTCCACAAATTTGGGCAGGTGGACCTTTTCCCAGAATAAAGATGGAGATTTTCCTGTAAACAATACTTAAGCAGTCTGTAATTTCAGTCAAGTTGCTTTTAGAAGTTCCTTATCACTGGCAGGGGAGAGCCACTACAAACCCAAGTTGTTGCATAGCACCCAGTTTGGCAATAGTTGTTTTCCTGGCAGTGATAAATTAGCAGTGTCTAATTTGCTGTCATATGATAATGTTTTTGTACTGCTGCCTTCTCAGTAACATCAGATCTACAGTATCTCCCAGTCTAGCCTGGTACCATTCTTTTATTGTTGCTCCAAAGCAGGTGCCTAGGGAAGAGTATTAGAACAAGACAAGCATATATGGTCCTTGAGTCCTCTAAGCACTCAGTCGTCTGTAACTTGGGGACTTCTGATTCTGGAAGTACTCTGTATGTAGTTACTAACTTTGTTTTTTTGAAACCATTAATATTTTCTTACCCCCTTAAAACTCACATTTCACATAGCAGTGACCCCATTACCGTATCCCGTTCCTTTCTCACCTTAACATTCACATCAGCTCTATGTCACACCATTCAAAGCCTCCATTTTTCAAGTCCTCTTTAAACCACTCTGTAGAACAGCTCTGCAACTTACAGGTTACCAAGCCTGCAGAGAGGCTGGAAATTTGGTGCTAGTGTTGTTGCTCACCTGTGTCACCACTGACTGCTAGTTACAAGGCAGTGGCATTCACACAGATGAGGTTTTCACTTTTCTTTGTCCACATACAAAAGAAAATTACTTGGAGGCTGTATAGACCTCTGCTAGCTGGATGAGGTAAGTCTTCCCTGTCAGTCTCAAAGTGTAGGTACAATTATGGTATAGAAGCCATTCTGCAATGTGTTTTCTTGACTTGTAATAGAATTCTTGCCAACCCATAGGTTGAGGTCAACCTGTTATCACCTTGGCCTACTTTATTTGCCTTGCTGTGCACAATAGTCTACTCCACACTGAATTAATTTGAAATAAATATGGTCATTCATAGAATGAGACTCAGCTTAGCATGCTGAGTAATGTTGGAGAGCCAGGACACCGGGGAATATGAATAATATCAGGAGAGAATCTTTCATGCCAGGTTTCAGTAGGTTTCACTTAACATTAATCCACAGTGTAATGTAAGCTAAGATGTAACTCTTTTTACTGTATCCACAGTGATAAAGAAAAATGTGTGAAATCAGTTTTTCAGTTGCATATCTTCTAAGTACCTGTAATTCCAATGTTCTTGTCCTTTGTGTGAGTTCATTCTCATTCCTTTATCTCTGTCACTGGATTCAGGATGTATACTGTTGTGGGATTTAAATTCAAGCTTTTTTTGAAAAACATGTTTCAAAGTTACATTTGAAATCAATTGCATTTTGAATGTTTGTCTGATACTATTGTTGCTAAATATTTAATTAATAATGGCCTACAAAGCATTTCTGAAAAAAAAAATCTGGTAGATAATGTTCCTTCTCATCTTTAACTGAAGTAAGGTGTAGGTGGTATATTTCTACAGGTCTTGCTAACTGTGTGTGTGCATATATATGCAAAAACATATTCTTGTTTAACTTACTATATTTTAGCAAATCTGTAAGTATAGGTTGGCAAGAGACTAGACTCATGTTTCTACAAAGAAATAGATTGCCTGATGGAGTTTCACCTGGGGCATCAAGGTATCATTAGTTGTTAAATCTCCACATTATCATTTGAACTGCTAAAATGTGCATTGGGCTACCAATACACAATATAATGCATTCTGTCTTTCTGAAAGAATTATATCCTCTTCTTAGATTAAATAAATCACCAATTAGTAGTGCTTCATTGGTATTACTACTGTATATATTTTGCAAATAAGTGTCTTAATTTTATGTTTCAGAAACCTTAATATCATCTTCCTTTTCTTCTAGGAGGTGCAAAATGGAAGGTTGTTTAGACTTCTAGCAAAATTGGGAACAATCAATGAGAGGCCAGAGTAAGAAATACTTGTTTTCATGGTGCAGAGTATATAAAAAACAGTTTGCAGTGCGAGATTTTTTTTCCCTTGTAAATTTAAGCTAAACTTTTCCTCATATTTGCCCTGAAGAAAGGAGTATTTAAGAAGCCTTGAGAAAAATAACATAAACAACTTTGACCAAAATTTAAAATAAAGGAGAAGGCTTACAGATAGATACACGAAAGTTAATTCATTTTTTTAGTATGCTTTCTTTTAGCAGTCTCTTTTGAGTGACAATAGTTTTTGAGGAAATCCATAACTTGTTTTAACAGTAGCAAACTGTGTAGATATACTCAGTAGAGACTGAAGTGATGTGCGTCTGTGGGTTTTAATTTTTCTTAACTTTCTGAGCTTTAACATGAGCCTTTGTTTTACACCAGGTTTCAGAAAGACCCAACCTGGTCAGAAACTGGAGACAGGTATTTACTTAAGCTCTTTCGAGATCACCTTTTCCATCAGGTGACAGAAGCGGGTACTCCTTGGATTGACCTCAGTCACATTATCTCATGTCTTAACAAGGTACACTGTACTTGGGTTAGCTTTTAAAAATCTGTTTGGGTTAACTTTTTTAACATAATATTTCACTTCAAAGCAAGTTGGTATTGATAGGTTAATTCTGTTGATTTAACTGATGGTTATTTTGGCCCTGTTTTGGATGAAAACAATGTATTCATTAAGCTAATATTCAAACATTTATGGATATTTGAAATAAATGTAGTTCATTAATATTCAAACTTGGAACTTGGTAATATAGCATGAGACAGTATTGACTTTTGATCCTAGAATGCACTGAATACTGTGGATAAGCACTGCTGGTCCCTTTATGCTACTCTGGTCTTTCAACACAGCATAAAGGATCCATAAAAGCCCTTTAACTGGAGGAAGTTTTTGCTGATACAGTTATCATGGAGGGTGGTTGTAAGGCACAAGGATCCATTCCTAAACTGTGAGGACCAGAGTAGGAGACAGGAGGAGATATCAGGAGGGAAACAGCAATAGAAATTTGTGAGAAATCCTTACTGTATAGGACAGTGCTGGAAAATTTCTATGACTTAAAATGTTAAATCTACTTCTGATAACTTCCTTAGCCTCTCTTGCCTTTTTTTTCCAAGGCTGATTTAACAAAGCTATTTGTGGTTTTCCAAGAGCTGCACCATTAGCAAAATTTTAGCTGACCATTCTCACATCTAATAGCAGGAGACATGTGGAAACCATGGTATCTTCAGGAGATATAGAACACGTCTTACTTGATAAATTAAAGAACTACATGAGCAGATTTTTTTTTGTTGGCAGATCAGCTTTCAATTTACTTTATACTGTCTTGCCAAAGTTCCGAAGTTCAGTAATTCATAGGAGACTAAGATACTGCTTATTCTATCTCTCTCTTTCTTTCTCTTTCTTTTTTTTTTTTTTTTTTTGGTAGCTGCTTGGTCATTCCACTCACTCAGTAGAGAACAGTGGTGCAGACACTGACAGTATACACTTTCAGTGCTAGTGTTTTCTTTTCTAGGATTAGGATAGCCAGCTTTCTTTTCCAGAAAATACTGAATATATTCAGATCCTTTGACACATAACAACTGTCTTAACTACAGTTAAATCTTCTTCTAAATTGTCAGGGCTTTTAATTAGACCATTGCTGTGCATTTCTTTAACCTCCTTTTTATCTTTCTGGTTGGTGTCTGTAATCACTTTAAAAAGGACATTAAAGGGATTGAGGCTAAATCAAAAAGCAAGCATGTTGATATTCAAATAGGCAGTGAAATGTCATCATGATTTGAAAGCAGTGACCTGTACAGTACTGTAGCAAGAGGGGACAATCCTGAATTCATAGGTCAGGTAAGAGATGGTGTCAAAGAATGCCTTGTTCTATAAATGTTCATGGCTTACCTTTTTAAACAGAGGCTCTTCTCTTCTGTGGTTGTGGGCTCAGCACACAAAAAATGTAAGGCTTATAAAATGTTACTATGAAAATACACTCTAAAAAAACACTTCTGAAACTGTAGTATGCACTTGTAGAAGGGGATATTTGGGCTTTCCTTGCTGCACTCCAAAAGCGTTCCTTTTGAATGAAAATTACTGTTGTTTGAAAAACTTCTTTTTCAATGTGGTGTTCTGGGGATCTCTTCAAATAAGATACTGATTTATGCCTCCACAGGAGGAAAGAGCGAGCCATAAATACTGATGTATTTCTAGTTAGCTGTGTGGCTTTTTTAATAAACATCTTCCATATCCTAAATTCATTAAGGTAATTCACTGATTTCTTGAATGATTCTAATGAGAATGGTAGACAATATTTCACAAACACCTTGACAGTGATAATATTTTGGAATGGATGTTGGAAAAGATTTGTTCTTATCCTACTCTACAAGAATTAAAACTAATTTGCTTGTCCTTCTAAACCTATTCACAAAGCTGGAACTTTACGTTTGGGAGGTTCCAGCTTTTAAGGTTATGCTCAGAACATTATTTTAGAAGACAAATGCAAGAAATTTCTAACTTGGGTTGATCCAGACAGCAGCCAGTGGAACATCTCAGTGACAAATTTAATTGTTCTTCTGCCATTTAGTACAATATTATAATACATTTATCTAATTCTGCTGGGGTCCATTTCCAAAGATTATCTCAATAGTGTCATATCCCACTTGTCTCTGCCCCCCTTCTGTGTTGGGACAAGAAAGCTTGTAGTGTTAATATTTTGAAATATTAATGTATCAACTAAGACAGACCCACAGCATTTTTGTATTATGGGCGAGTCTGACAATTCCCCATTGATGGATATTTCTTGCAAAGTAAGGATAATGCATGATACAGTGTTGGAAGGGATTTCATCATGCAAAGTAGGATATTACTGTCCCAAATTAGGATTTAGTGCTACATCTCTAAAATACATAGTGTAACATACAGGTTTTTAATATTGAATTTGAGAAGCTGGAATAAAGCATGGAAACAAGTGTGGAATAGACTTAAATCTTTAACCCCAAATTACCTATTTGTTTATATATTGTAACTAGGTAATGTTTTTTTTCTTTCTTAATGTAGGTAAGGTATTAAGTGTACCATACAGCTTAGGATCTAGTTTGTTTCCAGTACTTCCTAAAATCTGAGGTTTGGGTTTGTGCTGTTTGTCAGACTACCTAGGGCTGGTCTTTCCATTGTTTCATTTTAGAGTGTGCAAGAAGTAATTTACCTATCCTACTTGGAGACTTGTGGATCTTATGTGCAAATGTAATGTCAAATGTGATTTTGTTTGTCAGGGGCTATACAGAAATTTTGCTAGGCTTTCTACACCGGGGAAGAGAGCATTGCAGGATGGTTAGCTTTATGGAAAAGGCAGAAAAATAATGGTTACCTACTCCAAAGGTCTGGAATATCCTTCAGGTTAAGACCAAAATGTCTTGATTTTTCTGGCAAGTACATTGTTGTGGTGGAGTTTCAAACCTGCTCATGGCACAGAAAGGAAGGATCTGATTCACAGCACAACAGTGTACTTGCCAAGAAATTGATTTGCTTTTGTTACTGGGGAAATGTTTTGCCATTTCTTTCACACTTCTTTTATTTTATCTTTTGCATTCTTGTTACAGTTAGATGCTGGTGTGCCAGAAAAAATAAGCCTCATTTCCAGAGATGAGAAGAGTGTACTTGTGGTAACTTACAGCGATTTAAAACGCTGCTTTGAAAATACTTTTCAAGAACTGATTGCAGCCGCAAATGGTCAGTTGTAGTATTTGCTGAAAGCATGCAGGACATTGCTGAGGAACTTAAACGATAGCAAATTGCACTACAGCTGAATTGTTGTTGTCATCTCATTTCACATTTGGGAAACAAACAGGAGATGAGCAAAGCTGCTTGCACTTCAGTCAGGTACACTGTTACTTGAAGGGAAGAATGTTTCACTTATCCTAGAGCTAAGGCTGCCATTGGAGGCTTTATCTGTGAAGAATTTATTTTAGATAAGGAACACATCAGGTGCATGATGTTCCTGCTTTTATTTTTTCCACTTGTATATGCACTAATTTTAATTTTTTTTTAGACTTTTCTGATCTCTGAAGTTTTGCCACATTATATACTTAAGGGAAACTCTTTGCAAGGACATTTCTGGGATACATTTTTGTCACTAAGGATATAGCAAAATTTATTCATTTTTTTTATATTGTTTGCACCCAGAATAGCATAAAGGACCAGGTAAATAATTTAACAGAAATTGTGTTCTATTAATGACCGTTTAGTTCGTAACCTCTGTAAAAGTGTGTTGTATGCAAGCTCTGTATGCCACCCACTGTTAGCTCAAAGAAATGTGAGAAGAAACTTTTTAAAACCAGTCAAGTGAAGTATTGGTGAATTGACAGAAAAGGAAAAAGTCCCTTGTCATTTGATTTTAACTTTGTCTAAGCGAAGTGACGAAAATACCATAATGGGAAACATCTATAATTTAAGGAGCATATCAAACTTGCTCTGAACACAACCAGCGCCTTTTAAAAACTGTTTGTACGTTTTCCTGCTAGTCAGAAGCATTTACATTTATGCAATTTTTTTAATAGATTTTTTTTTTTTTAAAGAAATTGTTTAAATGCCTGAAGTTTCAGGAGTGTATTACTTTAGGTTATTTACAGTATAATTTTTGTATAAAGTTCTGTTCTTTGAACCACAGCTTTATTATGGTACGCTACACTGGATACAGATACAAAGACACTGTTAAAAGAAGATTAACTAAACACAGCAGTTGTCTGGCATCAAGAGCTTTTCAAGTTGTACAGCCTGAATCTGGAGGGATTATGATCTGCTGTGCCTTTGCAGTCACTGCTTAGCCCAAAGTAATATTACTTTTGATAATACTCAACACATGAATATTCCTGAAGTAATTCAGTCTCAAAAGTCTGGAATTTTCCTCCTCAATTAACCTTTCTTAATATTTGGACATGCAGTTGTCTCCAAACTTGGGTATTCATGGGATTTCTAGTAAACACCTACACTTTGATACCGAAGACTGCCAAATATGTAGGAATTTTCCTTTCTTAAAGCAGTAGTGAAGACTGTATCTATCCTTTCCCAGCACTGAATGTTTTAATAGCACTGGGTGCTCACCATGAAGAAAATGTGGAAACTCAAAAGGTCAGGACAGACTCTAAGCACTTGCAACTGATGTTACTGACATCAATTTTAATAATTCTCAATATTTGTAGTTTTCAGAGAAGTTTTTAATATTTCTCTGTCCACTTTTTTAAGCTTTAAAATGATTCTCCGCCTTGAGACTTGCATCAAGAAAAAAGCAACTCTTCACATCGAAAGCTTTGAAGACTAGGGACATGCTTTACATATTTTAGAAAATGTGGTTGAATCCACATTAGGTAGCATCAGTTGTTGAGTTTAAAAATCGATTATTGTTGCATTTGATCAAATTAATTTTAAAAGGAACATAATGTTTAATATTCAAACGATAACAGTTGCCAGAATGTTCTTTTTAATAAAAAAGGAACAGGAACTTTGAAAAGTGAACATGCAAAACAGTCTTTTATCATTAGCTCATGAATTGAGGAAGAGCAGCTGTCTTTTATATGTTTTTTGACAAATCATATTGTAATTCTTTTGTACAAAAAAGAAGTACTTGTATTCTAGAAGAAATATGAAATGCTTAATTTATAAGCGGGCTGAGGTTTTTTCCAGTATTGTTTTCTTTGAAAATGAAAGGGGATCATCTGTTCAGTTATGGGGTTTGGGAACCTTTGAAAATTTAATTTGTGGACCAATATTTTGTGGAAGTGTAAGGCAGGGGTAAAATAGGGCTTGAATTCTCATCCTTTTTAGACCAGCACACCACCCTCTGCAAGACATGTCTAAATTGCAAACCTGTGTGTATTTGCATAATGTCAGTTTGCTTCAGCCCCTAGTAACCTCAGGACTTGGTTTAAAAATAAAAAGGTAGACAGCTAATTAAGTTTTCATACATAATGTCAGCCAGAAAATATTTGGTGTCAGGTAATACATTTGAAAAGAAAAAAAGAAAAAAAAAAAAAAAAAGTTGAGCTTTGTTTTCTATTTATTTCATTTGGTCCATACTTGGGAATGATTTGAACAGTCTGAAGTTCAGCCTGGGTGTTTTTTGGGGGAGAGCCCTTCTACCCCATTTTAATTCCGTTTAGAAGGTTGTCCTAACGTTGTAGTTTGATCCATTCATAGGAAGAACTGTGTATCTGTATTTAAAAAGAAGAGCCACCAGGATGTGCCCTCCCAGATGGGAAATTTAACTCTTACCTTCCTATTTTTTACAGCTAAAAGCACAGAAGGGACAACCTTTGAAATCATTTGATGTTGGTCATTTTAAATTTTGTACCTGTTTTGAATTCTGTTGCTGTATTTACTATATTGTAAATATTTTGTTGAGGGTACCTATGTATTTTTGATTTGCCCTTGTTTCAGTAATTCAGGTGTCAACTGCTTCCCCTAAAAAGCACCAGTATGTTAAGTTCTAATGTCATGATCCCAATATGTGTTACTCATCTTTAATCCTGTTTTCATTCTTCATGTGTACAGCAGTATTTTTAATAAAGAATACCAGAAATAATGTGGCCTTATTTTGACAATATGAAGTGCTGAAGTTGAAAATGGGGCTTTCCAACATTGGTGCTGGAATTGTATTTCATTCAATTGTATTTCTTTTGCATATGGTCTGTCTGCAATGCAGAGTTTAAATGGTCTTGAGTCACAAAGTGTGTTTAGTATTTGTCACCTAGAATCTATCAGATGTCTTAAAGCTTTCATATGTTGTTCACTGGAATCATACTGATACACATTTCCTTATCTACCAAGTGCCATCTGCTTCTGTCAGATCAAGTCTGCTTTACTATACAAGACTTCGAAAATTCTGTTCAAGTACCCTTACTTTCATGTTTATTTAGGGGTTTTTTGGCCAATAACAAAGTGTATTAATTTATCAGAGAATTTCCATGTGGAGTTGTGACAGCTTCCTTTCCCAGAATTATTTTCCTGTCATCATTAACCAGTAAAGGTGCCATGATTTACTAGTGGGGTAAAATCTCCTAAACCTCCCCAAGCCTGACCATGCTTATAGAATGTGGAATTTTGTGCAATATATGTGAAATGGTTGATACTTCCTGCATGCACAAAACACAGAGTCGTAATCACTGAAATTGCAATGGTTTAGAAATCAAGACACTTCTAATTTGTAAATTAGAAATTATCTAAACTGCAGTAATCTTGATTGATGCACCTAGCTATTCTCCAGTTTCTTTCTTAGCAATATGCACCAAGAGCTATGCAAATATAGTGGCAGTGGGGGAGGGATCCCATTACATTCTGGCTCTCCCCAGAGGAAGTTTCATCTCTGCTTCCTTCCAGCACTTGTGTGTAGTTTATCTGCAGCAGGGCTTGGAGATCCCCTCAGATTACACAATGCTGTATAGCAGAGTGCACGCAGCTGCACATCTCTGGAGCCAGCATCTGAGGGATGGGATGGGGATGTGGAGATTCCCTGAGGAAGAGACTGCCAGGCCTAAGGTGGCAAACTTATGTCACGGCTGGTTCAGAACAGGCTTCATTTGGGACAAGCAGCCTGTAGCTCTGTTTGCTGTCCATTTGTCTGTACCACATCTTGTAGCTGCAGAAGTAACCAGGTATGGAGCATAGTTGAATGTGTGTTGATCAGTGGGCTGTTTTTTCTTCCCTCACCATAAAGCCTTGCTTCTCCCAGAGGCAGAGTTGAAGCTTTTGCCTCTAAGGCAGCACTAAGCACTTTTTAGACTTGCTGAATCTAGGAGATGTCACAGAGGGAGCAGTACAGGTGTCCATCACTATACCTGCTTTGCTGTGTGAGAAGTGTGCCTTCTGTGCAATCATTCCATGCTCTCCTTTGTGCATAAAACTCGACTGTGGGATGGATTGTTTGCCAGATGTCTTAGTGCTGCTGAAGTCTCTTATTCTGGATTAACTCTCACTGGGCAGAACTCTATGGATTCTTTCAAAAGCAAACTTTATTATATGAATTCAGCAGTCAAATACATTATTTGAAGACAGAAATTGCAAGATAAAATAAGGGTTATTCACATCTGAAGAAACTTAGGGGTTTCATACAAAAGTAACCTTTGTCCAGTTTTCTTAAATATTTATGCACAAAAAGCATATTTATATATTTACACTGTGCAAACATTTCCTCTGAGATGCATCATCCCCTAACTATTTTTGCTCAATTGGAGTTAAAAAACAGTTCTTAAATTTTACTGTTGTTTTCATCAAGATCAAATACACTTTCCCAGCAAGAGACAGTATGATGCATACTTAAAACTGATGATCTCTTGGCCAGGAAGATCTAGAATTAATATGATAGCTTAAAAATGTCTAAGAACTTTTTTTCTTTGTAAATGCACAAAAGGTTATTTGCCTTTTAATCTGTTAGTGGGTTAAATTCACAGCTCCTTAAGCTGAGTTTTAAGAGTTAAGAACCATATTATATGTAGCATTTTAGTTAGCATATATTTATATTGCACCAGGGAGATGGTGCAATTGGGTGGTAGTTGTTGATTTGGAAGATGTCAGGGTTGTTGTGTTAAATGACCAATTCATTTAATAGTAGATTCAAAGGTGCAAGGGATTGGTGCATCCTTACATTTCTCAGAGGAAAAACATTTGTGCCCTTTCTGAGATGCTATACAGAAATCTGTTGTGAACACATGGTACGTTTTTATTCCTTTATATATATATACTGGTAACTAACCTGGAAATTCAACTGTCTTCATAGATAAGCTGCCCTAACTTTTTAAGGAGATTGTCTCCTCGTTTCAAAGTAATCTATTCAAAGTCTCTACTGATGAATTAACTTAAAGTATATGCAGTTTAGTAGCTATTCTGACTTCTCAGGCAGATTCTCATAAATAAAATATAATCAGTGCAGTGTTAGAAGGTCCACAAGATTTTGTGGACAGAGCTTGGCTCTAACATATCTAGCTTGTGGTTTGTTTCCAGTGTGTGTTTGTTGGCAAACTGACAAAGTGCAAAACTTCAAGAATATTTACTTGATTTCAGCAGGCTTGTCCAAACTGAATTAATCCGTATTCCCTGTTGTTGTAGCCCTGGCTCTGATCTTAGTTCTCCTCTACCTGCCAATTGTGTTTTGCAACACACATTTGAAACTCTTGCCTTGCAAGACTCCTTTCTGCGTTTGCCATCCAAAGCAGTAAGAGCCATGTAATGCCACATCCCCAGCTAGCTAAATCAGCTTCCCTAGATCATTAGCCTTCCCTCAAGTTTTTCAAAGTAGAGTTTTTGTTAGAAGTCACAGAGCATGGTCTGTTAGTTGTTTCTGTCATCTTGGAGAGTCCTTTATTTTCCAGCACTACCCCAGATCTGGCAATAGGCTGCAAATTCACCCACTGCCTGCCAGGGCTCCCTGGTGCCTCTCCTGACTGGGTGCTGCACCTGGGGCTGAGCAGAGGTTGGTTGGCTGAAACATGAAATACCATCCTGCTGCTAGGGACAAAACAGCAAACTGGTTTTCTCTGTAATGATGACCATTCAGGTTTTCAGAAGCACTGGGCAATTTTAGGGGCAGCTGCTGATGTTTAGCATTGGGAAAGTCGAGGCCTAAGCGTTAGTATTTGGCTATATTTTGTATATGCTTGTTGCAGGATGTAGAAGAGCAGATCACTGAGATGTAAGCCAATGATATATACTTTAAAATTTTGGGATAATTAAAATTATTTGGGTAAAAAAATTTAAACTAACAGTATTTCAGAAGAACCTTTTTTTATGAAATGCATATTTAAATCTTGACCTAGAAGTACTTAAATGGGTGGCTGAGAATAAAGGACCACAGAGTTGTAGTCAGGAGGGGGGGAATGACACGTTTTCATTTTCTCTAGCATCACGTTACCATATGTATATCTTTGCTTGGAGTCACTGAGCTGGTCACAACTGAAACTGCAGAAGCTTCTTGGCTTGGTTATTCCAGAAAGCACTGACTCCTTGCTCCTGCTGGCACCTTTCACACTGTAACAGAGCAGAATCACTGTTAGCATATTTAACATGCACAAGTGTTTGTTTTAATGGCTTGAGCAAAGCCACATCACAAGAAGCAGCTTTGTTTATTCTCAGATGATGGGAATGGCATCGATGCAGATGGGATTGCTCAATGGGAGAGCAGAACGGAGGACTGAAAGAGCCTTCCTGTGTCTCCCTCCAGTCCCTTTCTGACCAGAGATGCTGTGACTGAATATCTTTATTAAAGTGCTTGCATTCATTTTAAGTGTTAAGAGTCTTGGTGCTTACAGGGAACGTTTGATCACTCAGCCAAAGTTCTACTGCTTGTTTGTGCCAGGTATGAGTGAAGCTTCGTTGCAGGGTGAAGCAGTTTGGAGTATCTGGCATCTGTGCTGCTGCTGAGCTGTGGGATCTCCATGAGTCTCCCTACACTTAAATGTTCTTCCTAAGAGACCTGGGGGGGGTTTTGACCAGGAGGAGTGACATAATGAGAGATCACAAGCCTTGGGGTAAAAGGAGAAAACTAAATGGTGCAGGTGTTCCCAAAGCCTAATGTTGGGGTGAGTTTTTAAGATGAGCAGCTGAAGTTTGTGAGGAAGGGTGCAAGGTTGAGTATCTCCTCTTTTAGGCTTCTTTCAGCAGCAGACAAGCATTGCTGCTTTGAATTAGTTTTTCTGACCCACAAAAGCCAATTTATCCTGTAGGCTGCATTTATAAGATGCCCTTTACAGGAGGTGTTTAGTGCCTTCTCAGCTGAGCCACTCAACACACTGACCTCCTAGTGGCACTTTCTCACCTGTATTCCAAGAATGCAGTGGTTAAAAGGACCCTTTCAATAATGAAGAAAGTTAAGACAAAAAGGATTTTCATGCTATTGAACACAGATACAAAAAATTTCTCTGCAGATAAAGGACAAGCCAGAGCATTTTCCATCATTGATTGCTTGTGAAATCCTAATGTAAACATATGTTGGCCTGCAATGACTAAAATTAGATTCCCTCTTCTGTAGTTTTATAAATTCATGGACACTGTCCCCCTCCATTTATAAGGTCAGGAAAGTTGGCAGCCCTAGTTTTGAATTCCAGAGACAACAGTCAGAACATCTGTTGAGGCTTTTGGAGCCCAGGGATTTGCTTTTCATTTTAATTTACACAGTTGAATCTTTCAGAGAAGCACAGAACTGATAGAACAGGGCATTTCTTAATTAAGAAATTGAGAAGTAACATTTTCTCTTAGATTTCAGTTTCTGAATGTCTAACTCACAATTCTGTGTGATTTTTAAGGAGTGTGATGTCTGTGTTCTGTCCTACTGTAAGAAATTGGTCCTCCCAATGGACCACCCCATTATGTTTGTACAAGGATGGGATTCATGAGGACAAGCCCCCCTGATGAGGATTGCAGATGCATCCCATATTTTTATACTGTATCTATTGGCAGATAGACAAGTAATTGCCTTGGGGTAAATTCCATAACTATGTGACAAGGTTAGTCAGACTCAGTGGATTTTCTGTGATGGGTTTAGGGAAGAACACTTCCGTAATTTACATGGTAATTGTGAGTTTTAGGCAGCCTTAAAAGCATCATGCTTTGATCTTTTCATTCATCATCAGGCTTTTTCATCCTGAGAAAGCTGGACTTGGCTTCTACTTTAATTAATAAATCTTCATACTACTAGAGCTGAATCTTAATTTTACCTGGACTGCACTGCTGCACCTGGCCATACATTCCCAGAGAGAGCTTTGAAGGATCCTATGGAGTTTTAGCATCTCTAGTCAGGGTTCATTTTGGGACTGAGCTTAAAGGCTTCTCTAGCTGTGGCCTATCTGCTTTTTGTGGTAGGAATGTAAATTGGAAACTCTGTCTAGTTGTTTATTTGGGATCATTTGTTAGAGGAAATGGCTGCTGCTTTCCTGACAGATTTGAGAAACTGTGTGAGGTTAGAAGCTGGCTGCAGCTCTTCAGATGCTTGTTGCAGCTCACAAGTGATGTTCTTGGCCATTTTTCTGGTTAGCAGTTTGCCAGAGACTTGTCCAGCCCAATTGTGTTGGCTTACTTGGGTTGGGCTTTTTCACCAGTGCTAGCTAGGGGAGAGTTGCAATTGGGATCCTTTCCACTTGCAAAGGAGTAGAGCTCAGAATGTTGTTCTTTTTTCTGCTCCAAATCTTTCTGCCGAGATCTTGTTACCTGAGGCCTTATATTAGTAAAGACTTATCTTTTTATTATGCCCTTCACTTATTTTCATCTCAATGGAAATAGCAAATCCAAGACATGCAGCAACCATTTCTCGTGTGTTCTGGGCCACCACCTCTGCCTGAGGGGCTCCCCAGGATTTGGGGTGGTGATTGAAGCCAAGGATGAGCCTTGTGTGTAGGTGCATTTCCCTCCACATCAGTGGAGGCCCAAGGAGCGGGTACCCCTGCACTGCCAGGTAAGCTGGCTCCCTGCTCTGCTTTCCCCAGGGTCTGCCTCTTGGGTTGGTCATGCTGAGTAAGCACCAGTGCATGCACTGGCTCTCTCCTGGAGCCAACTGTCCTATCCCTGGAAACATTCAAGGTTGGACGGGGCTCTGATCTACCTGATGTAGTTGAAGATGTTCCTACTTACTGCAGGGACTAAGTGACCCTTAAAGGGCTCTTCCAACCCAAACTATTCTACGACATTTCCTTTGAAACAGTCCCTGGGTGCACTGCTGGTGACAGGTAGGGTGCTCTGAGTTTGGCTCCTTCCACCTTATGCAACTTACCTGTGGTGGCAGATGTGGCCACCTCCAATGCCACGCTCCTGCATGGCTCAAAAAGCATCATTCCACCTGTCAGGCTCATTTCAGATCCTTTGAACTGACTGAAACCCACACTGAGCATGGTGGTTCTGCCCTGGGCAGAAGGGAGGTGCAGGAGCCCGGGGGCAGACAGGCCCCAGCCTGAGGTCAGGGGGAAGAAGCAAGGACCTGGCTCTGCAGCACCCTCAGCCTCTGCTCAGGACCCACCTGCTGGTGCCAGTGCATGTGTCTGGTTTTGTGTCCTGAACAGCAGTGCTGAGGGTTACAGTGTGATGTAAGTGCTCCGGAGCAAGTAGGCTGTGTTGGAGTTAAAGTGAAGATGAGCTAAATGTAAGCTGCTGATGAAGGGGGGTGACCCCTTCTCCATCCTGGCCCTGGCAGCAACTGCCCTGACTGCTACTGCTTACTCAGAACCTGTCCTGAGGCCCTTTTTCTGATAATCCAGCAACCTGAACCAGCTCTCTGCAAGGCAAACCAAGCAGAAATGCCAGCACAGGGGAGGGGACAGAACCACAGAGAAGGATTCCTGAGATGCCATGGATGGAACAGGACTGTGCATCGGGTTAGATCAGCTGACATGTGTCACACCCCTCTAGGTGTTACCTTTCTACTACTACCTTTAGGAGTATTTATCTACTGCTCCAATTTAGCCTAAATAAAGGATGCTTAGCTAAGAAACTACCACTTTTAGGAATGCTTCCTGATTAAAGGGTCCCTGTGTGCATTCACATACAAGACTGCTTTTTGGCATGGAACTACAGTACCACTTCTTTAGCTTGCAGACCAGATGACCTCGTATGTTCTCAGCCAACTGTTCTGTTTCCCTGGGGATTTATGTTCTAGCAGCCACTGTTGAGTTCAATATTTTTTTCTCATCCAAGCATTCCTTCTCCTTCTGCAACCAAGAATGCTCCTTAAAGCAGCTCTGGAGAGATGCTTGGGGCGGACTCCATGTATTCCATGCCACGCAAAGAAAAAAGGCAGTTCATACATTTCATTTGGGAAGGTTGCAGCATTGTCTCTGCTACTGACAGCAGCCTTTAGAAATGTCACATTTACACAAACTAAAAATGGGTTAAACCACTTCAAGGAAATACTGCGTTCTTTGGAGCCCTCTAATATCCGCGTGTATTCCAACCTCTCTAATACCCTGGATCCTCAAAAGAGAGTATGGAAAACTGTCTCAATACAATCAAAGTACCACAACATTGCTCAGAAGCTTTTTTTCTGAAATGTGAATGGTCAAGGCAGCAGAAAGGTTTTTCCAGCATTTGTTTGGAGTGGCTTGAATTACCCCAGCTTTTCTACACATGAGCAGTGCTCCGTTGCAGGCTGCTGCCAGCAGCACGTTTGCCCTGCACAGTCTGTTTTGGCTGTGTGAATGTGCAAGCTCTCGTACAAGTATTCTGTGTTTAACCAACGCCCTCTTAGTCACTGGAATTTTTCTTGAAGCAAGCCCTCCCTGCCTTGGCCGCACGTTTCAGCCAGCTCCAATTGTTCACTGGGACAATACTACACCTCCCAGCCTGCCCAGCTGCAAGTCGCTGACAAGTTCAGCACAGGCAGGATGGCAGGATGGCCTTGACCTCCTGCCAGCGTCAGATGAAGGATGGGTTGGGTCGGGGCAGTCCCCCAGGCTGGCTGAGAGCAGTGATCTGAAACCAGCCACAGACACTGCCAGCTTCCCAGCGCTGGGAACTGAGACACTGCCAGCACTGAGAAAATAAACATTTCCCATTTACAGAGAGTTCATGTCAGTGCAATGCGTTTCTTAGCAGCCCTAGTTCCCTGCTTGGGCAGCTGTCAGGAATTAGGTGGAGGAAGGTGGCCAATATATTAAAGTGCTTAAAGGCAGGAAGAGAAGTGAGGCCCTCACATCCATCTATTGTAAAGTTGCCACTTTAGCATCCTGAGCCCATGGGTGTTAAATGGGCCGTGCTTAGCTGACTCATGGAAAAGCAAGGCAAAAACAAGCACGGGGAGACTTGTCCCATCTGGGATGCCCTTGGGGACTTGCAGAAAGAACTGCAAATCTTTCATAGCCACACGTTCCTCCTCACCTCTGCCAAGGGTTTGTTTCCTATAGTTACCTACCTCTGCCTTGGTTCAGAGCTCTCTGGCACTCCCTTGTCCAGCCTGGCATTAAGCTGAGGATCAGGCTGGTGAATTGAGTGCTAATAAATCATATTGATGATGTGCATTGATGGAGTTGAGGGTTATTTGTTTCCTCAAAGGTGTGCAGAGGGTTAGGTGTGGGAGCTGACTGCTGACTCAGCTGAGCAGGACACACCTCACTGAGTGTGTCTGCAGGACTGGGGACACATCAGCTACTTTCACTAGGCCCAATTTATCATAAGGACCTTGAATCCTCCTTTGCCCTCTAAAATGTGAAGAAGAAGGAAACAAAATACAGACCTAAAAAGTGTCCGTTTTTGCTTGCTGCCTGTCCATGTGAAGCGTTTCAGTTCTTCTGGGGCCAGCACCATCCCGCTGTCTGCTTGGTAATCCTTGAAGAAAACAGAAAGACACAATCCTATGAGGTGTTAACCACAGCAAGTTACATTTCCAATGGCTTCATTTACTCTTTGGTCCAGTTTTCGGTGTCCTTTTCTTGTTTATACTCAGAAAGCTCAAGGAGGCAGATGTTGCAGGCCATTGGAGGTGTTGCAGTGCCCAGGTATGTAGCAGTGCCTTTCCAAACTGCCCTGGCTTTGGGGTGCAGCAAACATGCCATTAATGCAGATACAGAGTGTTAAAACAAAGATGTCTACACATGAGGTGAAGGTGGGCCAACCACTTTTTCAGCCTTTAGAGCACCACCATGCCTTTTTCACCTCCCACTCTTTAACACCTACAAATGGGTCTCTAAAAGCTTGTTCCAGTCTCTTGCCCATGTTCCACCCACCCAGGACATTATCTGTACCCTGCTACTAGATATTTCCCCAGCTTGTCTGCCTGATAAAAGGGCTTGTTCATACCAGGAACCTCAGATGGAAATGTGACCCCTGATTCTCATTGTGCACTACTATTCAGATGAAAACCCAAATCCAAGGGATTTTTAAGTTACTCTTCCACACCAGTGGGCTCAGGTGGGATCTTGCAGGCCTATTGGCACTGTCCATTTCTTATCAGGGAAGGAATGTTTGCAGCCCATGGCATAGTGAGCAAGGATTTACTGTCCCCAGTTTGTAGGACATGGAATAACACCATGTTGCAAGCACAGCTAATATTGCACTTCATATCAGTAGACCTGACGAAGCAGAAAACCCCCTCTCTTAATTCTTTATTTATAAATCTGTCACATAAACTAAAAGAAAAAAAAAATGGCCAACCATTTGGCCCAAGAGTCACTTACATTAAATACAAGCTTTTCCTTTATGGGAAGCTCTTCAAATGTCTTTATATGCTGTGGTGGTTTTATTTTGAAAGTGTTTACATATCTGTCAACAAAAAAACAAACAAACAAAAAAAAAAGCAGGACAATTTTTGGTAAGAGTGTGAGGTGTGTAAGCAGAAGTGCTGTGTGCTTCTCTATTTCTCTGAGCTTTTGCCTGTCTATCACCAAGGGAGTGTTACACAAATGGAACTTGTTACCCAGAGTCCACCAAAACCTCACTCCCCAGCCCTGGGGCATGCACAGCTGCCCTCTCACAGCACCTGAGCCCAGTGACCTGATGGGACACCCTGACTAGCTCATACCAGCCCAATGGGAGCCTGGCTGTGGTTTGGAGAAGAGGAGGCTTAGAGGAGACCTTCTCTCTCCACCTACCTCAAAGGATGTTGGAGTGAGGAGGGAGAGAATCTCCTCACCAGAGGAAATGAATGCAAGCTACACCAGCAGAGGTTTAGGCTGGATATTAGAAAATATTTTTTCACTGAAAGGGTTGTGAAACATTGGAACAGTCTCCTCAGGGCAGTGGTGGAATCGACTTCCCTAGGGGTATTTAAATGGCATGTGGACCTGGTCCTTTGGGACATGGTTTAGTGGTGAGCTCACAGTGTTGGTCAAAGATTGGACTGGATGATCTTGAAGTTGTCTTCCAACCAAAGACATTCTGTGATTCTGTGACTCAGTGGCTGGTGGGACACCCAGGCCATATGGGGCGTCTCTGGTTGTTTTCTACCACCCAGGTCCAAACCAGGCTATTGCAGCAATCTGCAATACCCAACAAGCAAACTCAGTCTTAATTCTGCTTGTCTCACCTGACATTTTCAGTGCTTCCACAACTTGAGCTTGTAACCGAAAACCTCTCATTGCACAGTGGATCAGGTGCAGGGGGAAACCCACTTTCTGCTGTAAATATGGTGTTGAGAGGTATGTAGTCTTTGCCTTCCTAAAGGCATACAAAAAATCAGTGTTATTCCTGGGACCATGGAGCTGGTCAGCCCAGCCTCAGTGACAGCACACCATGGTGACATTATTACCTGCTGGACGTTTGCTTGCAGCAGGTCACCCAGCTTTTTCACCAGCTCAGAGAACCTTGGTCTGTCATTGGGATTGCTCTGCCAGCAGTCCAGCATGATTTGGTATCTGGGAGGAAAAAAAGAAAAATGAGCACATGGTAAAGTTGCAGCTCACTTTGATCCAAGCCAGTGCAGGGTCTGGCAGCTTGTCATCAATAAAGTTAACTCCTTAGCCTGTCTTATTTTACAGAGATTCTCTCCAACACTCCATGGCCCCTTACGAAAAGTAAGAGAGTAACATATCCACAGGAAAAGAAAAAAAACTTCTTCCTGAAAGACACCAGGAAAACCACTTCAAAAGAACAATTCAGCCAACCATAGTTTCTTTTTTTATTATTATTCCTAATTAAGCATTAAAGCTATGTATTAAACATCTCTATTAACTGGCAATGTTTAAGTTAAGGCATCCTAAGATGACTTTTATGAATGTGTCACTTCCTTGTATTGGTCGAACTGAGCTTTCCTTCCTGCAATAAAATATGTGGAAGAGAAAAAAAGAAAAAAAAATAGCTCTTATCTACTGTCACTAGGATAATAAAATTAGCCAATGGGTAATACTCCCAGATAGGCATGGCTGGCTTGCATCCTTTTTCTTCTTCCAGAACTATTTTTTGATAAGTGTTGCTATTTAGAGTTGTGACATAGCACTCAAAAAAGCACCAGAGATACCGACATTTACTTGATTTTGCCTCCAGAGGTAAAATACCCTGGATATGTTCATATTCCTGAATAATTTTTGCCCCAGGGTGCATGTTCAGGGTTCTGCAAGTGCTTCCCCAGGCAGGTCACTCCATCCCATACCCAGGGCAGAGGGGCTGCAATCTCAGGGTCTCACTTGGACCCTCCCGGGCCTCCCAAAAGGTGTTGGCCAAGCAGCAGAAGCTGAAGGCTGCACCTGAAGGCAGGGGACAGGGGAGCAACAGCTGCTGTCATGGTGGAGAGGCTCAGACAAACTGCAAGCAACGTGAGCTGGAAAGCTGCAGGTCCCTGTCACCTCCTCTGCCAACAGACACTGTCTCCGGGAAAGGGTGGACCCTCATCACCCGAGTGTTTGTGAGGAAGCCTTTGCTGCTGCTTCCTAAGTCAAGGCAATGTTAATAATGTCACATTCCTCCAGCACTTATCTGTGTGCATGTCAGTAAATATTAAGCCCGGAGAGGAATGAATGACCTTCCTCCTCCTGGCTGCTCATCAGCTCCCTTTGGAGCCTGGCTCTGGTGGTGCCCTGAGCTTGGGTCCATGTCCCTCCTCACTCTCTCCTACCCCACGGGAGGGCCAGGGAACCAAGGAGGTGGGGTAGGCAAGAAGGTGTTCATGACAGCAAGAAGATCCAAGTCAGCAGCATTGGTGGTTTTTTCCTTACGCTGGGCATGGGGTGCTTTTTGTGGAGACTCTTACATCACCTGCAAGGCAGCCCCGGAGGGCAGTGGTACACAAGGAAAGCAGAAAAGCATCTTACATTTCCTCAGTTGCTTGCTCTGGGGCTCGCATTCTTGTGCCTTCCTTTAGTCTGCTGCAGAAATCCTCATCTATTTGGACTCCAGGGTAAGGAGAGGCACCTGGAGGTGATGTTGGGAGAATGGAGTCACAACATGCCTTGACCTGGTTACCTGTGACCTAATCTTGGCCCTATACGTCCCCCTCCAACACTCAAGGTGTGGGGCATCTGCTTGCAGAGACCCCTGCCAACAGCCATGGGCTGTGAACTGCTGCTCGTGGTGCTCCAAGTCCTGGTCCTTGGAGGGGTCAGGATCAAACCCAGTACTACTGGTGATGCTTACCTGGGCTAAATGCAAAAAATAGACATGAATTTGACTTGAAAAGTATCCCCCAAGAAAAGCTACATCTGATCTCTCTACTGGTTTGGACCCTGAATTCTAGTAAGGGAAATATTAACAAATCCCAAATGTTCAAATCTATCCTGAAAATAATAAAATCACGGGTTTTAATCAGATCAAAGTAAGTTTGCATTATTTTTCTAGTTTTTCTGGTTTTAAGATGCAGCTTAATCATGCTTTTTTTCTTTTTTTTCTGTAAACAAGCAAACAAACAAAATCAAGAAAAGGGAAAAAGAAAGAAAGTCAGTCAGACAGCCATCAGGTTCAAGGAGCTGGGGCTTTAAGAAAAAAATAGCAGGTATTATGAGGCTGACCATAAAATCACAAGAGCTGGCAGGCTGACCAACAACACGTATTTAAACTAATAAATGATTGATTGTCCTGAGAATTGTATAGTATTGTTTCCTCTGCTGTTCGCCTCTTTTGTCAGCCTCTATGTTGAACCCAATTAAGATTCTTCTATTTGACGGTCATTGTTGTTCCCACTCAGGGTACATCTTGTATCCTGCCCTTTCCACGTGAAAGAAAGGAAGAAAAAAAAAAAAAGCAAAAAAAGAAAAAAAAAAAAAGCAGCTTCACTGAGTTTTAATTTTGGATTGCATGCTCTAGTTCATCCTGTGGCATCTGTGCAGATGCTTGTTTGCCTGCTGCGTCCAGCAGCCAGGGTGAGGGGGGTGGTGGGTCCCTTCTGGGCTAGGGGCATGGCCTGTTCTCAAGCTGGAAACAGGGGGGACACAGTCTGAGACATGCAAAGATCTCTCTGTGTGTTCAGCTGCCTTGCTCCCACAAGAGAAGAAGCTTTTGAGGGATCACCCAGCCCATGGCACTCTGTGATTCGAATGCTATCTGTGGCACAGGAGGCAGTGCTTCAGTCCCTGCTGGCTCTGTGCTACACCTATGCTACTTTCAATCAAAAAACCTAAAAATGTGCCCAATTTTCTTGGTTTGTGTCATCAGTCAGACAAAGCACTGTGACTGCTCCAGCTGTGCTGCCCTACGTCTCTCCCAAGGGTTTTACAGAGAAGAGGGAAGTTTAGGTTTTACCGTAGCAAAAAAAGGTGGTAAAATTCTCAGCAGTGCTACCCATTAAAGCTTTCAACCTGGCAAATCAGTTTTCACTGCCCTTACAAGCACCAAAACTTCCAGCTTGCAGAGGCTTGAGATGCACAATTCTCCCCACTACCCCCACACCCCACCTCTTCCTGATTTAGGTTTTTCCTTATTAAAGACTTGGAAAGAGCTTGTTGAATGTAATGGATGTTTTTCCCCCAGGCTGCAGTCCCTGCTGCTGAGCCCAGCTCCTGGGGTGTGGAGTTAACGTACCCAAGGAAAATATCTCCCACAGCAAGACCCCGTAGGACCACACATCACTTTTTGTATTGTAGATTTTATCAAATATGGATTCTGGAGCCATCCACTTGAGAGGAAGTCGAGCCTGGAGTAAAAGGGACAAACTTGACTATTATTTTCAAAGCCTAAAAGAATTTAATCGTAGATGAATCAACTATATATTGTTATGTAAATAATTACCATTCAAACAGAAACCTGTGGGATTTCCTTACAGGCACTCAAGATAAACCCACACTCATTCAGACACATTCTTAACAAGTTGTTGGAATAAAAGTCTGGTTTTAAAATATGCGTGACACTGCAAGCAGACACTGGAAATTAGTGACCAGAGTGAGCAGGCATTTTCTTTACAGGGATGTGGGGATATGGAAGAGCAGAGGGCTCTTGATGGAATCCTAGAGATGGGGGAGAAAGCCCTACATCCAAGCACAAACCATTCTCTGATGGTGTTGGCAATGTTCTAGAGAAAATTTTCAGAGTCTGAATTGTAGGATTATATCAGCAACCCTTGAAGTCCCCTCAGCACAGCCTGTTAGGGTCTTCTGAGCAGTACCCCAGTTATGTGAACAATGTTTCCCAGCTAATATATAACGCTGAAAGTCTTAAAAATCTACCTATGGATGGGGGAATAGCTGGCGGGGGGGTGAAACTTCCAGGAGGAGTCTCTCTGTATGACCATAATGCCCACACCAAATTCCCATGACATCAGTAGGCACAGACACATTTTGCTGACCCAACTTTCATGGGAGGCCTGGCAGGGTTCTTGCTCTCTGCTATTTGCAGCAGAAGCAAAAAGAAAAAATCCCAGTAGGCACTGTAGGCAGCAAGTCCAGCTCAGCTCCTTGAGGCCTCATGAGCAGTGCTTGGCTCTGGGGTGGGTGCATGGGGACACACGTACCTTGTTCTGGAGGGATTTGTTTCCTTGAAGGAAATTTACTGAATAAGGGGGTTATCCTGAGTCAGCCAAGAAAGTTGTCTAAAAAAATATCTAAAGTGTTAACAGGGCAGAGCTGTGAAACAGTTAGCATGTTCAAGCCTTATGCTTGAGGATAGAGATACTTTCCAGATCCACAATGCATCCGGGTAGCTCATCATCACATAAAAACCATGATCACTTTCAAGCTCCCCTAGGTTCAGGAAATGTAAATGTCTACAGAACATTTTGGTGGACAGTTTGAAATGATACGTTATAAACATCTAGGTAAATAAACAGCATCTCGACTTACATCTCCTTTTCTCACATAATCAGGATTCTTATAAATATCTCTTGCCAGGCCAAAATCACAGATCTTCACGACATTGTTCTCAGATAAAAGGATGTTTCTGGCTGCCAGGTCACGATGAATGCACTATAATAAAACAGTTTCACAGTCAAACTGCATTTCCTTGATCCTGCCCTCAAATTTCCTGACTGTCTCCCATATCCTTTAAAAATTATTATTATTGTTATTATTGTTGTTATTATTACTATTAGAGAGATCAATTTAACATTTTTTTAGGGAAGCTGACTACAGTTAACATGTATTTGTTGTACACAGTGGCAAATCTGAAAAAACCTTCACACTTTCAAAAGCCAGAAAATGAAAAATTTTTAAGATCCTTGATATTTTCAGGGAAAGTGCTGATTTGGGGGTCCCTAGCTAATATATGGTGAAATGAACAAAAAAAAAAACCACCACACCCAAAAGATCTTCCCTGAATGGATGAGCTTGACACAATAACTTCAACCATGATGCTGTGTTTATGGACTATGGAGACTTGGATAAACACAGCATTATATTTATAACGCCAGGAGGAAAATGGCTCTTCCTTTGGGAGCTCTCCCAAGGAAGGTGTCACTAAAACATAGACATGATTTTGCCTCTGAATCCCATCCTTCCATAGGGAAAAATCCTCAGCACAAAACTCACCTTTCTGGAGGACAGGAATTCCATGCCTTTGGCCACCTGAAAGCTGTAGGAGATCAGATCCTCCATAGTGAGGGGCAACTTGTAGAGCTCATCAACATCTGCCAAGGTGAAAACCATGGTTTGTTACAAAGATTGCTCACAAGGCAGTTATTTGTCCCCCATGCTTACTGACCCTAATATTCCCATAAAATCAATCTTCATAGAGCAATATTTGCAGGTCAACCCACTGTCACTGGAAACAAAAATAGTGCTTGCTTTATACCCCACGCTTTGGACACTGCTGTGTTTTCCCTGAAGATAAGGAGCAGACATAAGAAACAATCACACATTTTCCTGTCCGATTTAGTAACCCTGGAAATAATCTTTTTTTAAATCTTCTACCCTCTGGACATGACCCTGTGAGCATCTCCCACGGATGTTTATTAGGGTGATAAATGAGGAAAAAAATTTCAGGGATGCACAGTATGTTGTAAAAATATCACAGACCATGTAGGGACAGGAAGGAATTAATACCTACCCTCCTCGTCCTCCTCCACATCACTCAGACTTTTATCTTCCTGGAACCCTGAGCTCGCAAAGCTCTCACTGCTGGTGACACTGGAAAGTCTTTGTTTTTTGCCTTCCACTGGCTCAATATCCTTTTTCTCATTCATTTGCTCTCCTTGCAGAGAGGAGTCCTTAAAAAACAGAGGAGAAGAGGTGCCATAACAGAGCGATGGAGGGGGAGAGGGAAAGGAACTGAGTCAGATTTCTTTTGCTTTTATGCTGGGAGACTATGCTGGTCCATGGCACATGCTTTCAGCTCTCCCAAGGACACTGGTGTCCAGCCCCACTGTGGCAGGTGGAGGATGATGGTGTGGCTGCACTCCACCAAGGCTGACAACCCCAGGGAGCAGAAATGTGGTGGCTTGGGAGTACCAGCACATTATTTTGGGATATCCTGTGTGGTGAGGTGACAATTTGCAGGATGGATGGACACATCCTCTGGCCTGTGCGTCACTTCAGCTCGAAACGAGACATCTGAAAGGGCCTATTTCTCTCTGGTATTCAGAGAAGGAGACTGGTGTACAGAAAGATGTGCAGGTGTCCCAGTCCTCTCAAACTAAAGCACCAGTGTTTTGTCCCAGGCTGCTTAAGGCACCTGCCCCAATGCCCCTGCATGGTGCTTGGTGTGGGGCTGTAAGCCCTTCCACACAGGAGCAAGGGCACTTTGTTTGAAACACAGCTGCTGTTGCAAGCAACTGCTGCTCTTCCCCAAAGCCTTTATCCAATGCTTTCATGTTATGGCTAACAACAGTTTAATGGGACACATGCAAAACTTTTCGGAAAATGCTTTCCCACTGCTACTGGAGAGCAGAATAACTGCCTAGCCATGCTCTTGCCTCCTCTTTCCTTTTCTTTTGTCCTGCAACTGTCCCTCTGCCTATCACACACTGGTTTAGAGCCAGGCCCCCTCTTTCCCTGCTGCCCAGGGGGTCCTTTCCAAGGGTGCTGGGGCACCAAGTCTTGGCAGGCTCCACACTGAGCTGGGGGATGTGAGTGGATCAGTCCAGGGTAGACCCTGCACAGCCATGCTCCCCACTGAGCATCTCAAACCAACAAGCAAACACTGGAGGAGGTGGCTGCTGTGTCTCATGCAGACTCCAACATGGACAGCCTTGGCAACAGGGACTCAGCCAAATAAGTTTAGAAGGAGACATCCTGCCGAGTGTGCCTTCCCAAAAAACCCTGAGGTGCTGCTGAGCTTTTGGCACAGTGGAGCAGGGGATTTGAGGAGTGCTGTTCTGGGTCCAGGCTCCTAAATTCCACTTCAGAGCCCTTCATCCTTTGAGAGAATTTGCTGAGAGTGCACAAGCAAGGATATAGTTGGCACATTTAGGTTCAGATTTACAATAGAAATCACAACGTAGATTTCATTGAGAGGGCTGTGGGATGTGAGGACAATACTCTCTTTTGCTATCCCCTCTCTCACAGAATAATAATAATAAGATTAATTGCAAATCTCTGAACACGAGGATGTCTTGGAACATGAGCTTTAAATGGCATTATCTCAGTTGTGTTCCCAGAGGTACTGAAATCAGTGGGCAAAACCACTTCCTTCTGCTTTGCTGACACCAGCCTCTGAAGTGACCCCAAGCTCAGCAGGAATGGGTTTGTCAGCAGTGGGGTGAGAGCATGTAGGGACACTTTGGATGGGATTCACTTCCTCTCGCTGTAGATGGCTCCATCCAAATTACTCCCAGCAGTCTCCTTACACAGCCAGGGGAGAGACATGAGTACTTGGCACAACACATCCCACACTAAATATTAAAACAGATCAGGTGAACAGCACCCAAAAGCTGTTTCTCTCCTTTGGTAAAAGAGCCTATGGAGACTAGCTCAGAGGCTGACATCTACGTTACCAACACTTGGGTAAGAGGAACTCTACCAGAGGCATCTGCTTCCTCACCTTGTTAGGACAGAAAAAATTCCTCTTGCTTTTCAAGTAGTTTGACAAATTCCCATACTTGCAGTATTCAACAATCACCATCAGTGGCCCTGGGCAAAAGGAAAGTGCATTTTGAGCAGTGTAAAGCAATACAAGGCAGCATCAGTTCTGAGAAGAACTATGGTCTTTTATGCCCATACCTATAGTGTGAGTCCAGAATAACTAATCAGTGAAGCAGAAGGCTGCTTTAAGCACTCTAGACATGTTAGCAAAACAATACTGCTTCTGGAAATTAGGGAAGGGTCTAATTTTTGAAAGCTGGGTCATGAACCTCTATCCTGAGGGACCCTCCATTTCCTTTGCAGGCAGACTCTGTTCAGACTGGAGCCCGCAGCCCACACACACTTGTTGATCTACAATAAATGACATATCTAAAACAAATGAGTGCTCATCCTGCCCCTTTGATTTTCTCTAGTGGGATATCATGAAGGATTTTACAACAGTTGCCCTGTGATTCATTGTTCATGGACAGCAGCTGATATCCCTTGTTCCCAGCCTTTCCAGATTATGTTTGACTTGAGCTTGAGCAGTGGAGTGAGATAAAGGACAAGTGGCATGGTTCAAAATTCACACTTGTCATGTTAATATGACAAGAGAGTTTAAGTAAAGAAAATATTTAATCACTTCGTTAAATGACTGAAAAGCTCTTTTTCTCTTCCTCTTTTTCTCGCCAACCACAAGATGAGCTCAAATATTTCAAGTTAATAACCTGACCTCTGGATAAAGAACAACACAGACAACTGATTTTTACTGGGAGGTGATCCAAACCCATTTTCAGGGTGGTGTAGATATTTTTACCTCCATTTCTTGTGCAGGCTCCTAACAAATTCACAATATTGAGATGATGGCCAATGTGGATCAGGATTTTCAGTTCAGTCATCAGTGCTTTGTACTCGCTTGCTGTGGCCCCTTCTGTAAATGAAAAAAAAAAAAGGCAATGTGGAATGGCAAATAATTTGTCCTACTGTGCTCTACCACTTTTTTTTACTATCCATTCTATCCAAATTTACTATCCAAATAACCTTCATTACTGGGTGTACTTTGTGTGTTGATGTTCTGTGTCTATTCCTCCCTGCTCAGCATCCTCTTACTTGCAATAAACCCCATAAAAATAGTTTGGCACTCAGCTTCCTCCCAGTGGACTCTTCTATATATAGAACTGAGAGAATTATTCTTTTTTCTTCACATGAAGAGTTTTGTTGTTTCAGCCAAAAAATGAAAGGACAAACAAAAAGGGATTTCAAGACCGTAATTAACTCTGTCTAGGGTAGGCTTCAGCTGATCTGACTTCAGCTATCTAAGGGTTATGTATTAGCCTGAATTAATCAATATCTCAAGGAGTCAGTGGCAAGAGCAAAGCATTTCCAGAGGCTGATGCAGCTGTCAGCTTTAGCCATCTGCACAGGGAAGAGATGAACCACCCCTTGATGATGCTTGTCTGGTTCTGTTCATTATAGAGGAGGCCTGGAGTATTAAGATAGACCAGGAAGGTAAATTCTAATTATTTAAAGTTAGGTAACTGCATCTCATCCTTACTACTTATGATCAATATTGATAGTAACAGTAAGAATAAAGAGACTAGAAATCCCACAAGTAAACCCAAAGGATTATATTTAGTGTTGAGAGAAAATTTTAATTTCATCTGAGCAAGTTTTTTCTGCAGAATTTTATTTTTCTAATAAAGCAAGAAAAACTGCTTTGCGTGGATCCAACAGGACTTTTTCAGTTCAGTGACACCAGGAACAGGAAGAATAATCCAGTGGAAAGAATATAGAGCTAGATCTTAAAGGGCATGATTTCAGCCCCACAGAAAACTTGTCACCTGCCCAGTGACACACTATTCATATTATATATGAATATAATATGAATATAAGTGGTGACACTTTCGTCCATCTCATGGGAACTCTGAGAGGACAAAGCCTACAAATGACTGTCAAGTTCATGCATAATCTAGTGAGGACACAAGGAATGGGGCAGATCTCCCCTAACTTTAGAGGGAATATACCCACAGAGGCTCTAGTCTCCACAGGCTCTCTCCATAGTCAGCAGAACAAAGCAAATGCTCAGCTCACCATATTCAGGGATCTGTCCCATAACAGGATGGACTGCTGTTTCTCACCACTGACAATAAAAGCTTATTTAAGCAACTAATTTAGATACAAGCATCTACCCTGCACACATACACATGGATCCATGAGGACTTCTTGTAGCTGCCGTCTGTTCCCATCTATTCCAGGAACAACCCCTGCTGCCTTGATGGTGCTGGCTGGCACAAGAATCCTGCTGATGTACATAAAGAAATGTTGAATCTGGCAGTCCATTCTGCCAGCACATATGTCTGCACATTGGCAAAACAGCTCAGTTAACCATGGGTCAGGCAGTGACCCAGGTGACAGGCCATCCACTGCAACCAGTGACACAGATGGCTATTGGCCCACTGCTGCAGAATGTTTGGACAGGGACCAAAGCTTTAGTTTCCTCCAATTTTCCAGACATGCTTGCTACAAGGTAGTTGTTCATCTGGCATTGGCCAACAGGGTATTTCTGTGCTTCTGGAACAAGAGAGAGGACAAAGGTCTTCAACCCTCTCAGCTGCAAATTCCCTCCTTTGGGGTGATCCTGGACATCAGAGAAGCATGTACCACCCCCTGTGAAACCACTTGACATTACACTGCAGAACAAGGCTGTTGAGGACAATATCAAGAGGGCACACCATACACACAGTACAGCTGCCAGGTCACTGTAGGAAAGAAAGAGAAGCTGTTTCAGGTTGAGTGTTTCAGACAGAGACTGCAGGTCTGAGAGTACCTCATGTGCCCCTCCAGGGGCTGGAAGAAACATGTAAAGACCTTCTGATAACTGATAAGTAAGGAGCTGTGAAGCTAGAAGCCACTGGGTAAGAAGGATGGATTCAAGCTATGCCTAAACAGAGCCAACTGAGAGCATCAGGTATCTCAGCCTTACTGACAGAACAGAGGATGTGTCCTGGTAGAGAATGACCATTAAAAGGATTCTGTGTTGAAGAAAGATTAGCAATGAAGCATAAGATCCCAGGGAAATGTGTGGATAAAAAAAAACAAACCCAAACCAAAAGGATGGGAAAGGATAGGAAAGGATGCCACCAGCACTCTGGGTTAGGGAATTCAGGCACGGCTGCTGCAGGTTGTGACTGAGTACCATCCTGCCTGCTAACTTCACAAGTGACCTCTTCAGAACGATGCGTGTCTTTGTCCTTTCTGCTCCAATGAAAAACATGGCAGTGATTAGCTGGGAGATGATTTCACTTTGGGAAGAGCATTGGTGTATGAAGAGTGCTGGCAAATCCATTACACATCCCAGGTGACAGCATCCTAAGCACCCTGTGATAAGGCTGCAGGCAGTTCAGAGAGGACACACCTGCACAACAGCTCCAAGATTTAAACAGCTTGGTCTGTTTGGCTTAATTAAAGGAAGGGAAATCATTATATAATGCAATGGAGAAGGTTAGAAAGAGAAATGAAAGTCAGACAGATGCAAAGTAGACATAAGGCACCTGGTTTTGGCAATGAGATGATTAATCATCAGAGCTAATGACCAAGGGAAATCCAAAAGCTTCTATCTCTGTGTCTTCACATCAAGGTGGAAGCCTTATGCCTCAGCTAAACTGCATTTATGGTGCTCAGTATAGGGTCAGTCTAACATAACAGTATGATGCAGGGTATGCAGGAAATGTAATTGCCCTTTCTGATCCTACAAAAATGACTCTAATTCATTCTGGTATTAGAAGTAGTGGAACCAGATTTTCAATAAAATTATGCCATCAGGTTTTTTTACTACATGTGAAATTTTCTCCTGTGAGAATTTTACTGTGAATGCAATTTTTCTTTCATAGTTCTGTGATTTCACTTGTGATGGACCTGAAACTTGGTGTACACTTTTTGAAGGCTTCAGAGAGTTATTGGTGGGGGAATAACATCACACACTCTTTCTTTGATTAGGATCAAACTACAAGTGTGACACTATAAAAAGGATAATTTTTTTCCCAGCCCAGCTTTGCAGCAAGATACCTTTCAGCATTTTCACAGCGACTATTCTACACGTTGGTGATTTCTTGATTCCAAAAGCAGATGCTTGTACCACCTTTCCAAATGCTCCATGTCCAAGAGATTTTCCTGTAAAGAAAATAAATTGGAGACATTCTGGTAAAAAAAAAAATAAAATAAAAAAATATATATTTTTTCAGCAACTGGCTTCACAGATAATGAACTTAAAAATGTGCTTTACCATTAATCCCACATGTATATTTCCAACATACAGGTGTTTTAGGCTTTTTGATTGTTTTGCTTTTCTTTCAAAGAGTAAGCAGACAAACCAAGAGAGAGTCATCAGAGGGAATAAGTAATATGAATGAAAATGATGCTAAATGAATGCAACAATTCAGTGGCAGTACACTGACTTCTGACACAGTTTTTTTCAGTCTAGCTCTGCCAGAGGAAGATTTGCTCCTTTTTTCCTGAGCAAACTGTTCCATGCAGCAGGCTGTGGCCTTGGTACTTATGTCCTCAACAAGACAGGGCCTCCACCTAAACCTGCATACACACTAAGATGTAGCTTGCCACAGGTAATTTTTACAAATGGAATTCTTCCTCCTCAAACAAAGTGCCTTAAAATCATCTTCATTCCAGGGAGGAAGCAGCAACTTGGCAATGAAACCCCTGAAGTATGGGCACAAGACCCTAATGCTCTTCCCCAGCAAGCCCCTGTAGGATGGCATCTCTGAGTTGTAAGAAGCTGCAAATCTGGGCAAATGAGACCTTTACCTTTGCAAAAGGAGGGCTGGGGCTTTTCTGTGAGGGGGGGCTTGGAGTGAGAAATGATTGGTTTGTTTATGGTGGGTATGATGCTTCCAGCTGCCTACGGGCAGACATTAGTGCTGTATCATAATCATGCTGCTACTAAGCAGACCCCAGGAGAAACACTCAGAGTCCTTCAGAAAAATCAGTGAGCATCACTAACATTCTCCAGCAGTAAAAGCTGAGTGTCTTCTTCACTCATGTTCAGAACTATGTAAGACTCCACGGGTACTCTTACAACTTTCCTAGAGGTCACAGTAGTTGATGTCAGTCTTACGATCTTCCCAGCCTCCTTCATGATGTATTACTGTTTGCAGCAGGGAATATTGACTCCTCTTTGGCACTGCTCGTGTGGACAGGCATGGCTGACTCTGCCCTTCTCGAGTGGCTGGAGGAGTTTTGATCAGAGAGCTCTTGTCAGCATATCAGTTAGCAATAAAATTTTATTTCCAAGTAACTATTTTCAGATTGCACTTGTGCTTCACCTTCAGCAGAACCCAGGTACCTAAATGGCTAGCAGGTGTATAGAAGCAAGGTAAGAAAGCCAAGCTTTTCCTATAAAAGAACATAGTCCATATATTTCTTTCTCAGATACACAAATATGACATAGCCATCTCCACAGCCAAAGGATAATTTCCTTTTCCTGTGATGGACATCTGTTTGACCAGCTCTAACTTGGCCATCTAACTTGTTGAAGTAAAAATGAGAGATGAATTTCACCCAGACACTCATAAGCAGATTTCACCCAGACACTCACAAGCAGAAAAAAAGAGCTGCTGTCAGTTCTAAATTAAATAGATACTAACTTTTATATGTGTATCACATTTCTAAACTGTGATTCTCAGTGTGCCCATCAGCAGAAGCACACAGCATATGTTATCAAAGCAATGACAACATGAAGTGAAATATGCTAAGCCAAAAAAACCCCCAGAAATTTATTCCCTCCTTAGATGTGCAAAGGTGTTGCATTTTCACAGCAATTTCAGCTGTAGCATTTTAGCAAATTTCTTAGCATTAAGAATTTAATCTACATGAGTGAAAAGCATCAACAGACTGATCTTTGGTTTGTGAAGGGCTTAGTGTTTGACACACAATTACAGGTGAGTCAGTGCGTATCTTTGAATATTTACAGTCACCAATTTCAGTTACTACCTATGGCTTCTTCATGCAGCAGGTGTTTAAGGGAAACAACTTGAAGACTAAGGTCTTGGTTTTCTTGGTTAATTGATGTTCTTAGTTCTCAATGTATTGATTGTTCATGGTTTCTACAACCTGAAGTTGCAATCTGAGATCCTACAAAGCCCATCGTACCTTTGTTTAACCCATGGCTTTAATCATCTTCCATCACTGTTAACTCACTTCCCACGCTGAGATAACCTACTTAGTCACCACTTGGAAAACATGCCAGTTAGCTCATAAAGCCACACAAAGCTGCTAACCTTTCAGAAAGGAGAAAGAGCACTGAAAACAACACTTCCTTCTCTAAACAACTATTGTGATTCAATGGGAAACTGTAACACTTGGTGTATTAATCTTTGCTGCTCCACTATTGTTTGCACTCTGCTAAATGCAGAGTAGGGCTGCTCTAACCTTACAGCATGTAGGCTGAAATCCACAGTTTAGTATGTAGATTGTGCCTGTGTCTCCTAATAGATTGTCCTTGCAAAAGCCCCTGATGTTGACACATGAAGTAATAACAAAATTAAATTATAAAATGGAGAAATTAAACAGAGGAATATTAAGTTGTCCAACCACCTCGGCAGTCAACTTGTCACAGCCCTCAAGCAGCTACACTGATCATGTTTGAGGTAACGCTCAGGTGTGAAATGTTGCAGCATTTACTTACAGACCACGGAAGCAGAATGTTCTGCTTAAGTTTTCTTTGGTTTCCTGGGGCAAATCAGGACTCTTTGAAGTGAACCTACCCCGCAATCAAGGAGTTCTGGATCAGAAGGTTTCCATTTCAGTCCAATTTGGACAGGGTCTTTCAAGCATGTGAGTTGCTGGACTGGGGCATCAGGAAAAAGCACTGGCAGATGCCTCCTTTCCAGGTCTGAGTGAAGAGAGGCTCAAAAGTGTGCTTGTTTCTCAGGTCCTCTGCCACAGTCTGAGTCACCTGAGTTCTCCCTACATGTGACTTCATGTTTTCCATCATGTTACACAGGACAGTGCTGCTCCAGTGAAGGAGAATGGAAAGTGCTTGCTGGGTGCCAGTGCCGTGGGCTTGTGGTGCAGAGGAGGAAGTGAGCATCAGGAAGCCATCTGCCACCACTGGGTTTTGACATTGCGCCCGAGCAATGTTGCATGTGGCAACACTCCCTGGGGGTTCTGCACCACAACGTCAGCAGTGTTTGACCTCTCATACATTAGGAAGGTCAAGCCCAAGAGTAAGGTGAGAAATGCATAATAGCTCAACACTTGATCTGGGCCGCAATGTTATCGCCAGCTACAGTGACAGTGATTTATAGCACTAACATTTTTCTGCCTAATGAAAAGATGACATTTTGCTCTAAGTCAGGCTAATCCACCCTGAATGTTAATTATCCTGACTTCAGTGCTGCCTGTTTGAAATTTCCTATAAGGTCTGTAGCTCTTACAGATGAAGGGGGAGTCCTGTTGTATAAGTGTTGCATCACAGCCATGGGCAGTACAGGCATGTTTTGGAGGAACACACAGCAGAGGAGGTGTGGGCTGAAAGGAGAGACTTATTTGCAAAAGTTACAATAAATACATATCCTGGAGGATAAGTAGGTGGAAAGAGAAAAACAGACATATCTGATGCTGGAAGGGGTTGCATTTCTAAGTAAAAATATTTTCTAAAAACCATAGAAGCACATTTTGTGTTTGTGAGACACTAATCCTCAGAGACTGCCAAGGTTACTCAATGACTGAGCCAACTGCCATGTAAGCAGGGCTTGCACTGAGCTAATCTAGCATACTGCACATACCCAACTTCTCTGAATCTGGTTCTCATTCATTGTCAGCATTCTTTATTTGTTTACATCAGCTCTTCCACTTTTAACTCATTCTCTGGTCCTCATTCCTCACCTCCAGACTCCAAACACCAACACTGGAAGATGTGGGTTTTTCCTTGTTGTTTACATTCCATTTCTTCTTGATTCATTCCATGGGATTTACACACAAATAAAGCATTGGATAAACCAGCAATCACGTTATCTGCACATCAAGCTCTTGGTCCATCATTGTAAGAAAACTATTTGAAGACTGAGGACACTCCAGCACAAGGTTATGATGTAGCATTCCCAGAAGCGTGTATGACAGTTACAAAACATTAGCAATATATTTCAGCTGTGCTTCTCCACATCTGGTTGTCTGATTCCTAGCAGGCAAATTAAGTGTTATCCCAAGTGTTTGCATGTTTTAACCACCCTCTGTCTCTGATCCCCAGAGGACAGAAGGAATCTGTTCAGCTCCTAGCTAAAAAGCAGGGATTTTTCTAGCCCTTGCTGTAGGACAAATCTAATGCATGCCTGGAAGAACAAACAGCACTGTAGCAACAGGCTGAGATCACTGTTACTTTAAAGTTGATCCTTTTGTGGTCAGCTGTGGATCTGTGTGGTTCCTGGAAGGATTCCTCAACTTCAAAAATCTGGTCCCTAGCCTCCTGCCCTCCTTGTCAGGCCCACACCAGGCTAAGCAAGTAAGGAACATCCCCTAACCCATGCTTTTCACTGGGGCATTTGTAGGCCAGCTAGCTGCAGGTTTGACATTTCCATAGATTTATTGATTTATGTCTGGACTCCTGTCACATTCTTGCACTTTAGGGTGCACTGAGTAGACTGTAAACCTGCAGCACAGAAGGATAACACGGAGAGCACACTGGAGAGATGAGGAAAGGGAGAAACAGGGATGGAGTGTGAGGATCCATTTCTGCATTGTTTTTTTGCCAGATGACCACATAATCATGGAAAAAAGAAGGAAAAAATTTGAGTAAAAATACCAAAATTACAAAAAAATACAGTCAATAACAAAAGGCTCCTAAGTCCAGAGAGAGAAGCATTCAAGCCAGCAGACTGATTGGGAAACCTTCAGTTGCCCCATTGTTATGTCCTGTTTTAAGTAAATCAGTCTGCAAAAAATAGAGTGCAGTACTATTGTCTGTGTTTTAGTTTCCCTACCTGGAGTCAAAATATACATTTGGGAAGTCAGGTAGACACAGTCCTAACTGCTCTAAGTCAGTTACAGAGCAGGGGACTTGCTATGGAAGAGCTCAGCCTGAACCTGGCTGTGCTGTGTGTCAAAACCACAGCCAGCTCCCCTTTAACTGCACAACTACATCTCATGCAATCACTGCAAGCCAGTGTGAAGTACCCCAGTATTACCTAGTTTAAGCCTTTCTCTTGCAATCTCCCACTTGCTGGCATCGTAAGGCAGTCGGTCACATTGCTCATCTAAGGGCACTTCATCAGGATCCATTATGATAGACAGATAATGGTTGGTCTTCATTTCAGAGGAATAAGGCTAGAAAACAAATAATATGGCAAAATGTAAAAGAGCATAAGGTATGTGTAGCCCTCTCCTGCTTGGATCAAGGATTTCAAGTAAATTCTCTCCATAGGACTGAATGTTTTACAGTCTAATAGAGAGTTTGGTTAAGTTCCCTTTGGCTTTTTAAATCATTGCAAGATATTATGTAAAAGAAACTCTGTTCTCTAGGTTTCCTCCTCTGTGACACAACACTTTCTTCAATGAAGTCCATATGGACCTGTATTAACATATGGTGTTATGATACACGCCGTATGCACAGTCAGGAGAAATGTTTTAAGCAAATGACTAAACATTGCTGATAAAAATAACTTTCCTTCATGATTCTGCAAAGTACAAAGTGGCCATATGCAACAGATGGAGTTGAACTGACAGGGCTTGGTTTTTGTCCATATACCCAACAAAGACAGGTCATATGTGGTTAGAAGGTGTGCCAGACCAATCATTAGGACACTAGACATTACATGTGTCAGAAACTGTTTACAAATTTTCAGAGTTTTTTATTTCTTTGGCATAATTTCTGACCAGTTTACTGAAATTATTTCAGACTGAAGAAGTTCATAAACACCCAGGATAAAATACATGATTTCAAACACTTGATTTCAAATGAATTTACTAGAAATTCACTGTCTACTGAGCAAATGCATCACCCAGTTCACATGAGAAATGTACAGAAATACTAACTTAATCTCAAAGTTTTGTGAAGACCATCCATTTGAAACATATTTTCCTTCAAAGAGCCCCTAGATTGCTACTTAAATCCACTGGATTTTTTCTTGACATGGGGGTACTTAAATTTCTATAGAAAACATCTAGAGTTTGCTCTAATTTCTTGGCTATTAGTTGGAATTTGTGGAAAATCTGTTGAACTGAGCCCCTTCATGTTACTTTTCCTACATTCATGGGAATAGCACATGGGCACATCCAAAACTACACAGATACATCTACATGAATTTTTTGTTGCCAGCTGGAACATGCTCAGCCAAGGTGGCTGTGAGCTGATCCCTGTTGCACTGAGGTGTGATACCTCTTGGGATGGGCTAAGGAGGGCAGCCCAGGCTCAGTAATGCTATGGTGGGGAGAGGGGGACATGCAGCCATTCCTCATCTCCTGCAGAGCACCCCATTACCCAAATTCCTCTCTCCCCTAAATCCATCTGCACCTGCAATTTGCTCTGAGATCTTTCGGCACTGCTGAAGAATTGTGTTCTCTGCTGTGATTCAGCCTGCACACACCGTGCAAGGCAGACATGTGCTGTCAAAAAAAAAAAAAAAGGGCTTTAAACCATCCTAGTCAGCCTTGAATGAGAAAGAGGGTCAGCTGCAGGGGCAGTTAATGTTATCCTGCTGATACAGGATCATCTGCTCTAGTGGCTGCACCACCAAAACTACTTCAGTGAAATATCACTTTGCAAGTGATGTAATTATAGGAGACACTGTGTGCAAACCAGACCCCAGCAAGCCCTGTGAAGATCTGTCATTCTCACTCAGAGCTTCAAAGACATAAAGATGCCAAACTCCCACTGCTTTTAAGGGAATTGAGATGCCTTTGGTGGGAGTCAGACACTCAAATGCTTGCAAGTCACAGAGCCTTACCCCCACCTGGGCTTTGATTCTGGGCTTACTCATGCTCAGCCTTGTGAGTTACGGTTCTCTGGGCACCCGTCAGCAGCCTGGTGATTGCATAGGGAACAAAGGTGAGTACTAAATGAATCAGATTTTTTTTTTTTTGTAGACTCAGCAATCCCAGTGGCCTAGGAAGAATTTTCTATATACAAACAAATGGCTGGCAAGGAAAGGCAGATGCTGTTGTGAGCTGCCTATCCTTTCTTACCCTCTTCAGCTTGCGAATGAACAGGGTCAACAGGAGCCAAAAGAGTGTTGCAGCCACACAGGTACAGGTCAGGGTTATTAGCTCCAGGTTTGACCTCTCTGATGTGCCTGGGAAAATCAAGCAGCAAACATTTTAGAAAATGACCTGCAAAGAAAGGGCACTTCAGGTTTCTCTGCCATTAGAATAAAATACCAGGAAGGTGCAGTGTCCTTCTTTTCAATGATGTATTAATCTCTATTTGGACTGATTCACAGAGCCTTTGTGTAAAAAAATGGTTTCCCCAGCAAAGCCAGTGCATTAAACACAGCAAAAATGTATTCTATTCATCTGTATGTTTTTCAGTAAAAAAACAGCTCTTCTTTGTGATTCTGTGGCCCAGAATCACAGAATCACAGGCTGAAGATGAAGCATCAGATAACAATTTCCTTTTGAGGTAGCAATTCAGGTGCAGAATATTTTCAGCCAGATTTTCTCCGTGTAAGACTGTGTGCAGGCATGGTCATACGGCACTCCCACCCCAACAGCAAAACAATCTGTCCAAGCTCACATCCAGGAGAGGAGCAGAGGTCTCAGAAGTGCTCAGTCCCTAGCAGCCTTGGGAAGAGATGAGGCTGCAGGGGTGGGACAGCTCTGCAGGCCTTTACCTAGGGTAAAGGATGTGGTGTGAGAGATGCCAGAAGAAGCTCCAGGGAAGGCTCAAGCTGATGTAGACATCCAGGTATGAGCTGGGGCATATTGCAGTACTGCAGATTGTTTTTTTGCCCAGGATGTTTGATGTCTTTCCTTGAGGACCACACCTGCTCTGCCCCAGGTTGGGGAGCTCTTCAATGCTGATGCCCGAGCCCTGCAGCCTGCACCTCCATCCCAGCCATACTGGAAACATACCTGTCCTCATCAAAACCTCTCTGGGGAAGGGCTGGGGGCTTCCTTGGAGGCTTGCAGTGCAGCTGGCAGCAGTACATGGGCTCTCCTTTTCGTGGTGTGGATGCAAAGTGGTGTGGATGCATGGTGTGGATGCTGTGGCACCAGTGAACTCAGCTTGTGGAAAGCATGGAATGGGGATCTTAATCCTAATCCACACTCCCACCTGGGGTTGCAAGACCCAGAGCTCCCTTCAACCTGCCAGTGCCCCAGCAAGTTCATGCCTTCAGGTCTCCTGCTGGTCTCACCAGTAGCACTGGCCAGGCTCCCGAGGGGACATGGGATCCTTCCCATGGAACCATCTCCTTCAGAGGATGCAGCATCACCTTGTAGAACCCAGCTGGCCAGGAAAGGTCTCCAAAGCAGGGAACAGATTAACCACAGAAAACCAAAGCCAACAATGACTGAATAGGATGCATAAAAAAACCATGAATATTAGAAATCTGGAGAGTATTAGAGCCCACTGACAGAGCTTAAAAAAAACAGAATAAAATTATCTTCTGACTACTACCTAGGGACTTGCAAAATGCTTTGAGAATAGTCTGCTTTGCAAATACTGTGATTGTGTCAAAATAACCACACTTCCCACAATGTGATTTCCATCTGATTGGTAGCAAATGAAAAAAAAAAAACAACACAAAAACCAAAACCAACAACAAAAAACACCAAAAGCAAAACCAAAAAACCCCAACCCTTAGTGCTCTTCTTCTTATTCTGATGCACCCTCCAGAGAGAGAAAACGAGCTGACAAGGAGGAGTAATTCTGAACATGATTTCACGGTGGTTTTGTCAACTGCACTTGCAGCAGTTTCAGACCTCAGGCAGCTCAGTGTTTCAGTGTTACTCCTGACAAATGAAAAAGGGATGACTGATGTCTCACTGGTGGGTTTACCAGGTAACACAGAGTGATGTGCTGCCTGGCAAGGTGACAGAGCTTTGTTCAGAGGTTGAATTTCTATCTGTAGCTGTGGCTAATTTGGCATGGTATCTTCCCTCTCTAGAGGTGATAATCAGATTTGTGTTTGCACCCTGCATCCAATTTTGCTCCAGCGTGTCCATAATGGAGCTTTGAGAATGAAGTTTACTGAAGAACAATGCAACTGCAACTGCAAATGGAGATACAAAGTATCTATTTCTCAAAACTGACAGGAGTGTTAAATTATTTTCACAAGTATTTTTAAAGGCTTGCTTTAAACAAGGGTCACAATGATGGCATAAACAATAGAGCCTAATGCAGCTTGCCTGCCCTCTGGCATCAGGCTCTCCTTTTACATATGGATATTCTCCTCTTGTGTCTGAGCGGCAGTCGTGCAGATGGTGAGTAATAGTTCCTGACGTTTATTCTGCAAAACCTGGAGGGGCTGAAGGTTCATTTGTTGCTGCTGTTCCATATGGTAGGACCCAGAAAACCCCTGAGGCAGGATACAGTCCCAGGGTGGAAGGCAGCAACTTCCTAACCACTACTTCACTAACAGGAGTTAGTGAAGAGACGTGAAGGTACCATCTTTGAAATGTTTTAGTGAATTTAGGGAACCAGAAAACATTCCTCCAGGCTGTGGTTGGGCTGGGTTACGAAATGCCAGATCCCTAGTCTTGCTAAAAGGCTTGCAGCCAGAGCTGGCTGTTTGTTTCTCTGGGTAGGAAAAGGTTTGACTTGAGACCTAACAGGCAGGAGCACCCAGAAGAGGGTTCAGGATTAACAAAGCTTGGAGGGGCTGTAGGCAGGGCCAAATCCCTCTCTGTCTGGTAGCCCAAGTTTTCTGTCTCCCCTTTACATCTATCCCAGATCTTTACACACCAGTCTACCTCATTAGACTCAGACTTTCCTCCATGAACATCTCTGTCCCATCTGACTCCCTGCAGCCTCCTTCATGACCCTGAAGCTCTGTGTCATGTGTCAGCCAGGGAAAAAGCAATGCCTGGGGCAACACCAACCTGTACTGCAGCCAAAATGTCCCTCACCTCTGGACAAGTGCTTAGAGATGCTCAGGAATTTCTCCTCCTGACCTTGCCAGACAAAGCCATCATTGACTGGACATAATGGTGATGATTCTGGTTTGAGCAGAGGTTGAGCTAGAGGCCTCCAGGTCTCCCTTCCAGCTCCCTTTGTTGGTTCTCTGAGGTAATAGGAGTCCCCCAGTGTTTAAATTTTTTGTTATGGTTGCCCTCATAACCCACGCTGAGCCTCATTCAGTAACATTGGGAATTCCGGAATTCCAGTTAAACTTCACAGAAACATTCCTGATGGCTTTAGAGTGACCCAAAAGGTGCAACAGGTTTTTAAGGTACAAGGTTAGAGAGATAAGTAAGATAGAAAAAACAGTTATTTAAAAAGCAAACACCATTTTCATATTATCAGAATAATTCTATGAATGTTTAATAAACCTGACGATTTCCTTCTCATCATCGGGAATCGCATTAAGTTATCAACCACCATCTTTAAGACAGGGCATGTTGCTGTATTCATTTGCTTGTTACGTGCCCATATTCCACTGAGCATGAGCTGTAAAAGATGCTGCTTCCTTCATCAACACATCCCCTTCAGATGGTGCAGCCCCTCTGCAACTCGCTGTATTGCTGCCTCCCGCTGAGAGGGCTGGGAGGGTCCCCAGGAGGAGAAGCAGGACAAGGTTTCATGGCAATTCATCCACTCTGTGAGCAAGGTAGACATGTGCGACTGCGTGATCCCTCGAAGAAGAGCTGCCCAAGGCAGCCTGTGTTCCCCTTGTGCCCAGCAGCTGTGCCCCTGGGGTTTTTAAGACACAATTCCCTCCACCTGCTCCATGCTCTGGCAGCCATTTGCTGTTCCCATTTGCTCCTTGCAGAGTTGTTGCCTCTTCAGTTCCTCAGCCAAGAACAAGCGGACATACTTTGACATGTCCACAACCACAGCTCCTCTCCTCCTCAGACAGCCCGGCAAGCACAGCTTCCAAACCAAACACGGGCTGCGATTATTTAAAGACGGCCCTTGGATCCCATCATCCATTCATCCATCTCAGATACAAAAATAACACATTGTTTTATCTGTGACTATAAGAATGGTTTTTTTGAGGAAATAAAGAGAGCAGACAGTTTCCTTCCTGACTCGTTCACAAACTACTCTTCCAATCTGCTAAACACGGCCATCAGCAGGAGGCATTGCTCTGCTCCCTTTGATCTGCAGCCCTGCGCTCTGCCGGGACAGAGGGGAGGCTTTGACAGAGGGGAGGCTTTGGTACTTGCAGCAGCAGTCGCAGTGGCTGTATTTCTCAGGAAGAAAAGCAAGCAGGAAAGCTTAGACAGTGCTCAATGTTTAAGTCCTGATCTTGCCCCTCCAGGCTGAAGGATAGGGCGAGGGGCTGCCGTTCCCCGGGAGAGGGATAGGCACTCCAGTTCAGTGGAGGAACGTGAGACAAAAACTCCACTGAAGTTCCTTCAGGCAGTAGGAAGGCAATGATGGAAAAGCATTTTCCTTGGTCATGTAGATAAGACAAACTGTCTCTTTTTTTTTTCATCCAGTCCGAACGGATTTTAATTCAATCTCATAGATTTAATGTGGTAAACTTAATTTCTTACTTATCTAAGAGGTCCCATAGGAGTCACACTAGAACACTGCCAGTGGTGTCCCAGGTCATGTAACCAAAGAAGCAGCTTTTCCACTGCTGTCTTTACTCTCCTCTGGATCACAGACTAGGACACATTCCCAGAAGCCATCTGACAGAATGCTTGTGGTTGCAATAAATAGCCGAACTACAGTAATGTTAAAAGCCAATAAAATAATGAATTACATTGTCAAGGACTATCAATTAGTGGGATGTTTGAACAGCAAGCACTTAAACACAATTTATTCTTTTAGCTACCAGAGTGGCCATAAAAACCTTTCTATTATTCACAGGTTTTAACTCCCTGATTACACCACTTAGGCCAGTCCACATTGTACATATACTTATCCCTGACCTTTTAGATTGAAAACATAATTGTATCATCAACCATCACCATTAACTGAGACTGCTAACACACCCATGGCAGAAAATCAATACCAACTTAGTAGCTGTAATTGTCTTCTGCTGTAGGATAGTATCCAAATACTGAGTAGTATTCAGATACATTTAGAAATTGTATGAGGACATCCTCAAAGATATAATCCCTGCCTGAGAGACCTAGTGATAGTCACATTGTCTTTAAAGAGAAACTAAATGCTTTTGGGGCTATTTACTCAATACATGAGAGCAATAAGATAGATTTTGTCAAATTCAATTTATACATGGTAATGACTTTTCTGGATAATGCCAACCTACTTCTCTTATCTCTTAATATATGAACCTAAACGGTACTCAATGAAACAAACAAAAAAACCCAAAACCACTGGATAAAATTTATTTTTATGCAAAGTAAAACTGATTGGTAGAAGTCACTGCCATAGGCCTGAGTACAGCTTGGCAGAAGGCAGAACAATGATGGACATTTAAATTAATAGCAAAAGTAATGGTTACAGGAATAACTAGATCATTCCTACTTCTTACAAGAAATCTGAAAAATGAACGTGTAGCTATCATTGCACTCAAATTTTCTAGTCCCATTTGACAGTTCACTTTACACTGAAAATACTCAAATAAAAGTATCTCAAGCCCCTAATGTCTATGGAATTAACATGAAATAGGAAAATAAGTGGGTAGGAGAGTGTTCCTTATTCTGTTTTTTGTTTGTTTTGGTGATACTATATTTACATTTCTCTTCTACCCTGACCTGATCTTTGTTGGGTTGAAGCAATTCTTCTTTTTAGGTCAGTGTAAACATGCTCTGAGTTAGCATTTCCTGATGGGCTTCCTTTCCAACCTGGTATGCTTTCCTTGCTAGGACTTCCTCCAAATTGCTGCTTTCAGAGATTACTGCCTCATCCCCAAGTCAACCCCCCAGCCCCTCCCTGCCTTTCCAGCCAGAATAAGAGCATCAGCCATGGCAAGCTTACTCTTCCCATTTAATGTCATGTTTTACCTTGTACTGTCACATATGCTGCACTCTCCACGGACCCTTTTAGGTTGGTGGCTATACACTGGTAAAGTCCTTCATCCTCCTCTTTCACTCTTTCAATAAACAGCATTCGGCTTCCGGGCCCTAAAATTATTCCTGTGAAATGAAATATTTTGCAATGAGAGGGAGCCAGGATATAAACAAAACCAGTCCCTTGTGTAACAGTATCTGCTTCAAGTTCTTCTCAAAAGAAATCTGAGCCACAGACTGCACAGCAAAATGTCTGCAGCAAAGCCAAACGTAATTGGATGTTTTTGGAACATTTTGGAAATTGGTGTTTACAAAGCACTTGTGTGAGTGAAAAAGCTCAGCCTAAGGGACAGATCTTGGGAGCACTGTGTATCGTGCATATTGATTGGCACATGACATTTTAGAAAGTGGTGTTAATATTGCACATTACAATGATGTGGTCACCATAAAGCTTCATGGAATCCATCTCTAGATTAAGTTCAGTGTCTGTGATGAGTCAAAGATTTTCCCAGTTGCTTTCTTCATGCTATAGTAATTTCCAGTAATGCAGGACAGAACCTTACACAAAGACTTGTGTACTCTAAAATGCTGCTATTGAAAAGTAGACTTAGGATTCAAGTTCCTACAGACCAGATCTCTTTGACCATTTTTGCTGAGCCTGTACCATTAGCTTATGGTGTGCTTCTTATCCAAATGTGGATGAATTCCAACAAGAAAGGTTTTGCCTTTTTCCTCATCATTCATCTCCACCTGAAATCTTCAAGGAACTCTTCTGTGACTGTGGTGCCATCAAAGCAGGACATGTAGTCTTAGCTGATCTTTGAAATCACATTCCAAACACAGCAGTTAATATCTCCCGAAGTTTTTCTGGAGCTGTGGCATGCCATCTGGGAAGCTGCCCCTTTCTGCTGCATGAGACCTGGATTCCCTGGCTGCTGGAAGATGCATTTCAGTTTTGGAGACCCCAGATATGGAATTAGTCTGGCAGCTAGGCTGTGAAGCTAGAACAGATTTTGCAAGCCTGACCACAGACCCCCACTGGTATTCCTTACACACATCACTCAAGCCTGGCTTTCTCCTGCCTGGCTATACGTTGGCCAGGACATCTGATCCTTAGGCTCCCTCTATAGTGAACAGAAATATATTTCTCTGAAGATGACTCTTCTAAGATGCAAACTGAGAGCTGTATTTTTTCCACTGACTCCACAGAGGAGTGTGCCCACATTGTGCCCACATCTCCAGTCTGGCTGAGGTTTTGGAGTAAGACAAAATAACCTGGAGCACCCACACTGCTGCCTGCCTGTAACACCAGGCAGTAATTCCTGCCTTACGCCTGGGTATTGGTGCCATGAGGCTGCAAAGGGCTACCTGAGGCAGACAGGTAAATAAAAAAGCTCCAAAAAGGTAAGTGAGTACACAGGGCTCTCACCTGATTGCTGCTGTATTTCCTCATGATTTTTAAACCAGGATATCTGGGGCTCAGGGATGCCACGAACCTGGCACTCCAGCATGGCCGAGTGACTGGTGTTCACTGTCTGATCCATGAGCTGCCGCAGCAGGGCTGGTGCCTCTTGAGCTACAAGACAAAACAACACCTCTGTTTTACATTCCTGTAACTGTGGGGGTTTAATTATCTTCCTTACCAGAATTTTACTCATGTAAACAGCTATGGCTGTCCTAGCAAGTTTATCATTCATGGAATTCATTTACCATTTGAGTTTGCTTAAGAGCATCTGGGGTGTACAGAATACCCTGCTACCCAGTGATAGCAGGTTATGATGACCATGAAGACTTAGTGGTGACACTGTTTAAAAGATTTCCTCTGTTCCATAACTGACCACATCTGTTTATGGAAAGCAACTAGTTTCTATGAAAGCTCAGAGTCTTGCATCACAAGGAGAAATGAACTTTGACACCAAAGTTTCAGCAGTTAGCAGGATACTCCTGTAACTCTCATAGCAAAGTATTTCTGTGTGACTGGCAGCACCATGCAGCTTTGTGCAGCGTGGTACCTGCGAATGTGGCTGCTCTCATTTACTTACTTTGAAGAATACACTTACAAATTCCATTCAGCAAACACATCATCTAAAACCAGAAACCACAAGCACAAAAACATTGTGTTACATGTCCCAAAACCTGCATAAATTCTTCCACTTTCGCATTGCACATATTTGGCTGAGCACAACAAGGCCTGGCTGTACCACACCGCAGCCCGACTGCCAGAAGTGCATTGGTGAGAAATGCACCCATCTCCTCCGGCAGCCACACACATTGGAAACCCTGGCAGCAGGGGCTGAAGCTGAGTGCTAGCAGCCCACACAGCACAGAAACATTGCTCCTGTTTTACTTTTATCTACAGACACTCATCTGAACGCAATATCCTGAAACACATTTCCATGGCAGTCAGTGACAGTGTGTACTGGAAGCGCGTCTCATCTGCTCTGGTCCTGCTGGAGGGCCTCCGAGAAGGGCATTTCAAAAGCACTCTGAAAACAACATGTTAAAGTAATCCCTGAAAGAAGCAAAGCAACAAATCTTTCTCATCCTTATTTCAACCCTTTGGCACTCCTTTCCCCATTTCATACAGAGCTGAAGGCTGTTCTGACAAAGACCAAGATATTTGCAATGTTTATGCACAGTGTATGGCAACATCTTTCTGTCACATTTGCAACTCTCACATCATAATTTTTGTCATAGAGAATCCAGAGAGCTCCTGAGGAAGTCTCACAGATGCAAATGCTCTGAAGATTCCCTCAAATTGCCCAGTCTTGAAAGAACCAATTATTTGCAGTCTTTCCCTTCAAAGACACTGCCAGGATCAGCAGTTACTAACATGGCAAGATACACATCACAAAACATGTAATAAAACAAAACAAAGCAGATACTAACTCTTCGCAAATATTTTTTTTTTTTTTAAATTGCAATAGATATCAGTACACCAAGTTTAAGATTAGTATCATCTGAATTTAGGAGATTCTGTGTTTGGAAGATTATTCTCTGTCCTTTCAGAAAAACTACTATCAGACATGTCCATCTTCACAATCATTCTGTTACCAGCTGCAGAAAAAAACTCTCCAGAAATATTAAGCACCTTATGCAGTATGCATATGAACCCCATGGTAATAAAAGCACCTTTAAAGTAGGCTATCTTTGCTATGCTCTTCCCCCTTGAAATTAATTCCAGCATATTCATGACCCTGCAAATATCAGTTTGGGCTTCTTTGAGCTACAAGTCTGTATTTTCCACAGGCAATGTTATTATTTCATTTACAGTGTAGTAGACCATTTGTTCTCTCTTCCCAAACAGTAATAAGAGCTCATGAGAGAGGCTGTAAATTCTTCATTAAACACCTACGCAATGATATGGTCAACAATATTTGCCTTGCAGCCAAGAAGACTGCCCTTTTCTCATTGATACCTCACCTCAATTTTCACACAGGTCTCATTTTTCACAATACTGTCTATGAGAAGGCACCATCTGACACATGTCCATGTACACACACTGGGAAGAACTCCTCATTTAACACTTATCAGCAGTCCCTGATGGACACCCCAGCCCAGACATCCAAAATGAAGGCGGACAAGATGACACAACAAAGGCAAAACACACTTCTGTGAGTTATTTGTGATTAATTTTAATTTGTTTATAGCCATACACTAAAGATGGGTTTTCATATTAAGAAAAACTTTTTTGCTCAAAACTTATATCCAGTCACCAGTCACATACTTTCAATAATTTCTCTGCTGCAATCAGCTGTTTTTTTCAAGGACTTAGTCAACTTGAGGATTATTCTCTTTTGCAAACCATCCATTTTCTCCCATTCATTTTTGCAGTGAAGCCATGGGGGGGAAGCTTCCAACACCCATCTCCACTTGCCCCAAAGCCAAGGGGCTGGCCTGGCCAGCAGTATGCACCGTGCAGGGCTCAGTGCCCAGGGCAGCCCCAGGGCTCATGCCCAGTCCTTGTGGCTGCCCACAATCCCTGCCCTGCTGGGCCCAACTCTGCTCTCAGTGCCCCTGAGGAACTTCATCGTAGGCAGAGTTTGGTCCAGGGGAGTGACAGGAGGGGTCACAAAGGGGAGAAGGGGATGATAGTGTCAGAGCACTCTCCTGACCTGGGGTGGTAAGGAGGGAATATTTGCATTTCCAAAAGAAAACAATGGCAAATGAGGGGAAAAACATTACAATTTGTTAATTTTGGGGCATACTTTTGCATTCCATCCATTTTTGTCCTTTGTTATGCGTATGTTGTCTGTTCACTTATTTTTATTAATCAGTACAAAAATATAAATACAAGCTTTAATTTTAACACTTAAAAAACCCCAGGAAATAGAATTCACACCTTTCTCCCTAAATAATATATTACACAACAGAAAGCAGAGAAGCTCTCCAAAACCAATGAGATTCTCCAGTCATCTGAGGACATCAAAAGTGACATCAGTAGCTTTTATCTGGCCACCAAGAAATGCTTTCCTCATCCATTTCCAGTGAAGTTTCTCTGTGCCCCTCAACATGGGCAGCCACATCAGGATGTTACAACATCCTTGCACAGCATGGCCTTCCCAGTGCTGGCTGAAACCAGTCTGGCAGGGACATCCACCCAGCAGTGTTACACACCATCACAATTCACAAGTTTCACAGAGGAACAGTCTTAATAGCCACATCTCTTTTTTTGGACCTGATCTTATATTGCCTGGCAATTGACTGCTACAAGTCATCAAGCTCCAGCTCCCAAGGCCATGGAAAATTCATAACATCCTGTCATCACCTCCCACCTTGCCATCAAATGTCTTCTTACCAAACAGCCTCACAAAAAAGGGGATTTTCTATTGTAATTCTTTTGAAGACTCGCAAATGCTGAGGAATGCGCTTGCCCTGTTTTAAGCAGTTACCAGTGATTTCACTTGTTTTTTAGGCATATTTTAGAAAAAAAGAGACCCAGGTCTCTTTGCAAGAACACATTGTTTCTGGAAGCCATCACACTAATAATGAACAAAAGAGCTACTGTATACAAGCAGGCTATAGGTGACATTTTGAGATATAAATGATTATTCTTTTCTTTACTCTGACAACTTCCAGGTTATCAATTGTTTTCTAAGCATTTTAGGCTCCATGAAACTGGCATTATGGGGAAATGCTATTGTTTACCCTTTCACACTTGACAAAAGCAATTCCCACGTGAAAGACAAGTTTAGCCGTGGGACACAGTCTCGATACCTAAAGGAGGAAATAGTCTGGTGAGTTCCCAAGCGCAAGAAACTGTCATGTTGTCACCCTCTATTTTAAAAGCACAGCCACTTTGTTCCTTTGCTGTAGCTATTTTGGTCACTATGGTCTGTTTTGTTATGGCTTATGTAAATGCTATATAAATGATCAATCATAAATGTAACCAAAATAATAAAAGCTATGTATTGTAAAAAAATAAAGTTATCAGATCTATTAAAAATAGTAACTTCTTCCTTATACAGAATTTATAATACACAGAAACATTTCATAGCAGAATCGTGACGAAGGAAAACAAAGGGGGAACACTCACAAGGAAGTTTTAGGTTGCCCTTAATTCTCCTTCAGCAGTTTGGCTGGTTCTTAATCCCCATAATAAATCCAGTTTTCATTTGCATACCAAAAGCGATGAATATCTTTAATGGTTTCCATTTTGAATTTGTATTTTTAAAAACATCTTAAAGAATTCACTGTGCTAGCTGCAACCTTGTCAGTCGTGTTAGTGTAACATTTCTCATTTAGTAATATAATTACAACATTACAAATTCCTGTATCTTTGGGCCAGGAGCAATAGTCACACTTTTGTCAGTAGCTTTTTACATTAGTGCAGAACTGCCTTTAAAAATTGACCAACACAGCAACTGGAAGTCTACCTGGATTTATTTGGAGAAACACAGTTCACTTCTGTCAGTTTAAAAATTGTCATTATTATAAATGATATGATAGGTCTGTGCATTATATCAACATTTTCATTTCTTCCCTGCATACTTCCTTTAGAAGATACTTCTTAAGATTAATGCACTTTAGTGTAGAAAATGATGTCAAATAAATAAGCATTAGAACTTGCTCAGCAGGTAATATTTATAAGTCCATCAAGATTAGATTAAAATAAAAAATATATAGTCCAGTCAATCTCAAACTGAATTGTGGTCATTCCACACATTAACATTAACTTATTAAATGTCCATTGTTGACTGAAAACACCAGTTTTTAAAGTTAATCAGTTTATTCAGCTTTGACACTTTTGATGAGGCTGATACCAAAGTGGAAGAAAAGATTGATCCAAAGTTTTCCTTATTGCTCAGTAGGAGACAGCAAGACAAAAAATAACAACATGCAAAATGTAGCTCAGGGGATCTTCCAAACCCCAGCTTCCACGTGCCTTGTCAAAGCAGAAAACACCCGTCTGAACTCAACTGGAAGCTCATGCGTTACGATTTGTTTGCTATTCCTTCTAGGTCCAACCCATGGGGGAATGTGCACCACCTCAGGGCCTGAAAGGTAGCAACAGCAATAAAAAATCAAGATGATATGAGACACCCGTTACTCTTTAATGAGTCCTTTAATGTTTTACATTGCTTTGTGCTGTACAATCATTCCTTGTGCTTTTATATTTGAGGATCCGAGAGTAAACAGCCTTTTTGTTGCAGTGCTCACCTCTGATTGTAACGTCTTTCTTTTGAACCACTTCTTTCCCCGTGTATATGTTCCTTGCTCGGCAAGCATAGGTGCCCGAGTCTGCCAGAGAAACATTCTTGATGGTCAGGGTGAGAGTGATGGAGTACTCCTTCTTTGGTGACCTTCTTGTTTTTGTTTGATTGTTGACCGTCCTCGGTAGAACCCAAGCAATGTCTTTGTACAGGAATTTGTTGGCTGAACAGGATAATACCAAATTCTCTCCTTCAATGGGCATTTTTTCCAAACTAATGTGGAATCCACTTGGTACATCTGTCAAAAATCAAGAACACTTTTTAGTTTATACAAAAAGAATGAGCCAAAATGAACTCAACATATATTTTCCCCTTTATCAGGAAGCCTTTGAACTAATCAATGTCATTGTCTTCCTGCTGAAGTCTCTAATCTTTCCTTTCATACACTAGGATCCAGCTATTCTTATAAGTTGTCTTGGAGCTAGGAGACACTTGGGCTCAGACATCAGTTGGTGTAAACTGAATTTGCTCTTGTAAGTAATGAGCTTGTGTAAAAGTTATGCCAACTTAAGGCAGGCTAGGGCAAGGTACCAAAAGCAGAATTATTTAAAGACAGCACAGTGGGACTATGAAAAAGGAAAAAAAAATCTGATCTCAGCTCCAGCTTGTGAGGACATGAGGGAGAATGAATCTCCAGAGGACAGTAGATAAATACTGCAGCTTATCATGCCTGGTTATATTGTTTTCTTGCTGTTCATGAGTACTCAGACAAATTATGGCTATTTCTTAGAAATGTTTCAAATCCTGAGAAATTACTGTATTTGTGATTACACGTGTGAGATTTCCCTTGGAACAGATGTATTTACCCTCCATATACTTAAAGTGTGTCAGCTACCCAAGAGAAAAGTAGAACCAGCACCTGCTGGCTTCAGAAGCCAACTGTCTTCAGGCAGCACTAGGATGAAGATGACTCTCTTGAGGCTGCTTGGCATTAAACACAGATGAATAATATTTCCAACTAAGAGACATCAACAGTTGTAGCCTCAACCGCTTACTAAATGTAAACATGACTTAAGTTTTCTCAAGGATTTTTCACAGCAGATAGTTCAGGCAGGAATAAATTAGCCACTGATGTGAAAAGTCATACTTGAAAGAGTCATGCTTGCAGTTCCTTGTAATGGTACAGCAGTTTCCTCCACCTGGGGAGCAATGCAGACCTACAGCCACACCAGTGGCCTCCCAGCTGCCTCCACCTGGGGCTCAACCCTCCAGCAAGGGAGAGTTACATCACTGACCTCAGTGAAAGTAAAATCTAGTTCCTGAGAGAAAGTACTTCCAACTTTTACTCCTAGAGTGCAACTTCTCTTGGTTTATTTGTAGCCAATATTCTGATAAAGTCATTTCCTTCTCCTCGGTCAAGTGACATCAACTTTGGCCATTTTCAATTGTTCTTTCACTGCTAATTGCTACAGCACTTGGCTGTGAACTTGACTTAAAATCACAGAATTGTCACGGTTGGAAAAGACCTCTAAGATCACTGTGTCCAACAGTCAACACAGAAAAACCACCATGCCCACTAGAGCATGTCCTGAAGTGCCACATCTATGTGAGTTTTGAATACTTCCAGGTATGGTGACTTCACCACCTTCCTGAGCAGTCCATTCTAGTGTGTGACTACTCTTCCAGTAAAGAAATTCTTCCTAATATCTAGCCTAAACCTCCCCTGGTTGAACTTTAGGGCATTTCATCTAGTCCTAAACCATAAACATGGTTTCATCTTTCATAAGGGAGAAATATAGTTTCTTTTCCTGTCTCTTAGACCATGAAAATCTCAGTGCTGACTTTCATCCAGTTCCATGCTTGCCCACATCACTTTGGCTTTAGTGTCACAGCAGCAGGGACACATAAAGAGTAGATCTCCAGTGAATAATATCCCACACTTCCTTTCAATAAGCTCCTTCACTGATTGACCAATCCATCAGAAAGCTTCTCCCTAAATCCCCATTTTACATACTGAGCTGCCTTGCCTCCCAAGGGGAATCACAAACATGACCTGTTCACTGCTGCCTTTCAAAGTTCTGCCTGTTGAAAGTCTGACAGTAGTTGCTCCTCTTAATGTCCTCATTTTCACACTTAGCCCTGAGTGTTAAAAACAGGGTAAATGAACTCCTATTATTCCTGGAGTGAAATTACTCCTCCTTCCAGGGGAGGCCTGATTTCTGTCATTTGAACTCATTGCAGAGCAGAGCCAAGTATGTGCCTGTCACCAGCTGCACTGCAGGTGTGTAGCTCAAAGACCAACCTAATGGAAGCAGCAACACTAACATATTAGAATGGATATCAAAGCCTGTGTGTTGACCTGTTCCTCTTCTATGTCATTGAATCCCCTTTTTACTTCTCTCCAACAAACAGAACTATAGAAAAACTTCAAATTTAGTGAATTCATCTACCAGGGACTATCATCAGCACCCTTTTTAAATATGCAAGGGCACGCGATGCCAGATCCTTGTCTTAGTTAAGAACATGTCAACTGAAGTGCTACTAAGATGAAACCTTTGCCTACAGAGGTTACAGCATATCTAGCCTGCGTCATAAAGATGTAGATGTCTACTTGAACTTAGTTATTTCATGTATGAGCAAAAGTTTATAGCCCAAGGAATGACACAGGAACCTCTAAGGGCAATGTAACCCATCACCTTAAGATGAGTCAAATTCCATAGACCCTGATCCCTCAGGTTTTATTAGGAAGAGACTGTACATGACAAGCTTAGGCTTAGATATCTAACTTCAAGGTTTAAAAGTTGGATGAAGTGACTCCTATGTTTCATTTTGTCAAAAAGGACTGAATTCAAGCATGCTTAAATTCAAGCAAGGGTCCAAAATCTTGATCACAGATAAGTATTTCGATGAATGAAATTGCTGTATCTTACTCACAGTACATCTCAAATTGTTCTGTTATGTGCTGGGAAGGCCATGATATGGGTCTAAAATATTGCAAAGTTTTGGCTTTTGTAGATGCCAGTACTCAGAAAATGTTACGAAGAGCCAAGAAAAATTCTGTAGATGATACTAGATATCCCCTGGGACTGAGGTGAATGAACTATTTTTAACATTAAATATTAGCGTGCCAATATTAGCAGAATAATAGAGTTGCAATTATTTTCATGTTCTCAGGTATGGAGCTCTTCCGTGAAGAAAGACTATTTTCTGAATAAATCTAGCGACAAAAGCAAAATTCACAGGATTCCAAAAGAATCATTTGTTTAAAGGCTACATGCCCCCTAATATACGACACCTCTCATGAATTGTTACAGGCTCTGTCTAGCTAAATAATGTGGCTGGGAATAATGTAAAAGGGTTTTATTTACTTTAGTGATTTGAAGCTTCCTGTGGAAATAGCTCCCAGGTTTCCTGATGGAAGATTTTGTTTATCTTTGCCAAGCACCATCAGGAATCTCAAAATAAAATGCGCTTAGTGACATTGGGAAACCAGGGAGATAAGGCAGAGCTGTTCCTGTTTCACCCTCTGTAATTGCAAACACACCCATGGGCCTGCTGTGTGCCAGCAAAACAGCCTAAAATGTAGGGGAAGGGGCAGGCTGGAGGGAAGGGGGCTACCAGACTTAAATTTGGCATAAAGGTGGCATACAGAAACTGTTTCTGTACCAGTGAGCAGGACAACTTTCAGAAATCACCTTTCCACATTGCTTTTATATAAAGCTACTTCTGTGCCTTAAATAAAGATATGCTTTTAGAAATAAGTCAGTGTGACAACACCCCAAAAAAGTCCATATGACAGAGGGGAAGGAAAGGAAAAACTACAGCAGAGCCCATGGACTTCGTATCCTACACCCTCAGGCAGAGGGTATAAATTACACAACTCTCAAACCTCCCAGAAACATACACACAAAAATTGCACTTCAAGCTCAGAAACAGTGAGGTTTACAGTAACTTAAGAAAGGGCTTGTTCTTACTAGGTCCTCTCTGCTATACTTTCTTGCACTTATTTCCTCATATATACCTTTTCTTGAAAGGGTGGAGCATGACATTGCCAGATAAGAGGACAAGCTTTGCCTTCCCACCACCTTCCCAACCATTTCTGCCAATAGAAAAGAGACTCTTACACCATCACAGATGCTTCACTGGAGCATATGTGTTTTCTAATTCCCAGGACAAGGCTTGAAGGAATTTGCTCTCATGGAAAGGGATTCTTCCTGTTCAGGACAGGCTTTGTCTCCATCTGCTCTTCGGAGTCCTTTCTGGCTTGTGCCTTTTACCAAAGGCAGCAGTTCCCCTTCCTACAAGGGATCACCTTCTCTTTCTTAGACACTGCTCTTACACTTCTGTGTGTTCCAGCCTAGATTCATTTGGCGCCAGCAGACCCAACAACATAAGATAAACTAACCCCAAGCTGTCACATGAGACTTGAAGTATCGGTTTTGGACTCATCAGAAGGAAATACTTTGCAGTGTCCTGTTCACATTAATCAGCATTTAGGGCTCTCATTTTTTAAATCCCTCAGTGTGTTTTTCAGCAAATGCTGGACACATTCGTTTCATTGACATGAAACGCAGGCAGTTACCCAGCAGTTTGGTCTCAGCCTGATGGAGAAGAATTATCATTACACCAAGCAAGCCCCAATGATGTGCTATTTGCGCAAACCAGAAGAAAGAGCCCAAACTGATTTTTGTAAGGACAAACCAGCAGTATTGTTTAAACAAACTGCTTTCAGTCAGTGTCCCTGAGCATCAGTGATTTATCAGGACTTTCCATGTCACACAATTGAAGTGCTCAGCTCCAGGAACTCAAAGGACAAATACATTTCAGCTTCATCACCCTATACAGAAGTTTGCCACCAGCCAAGATATTAAGAATTTCCAAGACACAATAAAACAGCCACTCCTCCTTATGAACATCAGCCAAAACAAGAGTCTTCAAAGGAAAGTCAGAATATTCTGCAGATTCTCATGCAAGCATTGGTATCAAGGAGAAGGATTTCCTTCTACCCCTGGTTGTGATCTAAGAATTGGAGATCTAAGTTGGAAAACTAGCTCTTTGATGCCACAGCACTAAAATACCCAAAACCACCATCACAGCTTTGAAAAGGGTATTTGGGTACAGTGAATGGTTTCAGGATCTTCCATATTACATTTTGAAGACTGAGGAGTAAGAGCTAGAGAAAGCCAAATTCAGCATCTTGCACATTTAAAAGAGCAACAGGCTGAGCAAGTAACTCCTAGTGACTGCTCAAAATTCCACATGAAGTCCCCCCACACAGCTCCATTGTCATGTTAACTTCTGGAGAGCACTGCATCGTTATTTAGCTCTCTGTCCCAACAGATACAATGTACGTATAGGGACAAGACCAAAACTTTGATTTGGGAGGAGGGACAGCAGTCACCTTCAAGGTGGCAAATTTTGTTGTCACATCCATTAGCAGAACACCAAGATGTTCTTGTTTCTGCATATGAACAAACAACCTGTCTATGTGTCACTTGTCTGTTTATACTTCAATAACTAATTTTTATGCTTGTTACTAGTTTTCTATATTTAAAGTTCTATATCCATATATCTAAATGTGAACTGTATTACTAGAGATAGTCAGGGTATTAAAAAATACACTTTTTGTCCACAAAGTTGAGAGAACAATTTTCAAAGAAGGTTTCTTTCTTTTTTTCAATCAAATCTAGTGAGTGTTTATATACTCTCTTTTGATATCACTCAGTGTAATAACAGAATGAGTTTTACAAAAATCACTTATTAGAATGATGACAGACTGTCAACAAAACCAGATAAGAGAAACAACAAAAATTAAACAGGATACATTCTTTTTCCTTTTGAGCTTCAAAATAATGATTTTGAGATTAAAGTAGCAGAATGTTTTAATCTTTTTGTCTTTTCTCATATTTTGGAATTAATTGCATGTCTTTAATGACCTACACTGGAAGTTATCATCAACCTAAGTGCTCTGTGAGCTACCATTTTGTTAACAAAACTAAAACCACCTTTTACCAGAAAACAAATATTTTGCTATGGCACCTGCAGACATTATGCTGCGAAATCACGCAGTAATTATACTCAAAAACTCTGTGGTTTTTTTTTCCAGTAGTTCCTGGAATCAAATATTTAATAATTTGTTTCTGAGCCTGCAAACACTTGCATACACCTAATAATGAAAAAAAACCCAAACAACCTGCACATATCGTTGTGTGTGCAGCTAACACAATGAGTCTTCTCAGTGCCATGGCCAAGTGACATCCAAGGTTGTCTTTCTCAGAAGAGAGAACAAAACTCTGGACACTTTTCTACCTACAAGTTGCCATAGCCCCTGAGATCTGTGAGAGGATTCCCAGGCACTCCAGACATCCCCCCTCTGGCACCAGGCTTCCTGCAGATGCTGACACTGCTCTGGGCACCACGCTGTGAGATCTGGTTGGCAGTAGGATGAGGCTGTAGGCACCACCAGTGTCACACACGAAACTGGATTACCAGTGTGTGAGAATACAGGAAAATTTCATGTGTGGAATGATTTCATAGGCTGGGTGATTTAAAAGGGGGAAATTACAGGTTGCTAGGTCTGTGAGCAGCTTGTGTCATGGTGGGACACTTGATGGAGGGATGCATCATTCACCAAATCTGTTGTCCTTGGAAATCCAGACCACCTGCTGTGAAAAACCCTTCCAGGATCGTGCAAAAACATGGTAGGAGTTTACAGATTCACACACTGCAATTCTCAAACTGTCATATATGAAAAAACCACAAAGGTCTAACAGTTATTAATCCCAGGACCAGGAAATACATTTGGCTCTAGTGGGGACTAGATCTTACCTGTTACGATAAAGCTGACATTTCTTTCAGCTTTTCCCACTTTATTGGATGCCACACAGCTGTAGATTCCAGAAGATTTGGCTTCAGCTACAACGAGAGTGCTAGCAGTCTGTGAAAGAAAGAGAGGTTTAGCTCTCATTGGATCAGGAACTCAGCTAAATCTTCCCTTCTCTTTCCTAAGTCACCATTGACAGTCCCATGATTCAATGACGGGCACCACTGGGGGTTATCTAAAGGAGATGCCAGTGTGTACAGTTTTGGAAAGGGTGGAAGGATAACAGAAAACATGGCTCTTGGGAGACCCTCATCCTATTAGGGCTATCATAACAAAAAAACACCCCCAACCTTTGAATGTGTATTTCAGGTCGATTTAGCTCTTGCTGCTGATACAATGATAAGCTACAAAACATGAAATGTGACACAAAATGGTTCACCCAAGGAGATGAGCAGACTGTAGGGAAGCCAGACTGCAATGGGGATAGGTGGGAATGTCTCAGGCACTTGGATAATGCTGGGAAAAAAATAGCTTTTCTTGGCATTAAATGCTTTTGATTTCTCTTTCCTTTTCTCATATCTCAGATGAGAAAAGCCAGAGGCAAAAGAGATGTTTACTCATCCTCTTTTGAAATATTTCTGTTTCCTGGACTTAATATTTCTATTATAAAATAATAATAACATATCGGGTTTCTTCATGTATTCTATCACCACCTTCAAAAGGTTCAGCACACTATTTTCACATAGTGATATGGCTTGGAAGGCAAGATTTCACAAATCCAGTGACTAAAAAGACCTGATGTGTGTTTAGAAAAATAAAAATCATTGTAATAATAAGACTTAGACCTTGATGGTGACGGAAAGCCATTGTTTAATAGCTTGGGCACTAAGTGAAAAGAAGGTCATGCAGAAGCAACTCAGGTGTCATTCTGATATGGAGCTGAGCCATGAGGCACACCCGTGAAGCTCAGCAGTGGGACATACTCTCACATACACCTTAGTAGCTTCATTTTCTGTCTTGCTGTCTCCATTTTACTTCTTCTGGTTGGCCATAGTTACAGACAGAGCTGGGACAGTGATGAAAGGAAATTGTATAGCCACAGAATCCCATTGTTTGGAATTGGTTTTCCTAGAAGCCTTCAAAACTATTTTTGTGCAATTAATACATTCTTTTAAGTCTGCCTAAGTGCTGGAGTCCAGAGGCAAGCACAGAGGGTGAGTCAGTAATAACTAAGAACCAGTTATCTACATTTCTACACAAACACTGGATGAATATTTGCACACTTCTCTGTCTCTTAGTCAGAGAACTCATGGCTATTCCCAAACTCCTTATTGAACCCCTAAATATTACAGATCTTCTGACTTCCCAAAACATTCTTTAGTAGCAAGAGTCTGTTACTTTTCCTAGTACTTGAAAAACCACAGTAGAGTCAAGTTGTTTGATTTTGGCTTGTTTGTTTTAGAAAACTGCCCTATGGCAAATTCAAGACTACAAATGATGCTAACAGCACCTCTACCTCATTAAGCTGTCTCAACAGTCAGCTAACCTGTATGCTAACAAATTGCACTTCATTTCTAGCTGGAAGCTTTTCTACCCTACCTTTTTGGCTCTGCTGTGAGATGAAAGAGGATCAGTAACACCCGACAGATAATTACATCCCTTAAAAAAAAATAATCATCCTGTTTTGCTAAACTCAGCAGGCTGACCTCTACAAATTCCTAATTATAAAGTGTGGGTCCAGCCCTGTCTATATTTTGTCATTCTCTTTGAATTCCTTCCAGTTTTTAAACATAATTTTGTAAAGTGTGGACATAGGGCCCAGAGGCAGGATTCCTGCAGCTGTTTTATCAACACTGTCTCAGAATAGAAGGAAGTCCCATACCATCTGCCAGAGGGCTAACATGGGTGGTGACACACTATTTCTGCCATCATAGACTTTCCACCACAAAATTAGACACTTTTGGGTTAGTTGGTATTACCTCATAGCAACCTTAACCAGGTAGTCCCAGGTAGTAACAGTGACCTAAAATGAATAATGAGAACAAAGCTCTTGCTCCCTGTCTGTAGGACACCTGTCTTTATCCTACTACATCCAGAACAGCATTTCTCAGCTTGAGAAATTCATGTCAATTATTCCTCCCACCATTAGTTGAAGGGTTTGGAATTATTTTTGTAGTATCAATCTATATTTTGCCCTGATGCTATCAGGTATTAATTTTAATGAAAAACTGATTGTGCTCTCCATCCAAGCTTTACTGCTCCAGCCTTCTACGATGTGTTTATAACTTCAGTTCCACTGAGGATGGCACACATAGTTATGCTTAAGCAGTATGACTGCAGTTACTGACTGGAGTGATTATAGATTATGCCTTTTCTTGAATATTAAATGACCCTAGAGAACATTCTTCATCACTGAAATTCGGTAATTTACACTGAACGCTTTTCTACAGCACTGTTTTGGTTTCGACCAATTTGCACTGCCTCATATTTGAGTCAGTCCTCTAGCACAGGCAGAGGATTACTCCCAACAGGCAACTTGCATGCAGCCAACATCTTTTGGAGTGCAAGGGAAATAAATGTTACGAACACAGTCCTTAGTGCCAGAGAGCATTCACTGGTATGTTTACTTGACTAAGGCAGAGAAAGCCATAGGACCTAGGAAAAAGCAAGACTTAACTTTGCAACAGAGCAGAATACTTTAGAGACAATATGTCTCTGCATAAATCTTTTAGCTTATAAATGAGTCATAAGGATAAGATAACATCTCTTTAAATAGTTCATGAGCCCTCCAGTGGTGCAGTCTGTGTTCTGCATTGTGGATGCCAGCCAAAACCCACCAGATAAGCACAGTGTACAAAACTAAGCCTGGCATGTTGTTGTTTATTGAGCAATTATGGCTGTATGAGATCAGTTCATGCTGTATGGTTTCTCTATACAGCTATTGCTGCTAAAGGAGCAAGAGAAAAAGTTTGCACAGCCTTATGTCATCTGGCTTCGTAACAGAATTTCAGGCCTGGCATTTGTATCCCTGGTAAATAGAGAAAATCTGAATCCAGTTGCCCTGACCAGACAGAACAGGGCCAAACCTTCCTGGCATGCTGGACATACGGAGCATCACCTGTCCATAAACCTCATTTACTACCAAAGCCCTGATCCTTTATTCCTCCTTTCTGCAGTCACCTCCTCAGCTGAAGCACTACACTGGAGGCAAGGGAAGGCAAGACAGCTACTACCTCAGAGCAAGGGAAATAACTCATAGTTTGCCGCTGCTTCTGCCTGCAAATAAAAAAGGCATTGAGCAGAAATCCTGAGAGATGAAAAAGGAAATTACTGGCTTGTTAATGGTCGAAGCTGATGAGGAGAAGACTGAGGAGGTAAGAGGGTGCAAAGCAACTGGCACGATCATTGTGCTTGGAGACAGGATGGGCCTTTTTTTTTCCCCTCCAATTTTGCTTGAAGTTCTTTTTTCTCATAGTAGCTCAGGTAGAGGATTCCCACTGCTTTAGCTGATGGCAGAAAAGCAAAAGGAGATTCCAGAAAATGGCTGGTAACTTAGCTCTTTCCTCGCTCCTATAAGGCCTGTAAAGACAGGCCTTGTTTACAGGCATAAACATGCTCCATCCAGAGATTGCTGTGCTGCCTTCTCTACACAGCCCATACATTTAAAAAACAAAATAGTGTTCTTTCAGCATTGAGCAGGGGAGTGCAAAACTGCCAAATACTGTCAATTTCTTCCTAGTCATGCTTTTAAGAAAACACGTTTGTTAAAAAAACAGAAGGGAAATAAAGTAAAATATGTTCTCCTCACCTCCTTGGATGTGTCTTTGGCTAAAGGAGTATTATTTAGGAAGATCCAAGATGAAATATTGGCAGCACACCATTGGACTGGACTGCTTATGCCAAAGATATATGATCTGCATGCCTTGTATATTCACAAGGACTGTCAGTGCAAAACATCTGGGCAAAACGTTTCACCTTAAGGTCCACCACATAAGAAACACCAGATATCTTCAACAGCAGGACATGAGTGCAGACAAGAGAGCACCCTGGTGCCAGAAAGGCAAGTCACTGCTGCTTAACAAGCACAACTTGTGGCTTCCCTCTGTATCCTGTGCTGTCCCTCTCAAAAAGGCCACAAGACTGAATGCACCCATGAGGAGATCAGGCTGCAGACAACCCTAAACCCTAACCCTAACCCTAATGGCCCATGGGACCAGGGCCATTTGCAGAGGGAGGAAGCACCCAATTCATATGTCCCTCCCGCACTGAGCAAGGGGATCAATTTCAGAAGCCAGAGGGAGCCACAGCTTGGCAGAGGCAGGTGTCAAGTTCTGATGGATTTAATCTCACAAGGGCTTGATTCAGCTAGCACCTCCCAGCAATCTGCTTAAAAGTGTTGACAGCAACTCTTGTAGCACTCAAGAAAGCTCCAGGAGAAGTTACGATGTGCTGAGAGGAAAGCTATGCTCCCACAACTATCTTTAGCCTGGCTTCCTAGGAAGATCACACTGTCTGTCCATCTGTCTGCCAGCCTGTCCCTCTGTCTGCTAATATCCTCTCCTTACCCACATTCTTGGTAATTTTTGAACCTTTTCCCCATTTCATCCAAAATTAAAAGACAACTCAAAGTTCATACAATCCCATGCATTTCATGAAAACCAGCTGTTGGGTAGAGGAGAAAGATCAAAGCGAGTTATGTTGTAGTGAATTAAACATCTTTCTTTTCTGCTTTGGGTTCCAGACGGTAAATCAGCACAGATGTACTTGGCCAGACACCTGGCATGTGTAGGGAATGAGAGCAAACACAACACATGCTTCCTTGTCTCATCAGTAGCAAGTGGACATGGAAGACAGCTCGATGTTTAGGGCTTTGCAGGGGAGATGGACTCATTCTGGTTTTCATGGTCATGCCATATGTCCAAGAAGGAATAACTCTTTTGATTATCTTGCACTTCACATTCATGTTGGACCCTCCCAGCTTTTAACAGTATCCTCAGTAAGCACATGCCAGGTTGACCCATCATTTCCAGCCAAACCAGAGATGGACAAGAGCGAGCCTAGGTTTGGTCTTGCACAATCTTGTTACAGGGTCATTATTTCCATTTACCCTGAAGTCAAGTGGGACCACTAAAATCTTGTGTCAATAAGGTACCTATGCAGTAGAAAACAAGGCCATACATAGACACACACATGGAATGATTAACCAAAACTTCATGCATTGCTGCTCATTATACATATTTCCTGGAGTCATGCACTATGACCAGTGCATACCCAGATTTCATGGTACCTCTAATCGTCAGTGGGACCCCAACATTTGCTAGCAGCAGAGGGATGGGACAGTCAGGGACCTTCTCTTCCATTTCAGGCTCTCAGGAATGTTCTATAAGGTTACTGCCCCCCAAAAGGAGAGTTTTTGTCCTACTCCTTCTAACTTTTCAATGTGCTCAACTACCCTCCTGTCTACTGCCTCCTTCCCTTGGATTTAGCATCCTTTCTTCTTGGCCAACACTTCTACTCATGTCTTATGTGAACTGGTCTTCTTAGCACTCTTCTGCTAATTTTCCAAGCCCAGGGTCTTTTAGAAAAGACATCTCCCGCAGCTCTTTATCCCTTGTGCCCTTGTACAAGGAGTACTGACTCCTCCTTTCAAAGCTGTTGATAAACTTGTGTGTGTTTGCACACACAGGAGAAAACATGTGCCCAGTATGTATGCACAGATACCAATGAATGCACCAGCTCTTTGTATTCAGGACATTCATGGACTGACATTTTAATGAAGACTGATCATGCTAATTATAATAATAATCAGTATTAGCCCTGAGTCATACATAGCTGTAAGCTTTAGCTGGGAATACTGAGAAGTGATGGGTTTGAGCATCTGAGTGGCATGAGAGTGTCTGTGACTTGTTTACATGATAAGCCTAAGAATAGCCCGACTTTGTAGGAAGTCACTGAAATGTCCAACAAAATTAGAATGAAAATTTTGGGTGGGGGAATTGAATCATTTCAAGAGTTGCCTTATGATTAAGTATTATGGCTTATGTTACTAAGTTCTTCCATTATACCACTCGAGTCTCTCAATGTCTGTTTAGAGAGGTTTCAGCGGAAATGTAATTAAAACACTGCTGTTGTCACAGTTTCTATGTCACCAGAAGAATAATGTACCACAGGCTTCCTGCACTTCTTTAACCATACAGACACAGGGTCTGAGGTTTTTCTAACTTTAAAAAAATACTTGTGGCTACCTTGATAACCACAGACAAACAAACAACCAATCAACCTACCACAGTGAAAAGCCAAACTGCAGAGACTCAGATGTTGCACATACAGGAAACAGGTGGAATGGGCACAATGTCTTTAAGCAAGGTGAAAACAGCAACCTTGATTGCTATAAGAAACCTTTTGACCATTCCTTGTTCATCTCTTCCCTTGATTACAATAACCTCATCCGGTGGTCACCCCCATTTCTCCTTTCATGCTAACTCAAATGTGCAACTTTTTGAGTGTCTTCATCCATTTCCTACTGCTTTGTCTCCTACATCTTTGTTGTTTCCATTGAGCTTTGAGATTGTTTTTACCATACATGCTACACTTGGAGGTGGAAGTGGGGTAGACACTGTTTAGATAGCAGGACTCCATTGCTACGGAAGTGCCTCAGAGAGCTGTTCATAGCTGCCTGCAGTAGCAGAACTGCTCTCAGTAGCAGTCCATCCAAGCCAGACCCTTGTGATGGTGTGCTGCATTCAGTGAGCTCAGTGCTATTAACTGTCTTAGAATACCCCAGCAGATGAGGGAGGGTTTTGTCTGAATTGTATCCCTTTGACTATGCTCTAGTAGGCCAAGAATGACCTTTGGACTGCAAAGAGTGAAAAGCTATAGACTCCCATAAAAAAGAAAAAAATCCTGGATGCTCTAGAGCAGCTTGTGTGCACACAAGTCATGCAACTCACAGCTTGGCCAGGAACCCAGGCTTATAGGCACTTCCTACTCACAATAGCAATCCAGCCATGCTTGAAAAGCTATTGGAAGAGGAGCAGAAATGAAGAAAACCTTAGAAAAACTGTGAAAAAAACTGAGCAGATAGACTGTTTCACTATCCTCCCTTTCCCCATAGAGACCAGGAGGAATAAAGCAATGTAAGGCAGGCCTTTTGTAGTTGAACTAAACAGCATGAAGGCAAGGAATAGCATGGAGAAGCACTGTTTCACTGCAAAACTTTCACTGTAACGCATGCAGATACCATCCCTTGGTTCATTTCTGGGCACATTTTTAAAAAAGGGGCTGCTTGCCAGAGACTTCAAACAAAACCTGCAGTTCTGTTGCAGGGACCCATTATTAGCACCTTCCTCCAGGGACAAATTTATTTGCTGTTGACTGGAAGTTGCTTTGACAATTTCAGCCACTCCTCTTCCGCTGTCTCCAAAACTCATGGTACACAAGGAGAACGCGGTCTGGTCATGAGACAGCTCCTTCTGCACCCTGTGAGCAGGGAAGACTTCAGCCAGAGCATGGCTAGATTCCTTCTGGAAAATAACTGGTCCTCATCATCTTTTGTTCATCATTCCCCCTTTGGAATAGATGATGTCTTCCTGTGCCTCAAATGATTTCCCTTTCCTCCTTCAAATCCCTCCTTATATCTCATTTTTCATGTGCTTTCCTACGAAAGTGTCCCCTAGGAAGCTGTTTGCTCCCATCTTTGACTTGATCTTTAGGCATGTAGAGGTGGCCAGCTAAATAGAGCAAATGCCTCACTGGGATCCAGCCTGTTCCCATGAGCTGGAACCGTGCCACGAACACCTGTGGCACTTTCTAAATAATATAACAGAAGGAGAAAATGCAGTCCCAGGCCCGATTCTTGGCTGCACGCAAAGACCGATTTAGTCTGCGGTGTGTGAAAGGGCCCTAACATGGGAGTAATTACAGGTCATATCCATTTTCACATGCAGAAGACTGAAGGCAGCCATCAAGGAAAGGAGACCTATGTCCCCAGTGCCCTTAGAATTGCAAAAAGCTTTTCTGTCTCCTTAGAAATGACAGACCTGGAATAAGGAAGGCTTTAAAATTTATAGTCTTTTCAGATGTTACTTCCAAAAACCAAACTAGCCTGTGAAACCAGATGCTGTGACAGTGGCATGGCATTGCACATCTTCTCCTGAACTCCTCTATAGCACAGGCCACCTGGCTGCACCAAATCGGTCTCAAGTCTAACACGTGGAATCACAGAACAGTTCAAGTTGGGAATTACCTAAGAGATCATCTACTCCAACCTTTTTGACGTGGGCAGGGACATCTCTCATCTAGACAAGGTTGCTCAAAGCCTCATCCAGCCTGGCCTTGAACACCTCCAGGGAGGAGTCATCCACAATTTCTCCAGGAAATCTATCCCAGAGTCTTGCCACCCTCATACTGAAAAACTTCTTCCTAAAAACTAGTCTAAACCTATTCTCCCCCAGTTTAAAACCAACTGCCCTTGCCCTGTTGCTGGACACTCTTATGAAAAGTCCCTCTCCAGCCTTCCTGTAAGTTCCCTTCAAGTATTGGAAGGAAGTTATAAGGTCCCCGTGGAGTCTTCTCTTCTTCAGGCTGAACAATCCCAGCCCCCTCACCCTCTCCTTGTAGCAGAGGTGCTCCAGCCCCTGGATCATCAACTCATAAAAGTGCAGTTAATCTAGGGCATCCTTTACTAAAACATCTTAATTTGAAAGTGTAAACTGACGGACAATCCTCCATTGCCCTTGGCATGTCAATCTCACTGGTTTTCTCACATTAGACACCAGCAGACGACAGGCCTACTCATCTTTCAGAAGTGCCTGCATCTCCCCATGGCCCCTAAAGGGATGGTTACCTTGGACTAGACACCTAACATCTCGACAGTGAATGCCACTGGGATGAATCCCACCATGATGCCTCTGTCATCTCTCTGAAACCTTGTTTCTGGAATCTGGATTAATTTGGCCCTTTAAATTTTTGCAAGAGAAGACACGGTCATCTAATAATCTAGGACCCCATCTGTTCATAAAGTCTCTAAAGGGAGCAAATTGTTTAATTCTCATAGAAAAAAACAACAGGAAATTGTGCAATGTCACAGAATGAAGCAAAGATGGCCTGGAAACCTGCTTCTGTGCTCCTAAAACACCCCAAGATACTACAGAACAGCTCTGATACAGTTTATAGGGTGAATCCCACTGCTAGACTCTCTTGGCATGTCACTTACCTTACTATGATTGCATGTAGAAATAAGTACATCTCTACATCAGCAGATAAACACCAAGAATGGAAGCAATTTGCATATATGCAGCTCTTCAGATCTAAACAATATAAAAACACTGGCTTCTTCACTGTTACCTTGATAGCATCTTACAGTGCCTTTCCAACACGTCCCACAGAAAGGTTATCTGCTCCTAGAAATCTTACCTTATTTTTGCCCTCTATTACAGCCGTTCGCTCAGTGATGCTCTGGATCCTGTTTCCTATGTTGCTTCCACCTTTCAGAATGAAAGATCCGTCGGTATAAGAGCAAAAGCCATGCCTGAAGACAACAAACATTGAAGTTTTATTGATTTGGTGAGAGACTGGAACATTCAATACATAAGATAAAACAATTCTTCTGGAGGCAGTGATCAGTCAGGGCAACTGCAGGGTCTGAGATGACCAGGCAAGTAAAGTTACTTTTTATAAAATCTTGAGGTTTGGAGTCTGATGACTGGATCCACTTCCACAGCCCCTCTCTGAATATTGGCTTTCTGAAGTCAATGTTAATGTTTAACCTGCCATGGACTGAGAGGTCAGAATTTACAATCTGAGTCTAATTATAGGGCTGTGCAACATTAACATCCCATTTCCAAAGCTCCTGTTTTCAGCTACTGTCATAGTTCAGGCTTGACATCAAACATGAATTCGTTTTATTTTCAGCCTTAGATTCAAGACAAGTTATATTTGTTTCAAGATCCATTCCATAATACACTGGATGTTGTTTCACTATGTGCACATTCTTTTTGTTACCATGAAAATGATGCGAATTCTCATTTTGGAATGTTTTCTTTACCTGAGTTTACAAAATGGCAAAATATCGATACTGGGACTCAGTGATTACAAGACACACTAAAAATAATTATAATTGTGGAAATTCACAGAACAAAGATAAACAAAAATTTACAAATTACCAAAGGAATTTCAATATTCATTTAATGTGAAAAAAAAAAAAATCAAACTCATGTTAATGTATCAAAATCTCAGAGAAAAAAAGTTTTTGCCTTATGCAACAAATTGGCTTCTAATCAGAACATTCAGGTGTGGTCATGGTAGAGCTAATTTGTTTGCCAAACCCTAATTTAGTACACATGGAGATAAACACATTGGAATGCTTCTCAAAATACTATCTGTCCCTGTTCTTCTTTGAGGGTATCTAGTTTTGCTTTCCATCCAAAATTCAGTTGTTGTTTGTTCAACTCCAGCTTCACCAGCAGAGTTTAACCCTTCAGCAGGGTCAAGCTCTTTCAGATACAATATATTCCTTTGATCTTCAATGGATTTGAAAGATAACAACTGTAGTATCTCTAATCAAATAGTTTTGACATATCAGTTGTTTGGAGGAATGACCTTTAAAAGCCCAGTGACTGGATAACAATCCAGTTATGTGATGCAATCCTGATCAAATGATGAGGTTCATTCCCCTTCAGCTAACTGTGCAGTTTGCAGAAACTTTTTGTTGTTTATAATATGAATGGTACAGTAACATTACATGCTTGCTTTTAATTGCATAGCTTTGTCAAATCAGTCCCAAATCAGTCAAATCAGCCCCTATCTTAGCAGATACTACAGCTTAAAGAGATGATGATATGTGAACTAACTCGGGCTGTAACCATTAACACAGATATATGATTGCCCGTCCAAATTTCATAATAACCAGCGATCTGAGAAAGCCAAAAAACAGTAGCAAAGCCTGTTCATTCATGCATGGAGAGGGGACAAAAGGTGGCAAAAAGGCCTATCTGAACAAACATTTCTTCCAGACTACAATTAAAAGCCAACTACTAATACATGATTGCTGAGAACAAGGTAGATGGATGACAGCAGCATGAAGAGAGTTGATGCATTCAGATAGAAAAAAATTGTTAACAGTAGTTCAGAAAGGTAGATGCCATTGACTTTGGATATTTGATAGTCTGTTTCTGTAACAAGACTAAAACAGAGAAGACATGGTAAAGCTAGTAAGCTGATAACATTTCCATGCCACAGCAGATACCAGAACTTATTTCATGAAGCCAGTACTGTAGGTGCACACACAGACTGTATCAAAGGCACATCCTGGGTATTTGGGCATTGTGTATAGGATGATGGAGCTCTCAAAATCCATTTCACCCATGCTAAAAAGTAATTTTAATTTCTCTCTCACCACAGAGTGAGTTTATGCTTCTTTGCTGCAATCCTAACATTTGTGGTCTTTACTATAAAAGTCCTGACCAAGACGTATTCTGGTAAAGGACAGAAAGAAGGCATAACACATGTTCAGAAACTGCTTTTGCATCTCTGAATGGCACCTCCAATCCCTTTTCTTGCAGTTATGGAGCCTCTGTGCTTAGTTATTGTTATACTCCTCATAATTCCTTGAAGAAGATTATATATTTAGGTTGCAATGTCTTAGGGATGAGGACAGTGTTATGCCTCTTGATGCTTAGCACAATGGGGTGCTGATTACTCATTAATACCATGATACTAACCACCATCATAATTACAATAACATCAAAATAAGAAAAAAAGCACGTGTAAAACACTAGATGAAATATTAGCCCTGAAGACACATCTATGAACTCCACTGACTTCACATCCCACACTGTCTACAAACTGCTGATTACAATGTTAACGCAATTTTAGTAGAAAATCAAATACATTTAATAGCTTTTGTCCACGCTTTTAATAAAAAAAAATTAGTCATAATCAAGCTGAGAATACACTATCTAACAGCCCACAGTACACAGCAGGAGATGTGAGTGCTGTTGTACATGCTACTTCGGCTGGATCAGCAAACAACTACAAACCAGTTGCACCACAGCTGCCAAGCAAAGTCCAGGACAAGGCTCAGACTCATCCCTTTGGTAGCAGAACCAGATGCTTTCTCTCCTCAGCTGCCAAATGCTCTCACTTTAACCTCAAACACACTAACACAGCTTGGGGCCAGAGAACACGAGCCACCTCCAGTCTCAGCTAGTCACTCAGGCTGGTGCTCAGCCATCCTCCCTCTAGCTGCTGCCAGTGGTGCCACATGAAGCCACTGCCTAAGCCAGCAACATGGGGTAGAGATGGGAAAGTGGCAAATGGGAGTAACAAAGTCCTGCCTTCTAACCTGACTCCAGCTCCTAACAGCAGGCATTTTGCAACAGAAAGAGAAAAGGCTTGGCTGAACTTAGATGTAGTCATCAAACCAAATGTTTGTGTTAAGTACAGATGCTTGGAAAGAAGAGGGAGAAATGAAAATATAAAAATTTACTCTGGCTGAGACCAAAATAGACAATCATCTTCCTGTAAATTCAATTGATGTTTCATTGAATGTGTCCTCAGACAACATCAGCTATGTATTCTCGTGTTTTACAAAGAAATTACAAGTTGCCTTAAACTAGCTGCCAGTGAAAATAGCAAGAGTGTCCTATTTGTAGCAGGAAGTGCCTGTGTTTGCAGGGAAATCCCACTGAAGTTTGGTTATAGGATACTTCAGGTATCTCAGGAGAGAATGAATTCCTAAAATGTTTTGTCGTGGGATGAGCTTCATTTCTTTGCATCTCCAGGAGAGCTTACAGCAGGGTTACTGCCAGGTTAATGAAAAAGCACACAGTGTGCACAGAGACTGATAAACAAGCTAATATCTGCCAGCACATTTCTAAGCCCTTCTTACACCTGCTTCCCCGCAGATCCTTTCACGTCCCGACTCCCCGGGTGTGACTACACGCGTGTAGAGACCCTATAAAACAAATGCTAAGGGGGTGTGTGCACAAACACATCTTTATAAACATGCTGTGATCTCGGAGCAAGGTTCCTCCGTCCCAGCCGAGCCCTGGGGGAAGCAGGGCAGCCAGGATGCTCTCCCCCCAGCAGTTTTTTCCCCTGTGCCTGCCTGCGTGCTCGCATGCGCGCTGCCGACACGCACACACTGACGGGGACGCGCATCGCCCGCGGTGCCGACACCCTGGGTATTCCTTCGTGAAAACAGAAGCTGTCAGGTCTCCTGCAGATTTCCAGAGAAGCCCAGCGCGGGGGGAAGGAGGGGTGAGAGCGGCTCCGCTGGCGCTGGGGGCCGGGGGAATCCCGCAGCACCCGCTGCCCGCAGCAAGGGGAGGCTCGGCTCCCCCGCAGACCCGCTCGCCGCCCTCATCTTCGGGATCTGAGACTTCTTTAGCAGGGCTGGGAGAAGTTTATGCAACCAGAAGTAAGTTCGGCTTTGTGAAAGCTCTGTGATGTGCGGAGCTGGCACTGGTGGGAGCCCCAGAAAAGCGGCCTGGGGGAGGGGAGTCGGCCCGCTTCTCAAGAATACATCAAGCCCTTGAGGAAGCAGAGTGTGCCATGTTTGAAGATGCAAAGATAATCACAGTGCTGGGAACCGTCTTGTGTAGTGGAGGAAGCCAAACAACAAGAGGAAAGCAGCATATGCTCCTGATTTCGCACAGGAAGCTAGCAGCACCTCCTGCCAAAGTGAGATAAGAAAACTCCCATGGCCTATTCTGGACAAGGCCATGGTTATCAACCTTAGCTTCACACTGTCCTCACTCTGCTCTGCAGCCCGCTCCCTTTCCTAATGAGTTTCAGAGCCCTCACCTCTATTAGCATCAAGCATGGCAAGCACAATAGTGTGGTATATTTATAACTATCAATGGGGAAAAGTTTCCAGGGTAAGAGTGTACTTCATGTTATCTTGATGTATTTCAGCAAAATCAAACTACAAACCAGCTCCAAGCTGAGGTCTTGCCTATGAAACTACTGGTCTCAGAAGTAAAGTGAAGCTTTTTGTCACACCAGTGATTTATAGCAGAGCATAGGAGCTAAGGTAAAGGATTTGTCTAATTAGTCACAGGGCAGATTTGACCTTCTGTGTGACAGGCACTCCGAAATGAAAGGCCTAGACACATTTTTTTCTCCAGACACAGCCTCTTCCCCATCCTGGAGACAGTTATGGAATTTGCAGTTTAAGTACTACAGTGATGAATATCAGCGGAAGAGCCCTGATCCACATATCAGCTGGAAAAATTCTCACCACCTCCTGTCTTCTCATCTTTCCAGACCCTCCCTCCCAAACCCTTCCATGTGATGCCAGAGGCCATTGCAACCTTTCCCTCTCTGTAACATCCCATTGAGTTCTCTAAGCATTTCTCTTGGCAAAGCCACTGGCAGCCTCAATCACACTCTTATTTACTGAGGTAGTATCTGGAAATTGCACCAGAAGTAGGAGCAAGAGGAAAACATCTTGCCATTGATGATAAACACTTCTGAGAGTGATTAGTGGCAGGCACAATATTTTTCTCAGCATCTATCATTTTTTTAGGGCAGCAACCAATTCCTAGCAGCAGAGGGGCAATGTTATTGCACATTCAAGTTGGGCTGACTCATGTCTTTCAAGAGGCAGTGCTGATGACACTAACTTTAAGACAGGAACTCTGGAAATTCCTGGAATTGTAAAGAATATATAGGAACTGTTTTCCCCTTGGAGGTTATCAAAAAAATCTGAATGACATGGGCCTTGCCTCTTCCGCACCTCAGCATCCAGTGCAGTGTGATTGGTAGCACAGGGCTGGTGTAGCCACGTGTCCTTGGGAGTACTGAGTCAATCCGAGACAGGAAACAGGGAAAATAGTAGCAGGGAGCATGTGCATGTTGTGAAACGTGCTTTATGGGGGTGGAGGGAGAGAACGTGTGCTGCACCCCCGCCAGCATGCTCTACTGGCTTCATCTGTAACACTATAATGTTCTTGTCCATTAAGGAACAAGCCTTCCCATTCTATGTCAGAAATAATTGGCTAGAGGTTGAAGTTCCTGCCCCACCAAATATGGTGGCAAAACTGCAGACAGCTGCAAGTTCATCCCAAGCACCTTCCCCAGTACACATGCACAGAGTATGGGGGTTAGTGGTGCTGAGAGATAACCTTCCTTAAATGGCAGGAGCTGCAAACATTTTACATCATATATTCTAGTTTATTTATTTATATTTACTTAGGAGCTTAGTAAGGAATGCCAAACAAGAAGCCCTGCTGAGAATGGTGCAGGTATCTCCCCATTTTTCAGCTCTTCACCTCTCTGCTCTCACTGTGACTGCTATCAGCTACTGTCCAGTGCAGTGTCAATGCTTGCCCATCAAGAACAGCCAGATTATCACCAGACTCACAACTCCCAGAGAGCAGCAACTCTACATCACCACTCCTCAACCTCTGCCTCCAGAGTGGGAGCATCTTGTGGACAAGGACACTATTATCCACCGATGAGCTGCAGGGTGGCTGGAGGATTTTTCAATGGCCTCAATGAATTAGTCTGTGTTGGGGCCCTGGTGCACTACTTGGTTTCCAGAGTGGGGTTTGAGTTGTTTTGTAGGATGTTGTGTTTTCCCATTAAGGGGGATAATTAGATGGAAAGCACAATCTCTAAGAGGGTTACCTTATGTCCTGAATGCCTTACCCTCCCAGTGAGCATCTTTTTTAACAGGGTATATGGCATTTATGATCTTGTGGTGTGTCACCATGGCTCTATGGAAAAAGAAAGTGTTTGACAGCTGCACATTGCCTTTCCTGCTATTATCTATATGCAGCCAGATAAATGAATAGTGTTTTCCTTTCACAGTCATCCTTTCCAAATGTTATGGCTTGCCCTGAACTATTCCACTATGCTATCACAGAAAGCTGATTGATCTGAACTAACTCAAAAAAAGCAGTAAGATCAACAGCAGTCTTACCCATCCCATTTTTCAACCTTTCATCAGCCCAAGCTCACATTCCAACAGAAAAAAAAAGCCAGTTCTACATCTGCACACCTGAGCACTCTGCAACACCAGCTACTCAAAACAAAAAATGCAAATGACTGAAGGTGACGGCCACAATAAACCACATTTTGCTTCCATCTTCTCTGACAGTACTTGAGACCTATGCCCATTACGGAACGTAACAGCATTTAAAAGTAATTTTTCATGTGTTTGCACATCCTGAGGTGACCTGAAATTTTATCACCTCGAGTTTCTTATCAGATAATTATACTTTGGTTTTTGACCCTCGATTTCCTCATTCACACTGCTTTGCATTCTTTATGGACACAAAATACCATCACATTTCAGCCAATCCTTCCTTCCTTCCTTCTTGTCCACCTCCTTTACTAGGCTGTAATCACTCTCATCTCCTTTGTGGTCACTGTGACTCAGTCTCCACTTTCTCTGCAAGCAGCATGTCCTCCACAGAGCAGCTGAATGCTGACTGGAACTACAGACTTATCACTCAAAGCATGAAGTTTCCATAGCCATCTAGAACTGGGAAAAAGCATTTTACTTTAACAGTCTGTATTACTGAAAGGAAGAGATGTTTTTTGATTTGGTTGAGCAGTCAGAAACCTAGAGAAAGATCATGAAACCTCTACATGCAATGTCTACTCTTTAACTCTCTTTCTTCTATTTCCAAGCAAGTTCCCTATATCTAAGTCCAAGATGTTGTTCAGACTCTTCCAGCGTAAGTTATTTTCCATGCATGAATCACTCCTAACAGCTCACTTGACTGGCAGACATAACCTCACATCTATAGTCTTCCAAGATTCAGATATCTCCAGTACCTTCCTTCTCATAATGCCAAAATTCTCTTTTCTTTGCTGTCCTGATGTTATGTCCTCTTGGCTATAGAAAGAAGTCATTCTTTGCTAATCTATTTACACAGTCCTAGTACTCCCTGTCTGGCTGACAAGCTGGAAGCACAACTAACACCCTTTTCATTTTCCAGTGATCAGCAGAGGAGATGAAGGAGTTACTGCTGCACTGAGGAGGTATTTTTCAAGACGGTTTGTTCTCAGCTTCACTGCAAGTAGGGATATGAGAGCAGCTCTGGGCTGACTGGAGTGAGAGGCTGGACGTGCAGGCAGAAAGCAAGGAAGGGGCGAGAAAGAATGGAGGGAAACATTTTTAAGGTGAAAAGGGAGTTGATTAGAGGGAAAACAGGAAGAGAAAATACTGACAGATGTGGATATAAGACCAAGGATCCATCTACCCCATATCCTGTCTCAACAATGACCATAAGCAGATGGTTGGGGATGAGTAAGTGCAGGACTAACTTCAGATACTTCCTCCTAATACTCCCCCAGTCACCAATTATCAGCTCAAGAGCTTCCCGCTCCTGAGGCTGTTTCTACCATGCAGTGGATTTATCTTTCAAGACTTCAAGCAAAGTTTCCAAAGCTCCAAAATCCTCTGGAAAGGAGTTTCACAGATCTGCTACCTGCTACCTGAAGGAAGACCCATCTCCTTTTTCTGTTCCAAATTACACTTCTTTTGTGTAAACTGGCTTCCTTTAATAGCCCCTGCTTCTTGAACTGGAAAAGACATACACAACATTTATGTCTTCACAAATCTGTAGATCTCTACCATGTAGCCCCCCAAGTCATCTCTTTCAGTCTGCAAAGCCTTGACCTCCCTCCTCACTGACACATTCTTCTCATTCCCTGAAATCCCTTTGATCCCTTTTGCCCAGTTTGGCTGTGTTCTTTGAGATGAAAGGATCAGAAATGCTCCTAGTATAAAACATCTGGGCAATTTATGGATTTATGTGGCATTAACATGTTGTTCTCTGTTTTGCTCTTTATGTTTTTTTCCTGGTAATTCCTAACACTTGCTTTTCTTTTTGAGCTGCCCATGGTTGCAATCACTTTCACAAACCCATGTATCACCACACTCAGATCTCTCTTTGTGGTAGTGATGACCATCAACAGCCTTTTTACATGCACAGTTGTTTTACACTTACATTTTACATGTGAGTGTTAGATTGTTCTTCTTATTACATTGTGCACATTTATCTTCAGTGAATTTCGTCTGCCACTTTATCACCCTGATATCCCAACTCATATAGTTCTGCACTTCTTCTCAATCAGCCTCCATCCTTACAATTCTGAATAACTTAGTATCATCAGCAGACCCTGTCACCTTCCTGCCACCTTTTCCAGGTTATTTCTGAACATGTTGACAAGTATAGACCCCAGCAGCAGGTCCTGAAAAACTTCACTGGTCACCTCCCTGCACTGCAAGGTCTAGCTGTTCCCTCTTAACCTCTGTTTTCTATTTTCTGACTGATTTTTTTTTTTTTTTTCCTGAGCATGATCTCACCTCATATGCTGTGTCTAGTCAAAGCAAAGGCTTTTGAAAGGCGTAAGCGCAAAAGGAAAAAGGATGCTAATTAAAGTTTGTATATTTTTGTAAAAGGTGTACTCAATCCAATAATAGTATTGCATTCATAATCACTCTCAAGCACACATAGACTTTGACCCGATGCCTTCCTTTGGCCAAGAGCCCCTTCTAGCACTGGGTCAAGTTTCTGGCTACAAGCTGGGATGTCCCACTGGCTTGGCCACTGCTGGTATGCTGGGCCTTACTCGTGATGTCCAGTCCCCAGGTACAGCCTGTCACACACTTTACTTTGTATGGGCTGGACCACAGTGAGTATAAGATCAAGAAACAATGTCCCACCATCTGTATGACCCTTACATGTTCTTCCTCAAGTTGTGGTGTCCAGTTAAAAAAAATAACTCGGGCAACACAATGCATTTTGCTTTTAAAAAATTCCTCTTATATTTGAAAAACTTTGATTTAAAGTGATTTGAAAATTAACAATATTGAAATATAAAAGTTTAGGCTTCTGGTTCAGCTAAGCCCCATAATCAAACAATTTACGTCTTACAGAATAAATTCATGAGTGTGTTACAGTGAGAACAGACTGGAGAAAACTGTACTTGGTGTACAGCATGTATTTGTCAAGGTTATTTATGGATACATATGTACCAGGTCTGATTCATATGGCATTTTGAAAGTAAAACATTTTAACATATAAAAGTATGCTCAGTACTGACTAAGGACAAGGATACAGTCCTACCAGCTGTTTTCAGGGGATAGAAGGTGTTCACAATCAAGCACTGACTTCTGGCTCACAGTGGAAGTGTGGAATGAGGTGCTTCAGCATGTTGCTTGTTCAGGCTGAAGCAAATCAGATGTTATTTTACTTATCTCTTTCTTTTGGCTTCAAATTCTCTGAAAGTCCATGCTGCCCCAATATATGCTAATGCCTGTTCCTCTGCATTTTTTGAAAGACATGTGAAATACACAGTGTATGATTTTTATTTATCCTAAGCTATTTCCCCAACTGTAGCAAAACAAGGGAATAGCTTGTGTATACTTTAATGTATGCATATTAAGTACCTTTACTTTAGTAGATCACTGTAAGATTTTCTTGTAGAGTGGAAGGCACAAAAGCCACCAGTCAGATCCTCAGTCAGTGTGAATTTAGGGCTGAGGATCTGGCCATGTGTCAAATTAAACAAAGGCATTTTTGAACTACCTGTTTATTAATGGCATCTGACCTACTTTTACCAGCTCTAAGGACCCAGACTTCCCCTTCCTGAAAATAGAAGGTGGCATGAGGAACAAAAACAGTCACTGTGGACCAACTAATGGGCATCAATGTTTGCAGACATCCATAATTAAATTTAGGTGGTTCAGTACGCTTCTAATTAAGTACAATTACTTGTTCGTTTTACATACCTCTCTGATGTTCCAAATCTGGTTTCCCCTACATCTTAATGATTCTGCCTTTCAATCCCTTATTAATACATAAACAATGCAGAAATGCAATTAGACTTCATGCACACATGGCCTGCCTCCTCTTCCCCTGAAGCTGGTGGGAGTCTGGCCATGCACTTTCATTATGACAGTTTCAGGCTTTCTATATCTCTGCAGACGTTTCAAGGAAAACCTCTAGCTTTTACCTCACTGAGATCCACAACACACTTCTCTTCCTCCCTGTGCAATGCTGTAGAAAATCATTCAGATGATGCCACCTTCACACTGGAGACAAGTCTTGAAGGGAGGTGACACTCCCTTCTCATCACTCTGTGCTAAAGCAGTAGTGACTCTACAGAGGGCCATGGACCTACTACTGAGCCTTACAAATGTTGTGTTTTCCTGAGATTAGCTCTTTGGCAGCAGTACCAGCACAGCACCTGGTCCCTGCTGACTGTTTCTGTCCTCAGCTTCAGGTATTCAGCCACTTCATTCCCAGTGCCACCATTCAGGTGCCTGTACCACCAACAAGAGTTCATCTCCTGGCACTGTAGTTAGGGGAGCAGAGAATCAGGTACCATTTTTTTCAATGACTTTGATTTGTAGGTATCTCCACAATACCGTCATGGTTTTCTCTCCCTCATCCACACAGAGAGAAAAACAAACAAACAAACAAACAAAAAGCAACTACAAAAAAACACCCAACCACAGACTGAAGTGATGGTAGGGTTTTAAATTAATGATCTGATACTCAGTTTGAGGCTAAACAAAATCAATAGATAGCTCAAGGAGAAAGGGGGGCAGTGAGGTAGTGGGAAAGTTGGAATATTCAAGCTAAAATTGCACTGTTGCATCTGTTTACAGCTTCTGAAGGGCCGATCAGTCAAGCCTTGAGCAGAGCATGATGAAGGGCTCTCTTGAACTGCCCACATGGAAACGTCCAGAGAGAGAAACTGCTCCCAAATGACACTGCACAACCACTGAGGAAACCAGTGCTTCCACTGAGCAGTATCAACTTCCCACATGCCTTTCTTGGCCATGTCTGCCAGACCAGTTTAAGATAAACACAAATCTGTGAAGAGATTCAGGTCAAGAACCATTAACATCAAGCACGTTCCCGGAGTGCAGACGCTTGTTCCGCAGTCTCAGAGCTGATGGATTTTAGGTGGAGCCCAGTCTGGCTGGCTCCAGAGACCCTGGGCAAGCCCTTGCCACTGGATGCCCCTCTGCTGACAATCCAACCTGAGCAAAAACAGGATCAGAAAGGACAATTGCAGGGTGGCAGGGAAGAGGCCAAGGAGGCTGATGGACTCTGTGGGACGTGTCCCACAAGCTGTCTTCTACTATATCCACCATGCAAACCAGAGCCTGCCTGGCCTGGGAATGTGTGATTGCTACAGAGCAGCAGAATAAGCTGCACTGGAAAAGAGGTTTCTCTGTCATTTAGGACTGATCTTTAATTTTTTAAATTGCATTTTAACTCTCAGTGTATCCTCTACTGTCTTTCACCAGCCATCTCTGAATTTACTAGCTATACATAAGCTTTAAAAAATCTCAAACATTACTTCTTGCCCCAGACAGTTTTTCTTGACTCTGGCATGTGTAATTGTTGGGGTGAAAAGAATCTTTCCACCTATCTACCTAGTTAGCTAGCTAACAAAATCTTATTTACTGTCAATAGAATTAGTTAAAGCAAAGTAATTTTTACAGACAATAAAATACAAGGAATTTTCATGATGTTGATCCATTCATCTCTCCACATTCCAAAAACAGATTTGTTGAGCAATTTTACAGGTTGTTTGTTGGTTTTGTTTTGTTTTTTAACTTGCTAGTAGAAAAATCAAGTTCGTTGATGATACAAAACTATTCACCCAAAGGCCGTGCAGCTATTCATCAAGACTTGGACAGACTGGAGAGCTGGGCCAAGAGGAACCTAAGGAGGTTCAACAAGGACAAGTGCAGAGTCCTGCACCTGGGAAGCAATAACAGTAATGCACCAGTACAGGTTAGGAAGTGATCTGCTAGAGAGCAGCCCCATGGAGAAGGACCTTGGAGTCCTGGTGGACAACAAGTTATCCATGGGACAGCAATGTGCCCTTGTGGCCAAGAAGGCCGATGGTATCCCATGGCATCAAGATGGCATCAAGAAGAGTGTGTCCAGCAGATGGAGGGAGGTTCTCCTCCCCCTCTACTCTGCCCTAGTGAGACCTCACCTAGAGTATTGCATCCCACTCTGGGCTCCTCAGTTCAAGGACAGAGATTTACTTGAGGGAGTACAACAGAGGGCTACGAGGATGATTAAGGGACTGGAACACCTGCCTTAGAAGAAAGACTGAGAGACCTGGGGCTTTTTAGCCTGGAGAGGAGAAGACTGAGAGGGAATTTAATTAATGTGTATAAACATATAAGGGTAAATGTCAAGAAGGAATGGACAACCTCTTCTCCTTGTGCCCTGTGATAGGACAAGGGACAATGGATTCAAGACAGGGCACAGGAAATTCCACCTCAATATGAGGAAGAATTTCTTCACTGTAAGGGTTACAGAATCCTGGCACAGGCTCCCAAGAGATGTTGTGGAGTCTCCTTCTCTGGAGACTTTCAAGACCTGTCTGGATGCATTTCTGAGTGACCTGCCCTAGGTTTGGAGTGGGGGGGGAGGAGGGG
>JAAWXA010000003.1:58538039-58555396 GCA_038090715.1 Florisuga fusca | reverse complement strand
GGGGGGGGGGCTGGACTTGATCTTCAGAGGTCCCTTCCAACCCCTGACATTCTGAGTGCTGTGGTTCTGTATAATTTAGCTGGCCTCCTGGTACTGACCTGAATGATTTAGAGATGAGAGTTATATAAATTGGTATTATCAATAGCAAAGCATTAGAACATATCTGCTTTTTTGCTTCTTTTTTTTTTTTTTTTTTTTTTCTTTTGCTTTTTTTAGCAATGGCAGAATAAGATGCATTTTTTATCTGCTGCACAAGGTACCCACATTGTAAGTCTGTTGTTTTAAGCAAACCTTCCCCACACAAAGAAGAAAGCATCATGAAAGTGGTGGGATGAAAGAGTTCTGCTGTTTCTCAGGGTGAACACCTGAACAGGCACAGACATCAGCCTGAGCAAGGCGAGCTAGCTGCTGAGGCAGTCCACTCTGCTCCCTTCCTGGAGCAGGAGACTAAATATAATTATTCCAGTATTTCTGCCTTTCTGTGATAGTTAACTGTAACCATATGATTCAGAGGGAGTCATTCTACTCCTCTTAGGCAAAGCATTAAAAATGGCATTCTCCAGCCTCCTTCTTCAGTGAGCATTTAGAGGAGAAGGAAGGGGGGGGGAAGGGGCTAAAGAGAATTGTCACAGAACAATTATGAAGGCAATTTGGAAGCAAGTCTGGAAACAACCTTGTAACAGAGCCAATAGCTGATTCAAATTGTTATGTTTCACTTTGATCACCTGCTCAAACACACTTCTAATTAGCATTTAATTGAGCCTACAGTTTAGCACATTATTAAGCACCTGCTTGTGGATATGAATTTCTATTTCTGATGACACCCTCTCCTGTGCTGCAGTGCAGATCTGTAAACAAGAGGAAATATTTTACAATGGACGAGCACCACCCCAACTCCCAAAGAAGGACCAACCATTTTATCAGTGCCACACTGTGATTTTGATCCAAAGCGTGCATACAAACACTTGAATTAAACTACAAGATTGAACATTTGCATGCACACTTTTTCACAGGGCTTATCTACTTAAAAGATGTTGTGATTTCTTTCCCCTTACACCTTGCATCTATAAACAAAAATAAATTAATAATTAGAATTTTGTGACTTGTCCTTTGGAGGTAGTATAACAGACAGAGGAAATGCAGCCCTCACCTGTCCTCCAGATAGAGGATTTCAGATTGTACCTATTCCAGCAAAAAGAGAGATTGCTAGTGCCACCTCTTGGTGAGAAGGGCATAGAAAGCCACCATTAGCATAATTCCAAAGCAAAGCCTAACTGGAAAAACTGTGTGCTTTTAGCAAGTAGTGACCACTCTCTCACAAAGCACTTACAAGCACCCTTATTTTGAAATGAGATGCTTGTCCTATTTAAATTAGTAAGGTGTCTTGTATCCCTGCAGTTAAGCACCTGCTTAAATTTTTGGCTGGATTCGCACTAAAACCCAATTCTATGAAAGCATGAAAGAAATTAAGTCCTGAGTAAATTATTAACTTCAGCTGAAACAGAAAAAATGCTTGTTCTTAAACCTTTGTCAGGTTTTATAATATTATTGCTGTGTCCCAATACCTTGTATGTTTGAACCCTCCAATAGTAGCTTAATGCTAATGCCACTGTGGAGGTTGAGTGTTAATCACTAAGATTGTGTCAGATGTTCATAAATCAGGAAGAGCTGGGGATAGATGAGTCAACCTACAAACTTGTAATCATAATAAATAGAGTTCCAAAGAAAGCTTAAAAACAAAAGAGGATTAGTCAAGTTCCACATCAGCATCAAGTAAGCTTGTGTGGTGCCATTTATATTTTACCCTGTTGAATTATCCTCTGGAGAATGCTGGGCACATTTGGCTTGCTGAACAGAATCCATGAGTTAACCTAATATGAGAAAGATTTGACCTTCATAGTGGATTGCAGTTGAATTTCCAAAGAAATTACACAGGAGAATCAGTGTACATGGAAGGAAGTATGGAGGAAAACATAGACATCTCCTCCATGAGGAAGCCTGTGAACTTTGCAAGACATTGTCTGCAAGGCTTCCCTCATAAAAATTAAGACGAGATTATCATCTCTCGACGTTGCATTCATGGGTAGTAATGAACTGTTAATAAACCTAAGTAGCAATACAAAATATGAACTCTGCCATCCATTCTCAAATAATGATGCAGAAAAAGTTGTTCCTTTGTGTTTACTAAAAATACCTTGATTAAAACTGCAAACTCTACTAAGCAATGGCCATGGCAAGCTTTTTTTTAGCAAACAGGTAAATATTTAAATGTAATAGTGAGGGAAGACATGTTAAATAGAAGTAAGGGAGCTGTCCTACCTTGTTTTAGAATGGTTTTGTCTACAAGGATACCACATCCACATAATTTTAGGCGGAGGAATACCATACACGGTGCATGTCAACACTTGTTTGCTGCTCAGTAAATACAAGTTGGGATCAGGGAAGGATGACACAGCATTTTCATATATCTGGGGTTTCACTGGAAATGTAAAAATTGAAAAGCAGTTAAAATCAGCTAATTTCCAGTGTATTATGTGGTCATAAAAATACTACATTCCTGCATGGTGAGTAATAGGAAAAATTCTGAAGAGAACAAAGAGAAACAGCAGGCCTAAGTCCAGTCAGATGAGTGGTTAGTAACACATTTAAGTCATCAGGAACAAGTATGTGACTGTGGAAGACAGAAACCCTTCTACTTAAAAGCAGTATCCATCTTCATATTCCAAGATGGGTCTGTCAGTTCACGCGCAGGACTTGGGTTTAGGTCCATGAAGTCAACATGAAAAGCCACAATGACCTGAACTTTGCAAGGTCACTAAAAACCTAGCTCAATGAAAATCTAGCATTTACATGTTCAGGAGAAGTGTGGGACCATGATGTAAACTTACCATTTACTGTAAGAGTGACTGTAAGATTCTTAGACAAGTTCCATTGTCGTATGCTCAATATTATAGTGTAGTTCCCAGCATCTTCCTCAGCAACATCCTTGATAATTAATGAATAGTCTTTAACCATGTACCGGGCACACTTTTCAGCAGCAGGTAGCCCATCTTTTAACCTGTTTAAAAGAATTCCAAAAATCAAAAGTTTGCAAAAGGGTGTTGCTTAACCTGCCCACTTCATTTAATTTCACAACATTTCTTGATCTTTGGGCAAGGATTGGATTTGCAGTCTGAGATTCTATTTACCATAGGACTACCCCTCCCATATAAATAAAGTTACTGGTATTTATAGAACCCTTGGGAGAACACCATTCTATATTTTAAAACCATAGGGATTTGACGGGGCTCTGTGGCATTTGAGAGCTGCTGAAAATTGAGAAAGCTGGTGATGGACTTTTTAGGATGTCAGGTAGTGATAGGACAAGGGGGAATGGTTTCAAACTAGAGGAGGGTAGATTTAGATTAGATATTAGGAAGAAGTTCTTCACCATGAGGGCAGTGAGACACTGGAACAGGTTGCCCAGAGAAGTGGTGGAAGCCCCATCCCTGGAATTTTTTAAGGCCAGGCTGGACAGGGCTCTGAGCAACCTGATCTAGTGGGCCATGTCCCTGTCCACAGCAGCGGGGTTGGAAATAGATGATTCTAAAGGTCCCTTCCAACCCTGAAAATTCTATGATTCTATGACAATTACAACCCTGTCTGTGAAGATCCCAGTTTTCCATACTTGTGCCGCCATGTAGTCTAGAAGACAAGCATTTTGGCTAGGGGTCATTCACAGAAATAAAGGTTGCATCATCCAGCACTGACCATTCCTTTATGACCTCAGAATACATCCTGGGACAAAGTGCCTGAGCACAGCTGTGATTTTAGGAAGAGGAAGAGTAAGCGGATTAGATAAGCACTTAAGAATCAGATATCCTGCTATCAAGGGAGTGTTTTTAAAGATAACAGAAAATCAACATAGAAAGTACTAACTGCAGCTCATAGAGATTCCTAAAGGAGCACGTTTTTCTTCAAAGTCTAAAATACAGCGTAAAGCACATTTTGGTAGGTTGACAAGATGTTAGCAGAAGAGTGCAACAAAGTTTCACTATGATGATGGTGTACTGGATTAAAATTATTCACAGGTTTTAGTAAGTATTTACAGAAAACACTTAGTTATTAAAGGAGCACTAAAAATTTGGTTTAAACCAAATTTTGGATTTAGGAATTTCACTGTATCTGTATGTTACAGAACCCCAGAACAATTGAGGTTCTGAAGAGCCTCTTGAGATTGCCTAGTTCAACCCTTTGGTCAAAGTAAAGCCAGCAAGTTGCCCAAGACCATTTTCAGTCTGGTTTTGATTATCTCCAAGGATGGAGACTCCACAGTGTCTCTAGGCTACTTGTTCCAATGTTCCCCAGTGAGAAATAAATAAATTTAAATTATGTTTAAATTTATTCTTTTTGTAGTTTAAAAGTTTTAGTATGTATGTGTAGTTAAAAAGCACAATGATTAAAAAAACCCAGAAATTACTGCACAAATGGCTAACATCAGCTACATTTTCGCCTCTTAGTTTTACTGTGTGGTTATGAATGTAAGGGTATTGTAAAACAAAGCAAAATGTTTGGAGCAAAAGTAATTTCTGGCTGTGAGTAGCATGAACTCTCAGTGTTCATGTATGTTTAGTTTGTTTTCTTAATCAGTCTTGTCACAGACCCTTTGTCAGAGTGCAATGAATTGAGTCAAAGCTACTGGTATTTAAAATTATTTAAACAAAACCCCCTTAAGATCCTGAATAGATAACATTGTTTTATATAAAAGTGCCTTGGGTTAATACGAAAAACTGTCCAAAAGATTTCTTAGCACAGTGTACGTGAGCCAAAGTGAATGCTTCAGTCACTAAAGGAGATCTTCAGCCTGCAGATCACTGCATAAAAAGCTGCTTCCCCTGCATTTCTAATAGTGCATGACTGTATGACTCAGTGCAGTCAGTTATTTGAATGAAAATCTTCTTTTCTTTCTCCTGCTTCCTGAAAAGCAAGTTCAGGCATCAATTTCTCATATCATGATCTGAGTGAAGTTGGATGCAACACTTGAGTCAAGGTTGGTAGAGATAATTATCTGTAGAGTGCCCACTGATTTCACAGGAGGCATATCTAATGTATTAGAGGATCTGAGCTTGAAACTTTCCAGACCACCATTTTTGCACTTGCAAAATAGAGATAATTTTCTGTTAAATTACTGAAATCCAGGACAATTCTGAAACTTCCAATAAAGCTCCACAACTGTACTGTCTCCAGTTTGTTTTGATTTCAAGGGGTTTTCTATGAGTATTTTACAAAGAGATTATTTTTCATCTAAGAAAAGGTAAAGTATGCACATGTGGAAGTAACTGTTGTCCTACCATATAACCTCTGGAGAGGGAAATGCCTTCACTTTCATTGACAAACGATAAGATTTTCTTCCAGCTACAGCCTCCAGCGCAGTTTTTCTTCGACGTTTCAAATTAATGAACATTTTATCTTAAGCAAAAGAAAAAGAGTGCACTTATATTACTGATTTTCAACCTGCACACAGGATTGTTCTACTGAAGAGAATAGGAATTAAAATCAAAATTATCTTTAATAATTCTGGTGTTCCCTCATGCCAACAGCACAAATAAAGCTACACCTCTTAGATATTTATAAAATATAGAGGATAGCACCATGAATATGAAAGTGAGATACAGTTCCTAGTCCATGAATATGCCTGGAGAAGATACACTCTAGCCAAATTCACATTGTGCTTCAGTCAAAAAAAAAAAAAAAAAGGTGACCCTTCCACACCTGAAGGCCAGGAATCAATGAATGTTCCAAAAGTAAACATTCTGTCAGAGAGGATTTCAGTCACCTTTAGAGAAACAGCAAAGAAACTTTCTGTATCATTGTTACACAGCTGTTTCATCAAACAAACAAAACTTTATCACTTAATTGGAACAATCTCAACATGCTGGAATTTGTTCTTTTCCAATTGTACTGTCCCTTATTTCCAACTCTCTGGCAAGTGGATGTGTTTTACACAGTGTTTGTGTCAAAACAAATACATTGGGAAATATATTTTTTCCAAAAAAACTGCACTTGAGCAAAATTAAACATTCAAAACATGAACAGTAGTTTGCATGTCTTTTTGATAGAACATGTAGGGCAATATTTGCTCACGTTATGGTTTGAATAATGATGTTGGATATCTATTAAACAAGTGTACTTGCCACAAATATTGAAAATAACATGCACAAGACAAATCAGTAGTTTACTTACACAAGTGAAGTTATAAAGATACAACCCTGATTCTGCAAAGTCTTATTCACACAGACTCCTTCTAATGAGTATCCTATAGATGGGGCTGCTTATGTGGATTAGAGTTTACAGGCTAGCTTCAACAGTTTTAGCCCCCCTGACTTTAATTTTAATCTAAAACTCAGTTTCTGACAGCTTCAGCTTTTTTATTTAAGAATATATTAAAAAAATGAACATCCTGACTCATACTGTGGTCCCAGTGACTTAGCCCAGGGCTTAAACAGATTAAAACGTACTAAAATGCTCTTTTAAGAATACCAATATGAGATGCTGAGCCCACTCATCTAGATGAAAGAGAAAAGGTAGACATGAAACAAATCAATATTCTGGCTGTGAGTCATTTGTCATGGAGGACATCCACCAAGGACTTGGTCCTTAATACCAGTGATGCTCCAAAAATCCAGAGTAGTGATAATTGTAACTGAATGTCACAAAGTGGCACAGATTCCCACAGGGCTCCAGTGCTCAGAAGTCCGAATTCACAGAAAGTTGAAATAACACCATAAATGTCAAGATTTCACTGAAGACCCAGGCAGATCATAGGGAATTCATATAAGGTTCCCACCGTAAAACCACATTAATGAGTCGCAGTATCTTGTGTTTACTTCATTGTTTGAATGGCCTAGCAGCTACCTGCTCCATGTAGAGACAGTGCATCTAGCTCTTCATTTTTCATAGAAAGCAATGAGTAAGTACTATAGGAGAGGAAGTGGGATTCTTCTATTCTAAATTCAGCTTATGGGGGTTTTTTTTTTGGCAAAGTATAGGTCAACTCATTGAAAGTATAGGTCAACTTCTTCCAGAACTGACTGAGGGCAGGATCATTTTGCAAAGAAGAATGATCAAAACAGACATTAACATGCCTACTGCCAACAACACAAAACTGTGATGGAAGAAAATCCACATAGTCCCTGGTCTCCCTCCTTTTTCTGCCCATGATATATGTGCTATACATTCACTTCTGCTTTGTGCCAAGATGTGAAGCTATCATATCACTGAATGTGGTACCTGAGCATTCAGTTTTCTACAAATCTGCAACATTTCTTACCATAAACAATGACTGTGGTGTTAACAGCTTTGATTGATGGCCCACTCTTCACATGGCAGGTGTACTGGCCTTTATCAATATCACGTACTTTGTCGACAACAAGGATGCTGTAAAAAATATTGGCTTCTGTATTCTTCTGGTCAATGCGCTGCATTACAGAACCTCTCTTCCTTGACTATAAAAGCAACAATGAGCAGGAAAGAGCTTAATCAAACCAATTCTCATTATTAGTAAGATTTTTTTATTTTACTCTACTGCCATCATACCTTAATGAAGACAAAAACCAAAACCAGATCCCTCTGTACAGCACAGACATGCAAAGGATGTCAAACACTTTCAGAGGGTCAACAATAAAAAATCTAAGTGCCATTGTACAGCAGTTCATTGCTATCTTCCCCAAAGTTGTAGCAGCATCCAAACTAGCTCATTCCATATAGTCCAAGGACTATACCTTCTTATGGACTGCCATTCCAACACACCCAGCTCCTCGTTGCTCCTAGTTCAGCATTGCTTGTAAAAACCCCCAGAGCCACTGACACAGTTTGGTGCCTGGATTCAGTGTCCATAGGCAGCAGAAATATGGAAGAGGAGGACATTAACACAACATGATTCTGTGATTCTGTGAAGAAGGGAAGAATTCTCGAAACAGTGTAGACGGAAGAGATGGTGTAGAGGCTAGATTTGGCAAGGGAAGAACAGGGTGGAACTGAAGATAATGGGAGTCTGAGGAGTTATTTCCTGTAACTCCTCCTCAGCCTTTGGCCTTAAAGTTTGTTTAACCCAGGACATTGCTGATGTCTTATAAACACTCAGCACCCTTCAGTCACCATCCGAATAAAAACAAAGCAGAATTTCACAAGTGTGGTGCCCAGCTATAGCTTGGTAAGTCAGCAATGAGCAATGTAAATATTTGGAGCATTTCTTGTTGCTAAGTTGTTTATTTCTGAGGTGAAAAAAATTCTAGGGAAAATAGCTACAGTATGCAAAAAATGACTACATTAGTCTTCCCTATATAATGTAATCATAATTTCATCTTGTGATTAGGCACAATGAGTGACATTATAAGTTATCTTGACTTGAATCATCAGCATAAATCAAACTGACATGAAAGGAATGGGAATTGTAAACCTTAAAATAATGTCAAATTTCTTATCAGCTTTACATGGACTCCTTGGCAGTTGTTCTGTAAGTGACAAATATTTATGAGGATGCTCACAGTGTGGGGGGAGGAAAAGCACATTCAAGATCGTTTCTATAGTTGTCAAAACAAGAGCTAAATCAAAATATCTTTGATAAACATGCTGAAGTCAGGTGCCTAACTGTCTGTCAGTCTTCAAAATGGATGTGTTGAGGAAGACAGCCTAGCTGAAAAGTTTTAATCACAAGAGAGAGCCCCTGACTGGGACTAGGTAATAAATTGCTACCGTTACTCCAGGTCAAAAAGAAGCTCCCAAGAGTGAAAGAATTCAAGCTTTAATTTGTGATTATGCAATATTACCAGAGAACTTTGTGTAAACATGTTTACTCATTCAATTAAATACCAGAAACAGAAAAACCCAGAAACCTGTAAATACGTGTCAGCAAGGGTCAAAACGATGGAATGTGAACCACGGCAAGCATTTTGAGGCAAAATTCCTTCTGAGATGCTAGATGCAGCATTAACTATGGAACCCCCTGGCATCCTAATTTCAGCCACAGCACTCACCGCTCCAGGGTAGGTCCATGTCATCTGCACTCTGGTGTTCCAGGCTGCGGTGACAGTGCAGTTAATTGCCAGGCTGTCTCCTTTCAGCAACTTGACGAGACGAGGGGTGCTTAACTGAACATCAAAAATTGTGTTGGCTGCATGGGATGAAGAGAAAACAAAGTGAATATGGCCACCAGGGCAGAGAGGGCCCTTTGAAAGACAGTGAAGAATGCTCCTTACTTTCTCGGTGTGTTAGGTACTTTGTGCTATACTTGTGTCCACCGACGGTTGTCTCACAGCTCAGGAGCCCTATGAATGCATAGGTTGCCTTTGGTATTCTGAAGCCTTTCGTGCTGTCCCAGATTATTGTCCTGCCATCAGGAATTAGGGGTTCTCGTGGAATCTGGAAGTGTCAGACATGCATCATAAAAACAATTCATCCTCATGCCACTCTCTAATTAAAGTAGACTAGTAAAAAGGGGTGGGGAAAAAATTTATCCTAAAAAATGCCAGTCAAAGTAGAAAGGGTGGCATTTAATTATGCTGATCTTTCAAGTCACATTTTCATCACAAAATAGAGGAAAAATCTAGGTGAAGAATGTGAATGTTTTATTTGTTTCCAAGATTTCATTATATAGAACAGGATGTAATTTATGACACAAAAGATTGACACTACCATTAGCCTCAATGCTTGGACTGCTATTCTCTTGGCTCTTGGCTGGCAGCTAAAATGCTCATCTTGGTGAACCTTTGTAATTAGGTATCCTGGTTTCACCACTGAGGCACAAATACACATTTTTCAATAGAAGTGACAAATGGGCTTAATTTGCTGTCATTTCACAGCTTTAACAAATTCCTGCCAGGATTCAATCTGATGCTTTTCACATTTATGTTGTCTAAAGGATTGGACTGTTTAAAAAAAAGAACAACACAACACAATGTTAAGAACATGAATGGTTGTTCCAAAGATGACAGGTGGCAGACTACAAGTCTCAGTCATTGCATACAGCATGAAGTGCAAATTTTAAAGCCATAAATCTTTCTTCGTCCTTTGTAAGGAGAACTACTGATCATACTGAATGAGAACAGTATGATTGAATTGACTAGAGATTTTGAAAGGACACCTTGAAATGCTAAATCCAGCTCATTTCCACAGAAAAATTTCTCAGCACACTTTTAAAATTTAGCACTTGTAAGTCCCTCAGAAGCTGAGGACCCAACAAGCAATTAGTGCAAAGCCATGAAGTGATTTTAAACATGAGACCTGAAATTTAATACAGAATGAAATATTGACATGTGAGATCAAGAGTTCACTTTGTCAGGAGGACAAGTTACATCTTACAGTAGGTTTGTTGTTTTTCTTTTGAACTTTGAGTTTTAAGCCCAATTTTAATAAGGTGTCAAGAATACATAGAAAACCATGACATAGGCTGAGACAAGACCTCGTTTTCACGTCATATTTTTGTTGTCGTGCTTTATCAATGGAATAAATGTCACCATTTGGATAACACAGAGATCAGCCACAAGTACAAAGCCTGGACGTAATTCTGCTTTTATAAAGCCTGCTTTTCTAGTAAAAATAACATCTTTTAAAAGATGTCATATAACACAGTTGGAGTGAATTAGTGCCCTAAGCAAAGACTTTTGGGTCAACTAAGCATCTTGCAGATCCATCACCTCTCACTCTGCACCCAGTCTTGCTATGTCCCCTTTATGTCTTTCTTCCCCTTTTTTTGAGCAGGAGACTTTTATGCTGGCCAGTCTGCTCCTTCCTACAGCCAAAGCCAGCCCAGGTGGCTGCCAGAGGCTGGAGGGATGTGTGGTTGCTCTCCAGAACATGGTACCCAGGATGCTGCCTGCTCAGCGCACACTGAAACCTGCCCTAGAGATCACCTCCACTCATCTCATGCCATTTTCTCTGATAAAAGTGCATGATGAATCAAATGAACAATAATTACAGAATACAAAATGCTGTGGTAGAAGTCCTTATCTTTGCAACTGTTGATAAGGTGCTATAACAGGCATGCAAATAACAGGGTTAAGTGTGGGCTACACAGAGACACACAAGTAAAGCCCTTTACATTATAGCCTGCTGGCTACCATTCTACAGCACCTTGGACTCTAAGAGCTCTGTTATGATTCTTGTTCTAAATAAAACAAATATTCAAGCTTTGGTTTAACTATTTCATAGATATGCTTTCAAAGGCTTCAACTCTATTTATCCTCTTCCTGCTCTGGTGGAAACTAAACTATTTCTCCTCTATAAGCATTATTATATAGCATGAAGAATGAGTCAAGTCAGAGGTTCGGAGCCTCCCTAGACTGACATTTCCCAGGGAGTGTGTTCACTTCACATCAGTTAACTGGATTACTGAATTTGATAACCCTTTCTCCAGGAATGAAAAATTATCCAAAACACCCAGGAAGCGTCACAGTCTTGGAAATAAAGTGTTCATAAATATGACACCAGATATTGTCAGTTGTCTGTATATCCGCAGGCTCAGCTTCCACAGAGGCAGATCTTTGCTTGCTCAGTTTACTCATCTGACGTTTTGCAAAGAAAGCTAGAGCTACATCTTTCAGGACAGTTTTTTGCAGCTATGAGACTAAGAAGTTGCACACAAAACCACAAACTGACTTTTTTTAGTTTACTGTAGAGTGTATTTTAAAAAGCTGAAGTTTTTTGACTAGCAAAAGACCACTATGACACACCCTGGCTAAGCTGGGAAAACAAGATACTGCATCAAGTCCCGTTCAGATAGTGAAAATATCAAGATTTTGTCTCACAAGAGGACAAGGGCAGTGGCAGGATGCTTGCCCCCTCTCCTCACTTTCTTCATTTTCTTACCCAGCCCTCCTCACACTGTTCTTTTCTGCCAACCCACTGGTTCAGATTACTTGTTTCCCCTTCTCAGAGAATCAGACTTGATTTGTTCTGCCCCTAAACCAACTTCTAGGCCACCACCTAGACACGTGGCATTATCGTCATGATGATCACTGCATGGATAGTACAGGACAGAGAATCCCAGAATCACACAACAAATGAGGCTGGATGGGATCTCTAGAGGTGACCTGGTCCATTGCACACACAAAGCAGAGCCACTGTAGCTCAGAGCCTTGTCAAAAAACTTGGCCATTGATGATCACAGAGGGAAGTAGAAAATCTGTGAAGAAACAGTGGTGAAACAGTGAGATTTCCACTAAAGCAGGAGTGGGGAAATCCAGCTAGAACAAAAGCTTACAGATGCATACCAGCAGACATTCAAAGAAGCATTCAAAGCATTCAAAGAATCAGTTTGTTGTGATGGCTGCAGTAAACACGGAATTTACGTAGATGTCCATGTGCTTATCTCTGTGAACCATGTCACTGCAGCTCCCAGTGCAGGCTTGGCCTTTTACTTTCTTTGTACTCAGTTTCAAACTTAGACTTCACTTTCTTTTGGTATAGACTGTGCCTCCTGTGCTCAGCACCAACCACTGAACCTTTTTGATACCTGGTGGCATTAGCACAGTACTACCACAAGGTTTTGGGTATGTACATATGGTCAAGGGTATATAGTGAAGCTGCAGTTCCCCACATCTCCAAAGGCAGATTATACTAGAAAGAACCAGTTGAAAGTATAATAAAAATGTACATTAGGGTTTTGAGTCCTTGTCTTTTCTTTCATGCTTCCCCATCCCTCCATTTGGGAAGGATGAGTCGGTATTATTAAAAATTCACACTGTCCATGTATGTGACTCTCAACATCCTTAGGTTTTCTTCCTCTTTTTATTTCTTATGCTGAAGCTTATTTATTTCTTTTCTTGTGATTGTCATTGTTGACTTCATGACAGAATCCAAAAGAAGAGCAAACAGAAAGATTAAACCATTGTACCAAAACGTGATGCTTTCTCTGTTTAGCAAAATAAGAGCAAATGGCTTAATTGCAATAAGATTTGTCTTATTTTAGGGATCTTGAATGAAGCTGCCAGAATCATATTGATTGACATGAGAGTTTCAGAATCTCTAGCTATCTGTCCATTAAGCATTAGATCAACACTATCAATTGACTTCACACCACGTGATGAGGAAGAGAAAGGGCCACCAGCTGTTGCAGATATAGGTTATAAGAGGATCTGAAGGCTGGGTTTGAAACAGGAACTAAAACCTCCACCCCCATTTCCTGTTTCTGGTTTTATTAGATTCCTGATTTTTAAGATTCCTTCTACGTTGTATACAACTGCCATGCTTTAGAATACAATTTGTACAGATGTTCAGCCTGGAAGATGAAGAAACACAGTATCTCAAAAGGGTTCACTAAGGTAAAGAAGCCATCTTAGTGAAAAATGTAATTTGTAGTGTTGAAGATGAACCATAAACCTTCCCCACGTTGGTCCACTAAGACTAGGTAGTAGCACTGCACAGGAACAAAATGCTGGAAGCAGTGCTCATGCAACTGGCCCAACAAGTCCTTTTAAGAAGAGACAGAATACCAAAAAATATTCCATATTTTGACTTCTTGGCAGTATAGAATGCAGGATCTAATGACTCTAATGCTGGGATTTTCTTTCTAGCTTCAGAGGACTGCCTTATGGGGACACTAACGTCTTCCTTTATTGTTAAAGGGATAACACAGCATAGCTTTTGCCAACTCTCCAGAAGTAGTTTACTTGCAGCTGTGAAATGCATTTAACACATCTCTTAATTGCTATGTGAGCAAACCTTGCTAGAATCTTCATACATGGATATCACAGATGATAAATAAAGTAAGATATGATGTAATGCATTGTAGCTTACATACTTCAGGAAATTCTGGGATTAATTAGGGAACACATTTATTTTTCCTGGAATGCAAAACATGTAAGCAACCAATCCTTTCTTTTGAGGCTTGGCTCCACCTTCTCTTTCTCCTTTCCAGTATTGCATCTGGTTTTCATGGTGTAAAAATGTGTCTTACACCACAACCCCAAGCTAAAAGCAAGCCAATATGAAACAAAGAAAGTAAATATGTCTCCATCTCCTCCAAATAAGGAGAAGAAATTATTTTTATATTGTTTAATAAGAGAAAAACCCGTTAGGAATTTTTTTCATTTAGGAATTTAATGTCCCAAGATTTCAGATGTGACAACACAGTTCCCAAATAAGTTCCCAGCTTATAACATCCACCCTAAAGAATGTCAAGCCCATTTATTTTTTATTCTATAGCCACAGAATCTTGTGTGTCATTCACCCCTGATGCACTTCTTGCAGGAGAACTCTGTGTTTGTGTGTACATACATATGGTAACATCCTAGGTCAGATTACTTTATTTTCTCAGAATTTTGCTTTCTTACGTGTGATTTAACAGGTGGAAACCAGTAAAATCAGTACCTGTATTAACAAAGTAGCACTGGCACGGGATCAAACCTGTGACTGGTGTAAAAGCCTATAATCAAAGAGGAATCAAAGACTTGTATTGATCTAGATAAGCATCTTACAATGGTATTGTTTTATTTATTTATTGCATGGTATTCTATTAAAAGAAAAATTTATTTTCCTTGTAACAATTATGAACTTTCATGCCAATATGTACAGAGATCTTTTTATTTAGAAACAAAACATCAGTGACACCTCCACCTAATTTTTAAGCCAAACAAAGGAACTTAAAAAAAAAAAGCACTATTGTCTGTCACTACCGTGTGCTTTACTACACATATATAGGTCACTTAGCTTTCCACATATCTCTCAAGGAACCTAGGAAAGATGTAAGTTTCCCAAAATACATGAGAAATGTCTAGATTTTCTAAAACTGGCCCAACCGTCTCAAACTCTGCACAAGTTTCCCTACAAAGAGAAGACATTCCTTTCCTGATAAGTACACTAATAGGGAAAAGGAAGCAGCAAAGTCTCTGGTAGGAGTGAGGTAGGGCAAAGGCTTGCAGAGATCCTTGAACAGCCCAAGCAAGTCTCCAGGGACTGCACTTACTGCCTGTTTCAGAGGACTGAAAAGGAAAGGGGAGGAAGGGCAGGGGAAGAGGTGAGCGGAAATCTCTTGTCCTAACAAGAAATTCCTTCCTGGGCTTAAGAAACCTTTGCCAGTGAATAAAATGGTATGAAAAGTTTAAGTTTCTTCAGAAAATTACCATCCAGCATAAGGGATTTGATTAAGCCCTTCTGTGAGATATGAAACGCAGCCTCCAGGGTTGAAATATTCCTAAAACACACTGACAGCCAGAACCCTTGTTTAAGAAATAACTAAATTGTCGAAATATTTCAAAAGTGTTACAATAGTTTTAAACAAACAGACAAAAAGAATGATCCACAATAACAATTTCAGAGCAGGTTTGGATTGAAGTACCTTTTGTAAAGTAACGGCAATATTTGGTGCTGTGACTCTGCATGGAATGATCATTTCTCTTCCCAGAGTTATGTGTATAATTTTAGGTATGTCACTGTGCATCTCTACAAATGGATTGCCTGTATCTGCAAGAGAAGAAAAAGAAAAAGTTACTATCTCAAACATTAAGACAGTGTATGGAAATTGTAATGGTGCATAAAGCCTTGAAAAACAGACTAACCCTGTCCATAACAAAAGCTAGATAAAGTCCTCACCTTCTGTTTACTTATATCTAAACAAATTCAGAAAAACATAATTAAATATCTGAAAATTCATCTATCACTCAAAGTAGCAGTACTTTGGTACTTGCTTCAAAATCCATGGCAAGTACATTTTCCCCATTACAGCACCGTCTCGACTGATAAGAGATGTGTTTCTTATTTCAGGGCATTTCTATTATATTATCACCAGGAGAAGTAATTATATAGGAAGTGAGCTGAAATTCACTTATCAGGAAACCCCTACACAGGACATGTTCTTGCTGTCTGCAAGGAAATTAATGGGAAAAACTCATGTTAACTTCACCAGGAGAAAGAATCTACTGTGATCGTCCAGCCATCCTCTCAACCCTGAGACCACTGACTAGCAAGAGTTAATTATTCTCCTCCTTCCCACTATCACAATACCTGTACGTCTCTTTTGTAAGTGACAAGGTAAATGAAAATGCCAGGAAACATCCATTCCGTTCTACTCAGTAACTAAAGCTTGGCAGAGTAATTTACCGTCCCTGGAACAATCCCTTTAACAAAGGGCATTGTCATAAATAGCTTGTGCTGGGAACAGGGAACATTGCTGCTGCTATTGTTTGGACCACTTAACAAAGAGGGGCTCAAGCCACAGGCTCTGGCTCCAAATCTTCTTTGCAGGTGTTCAGATCTGAAGGTTCGGTTTGACTTACAGGGCAGATAAGACTACTTCAAAACTCTTACAAGGCTGGGTTTTTAACTCTTAAAAAAAAGTCCAACATTAAAATCTTAGTTCCGTGCCTATCTGCTTATCCAGTGTTTTTTCAGGCAAATCCTATTGTTTTCACTCGGTAAAAAAACTTACAAATAACCATGGAAATCTTTCTTGGAAACAAGAAATGCTACCAAAAACTGACCCTTTAGAACACTTCATGCTGTGATACTCTATTAAAATGTTCTAGTCCCAGACTTGAGTGACCTATGTTCACTCAAGAAGTTTTTCAAATGCATTATTTTTCCTTCTCTTGCAAATGTATGATCTGCACTTCCCAGTGTCATAAAACTGTTCTGTCCTTAGGATCTTTTCTTATTACATGCAATAATATTTTTGTTTGAGACATCAAACAGGAAGAGAAGCAAATTCTACTAGCAAATTCTAGGGGAGAGTCCTAAGGTAGAGTATCTCAGACATACCCCAGGAGAAGGAAGAAGTTTTCCTAAAGAGATGAAATGAAACTGTTGAAAAAACTTTCATAAATGTGAGCCACGATGCTTTATTTAATAATAGGTATTAAATGTCCACTGAGATTGCAAAAGGAACTTATGAGTAATAGAGGATGCGTATGTAATAAAAATGCCCTAAGGACTTGTTAGACTAACGTTTCCTCTGCAGTACGATTCAAGGAAAGACCAAGAATGAACCTGTTTGTAGCACGGTGAAAAGAACCTTTTTTGTTCCAGGGGCCGCAGCCACAGTAGAGGTCACCTGCCCCTTAACATCACCAGACAAACAGATTTACTACTCCCCAAGGACTCATTCATCTTTGTCACAAAATTAAGAGCTCCTGCCCAAAAGCAGCAAGCTTTGCAAAGTAGTTTCCTGTATCATAATCTCCAGATCATTACAAGTGTGAGGAAGAGCTGGTCTGGAGACTACTGCTGCTGTCTGCAGACACAGTGTCACCACTGACTGATGCCAATATTGAGGCAGTGGGGGCTGTGCACCTCCGATCTCACAGAATTCCTGCCTATCTGAAGACAAGGACAGGAAACAAGCGCAAAACACCACGTTTGGCTTTTTTTTTTTTTTTTGGGGGGGG
>JAAWXA010000003.1:58479012-58538019 GCA_038090715.1 Florisuga fusca | reverse complement strand
GGGGGAGGGTTTGGATGGTTGGTTGGTTGGTTGGCTTGCTTTTTTTCTTCCTCAATGGAAATGTATGTTCACGCCTGGAGAAGTCAACATAGTGCTCTATAAAAGCCAACTAAACACCCTGGCTGCCCTGGGTCGTGTCTGAAGCAGAGTCACTGCCTTTCTCAGCACACTCCCTGCAGTGGTACATGAAGGCGTCTCTGTGCCCCCGCTATTCGCGTGCAGAGTTCCCATTGACATCACTGGGGACTTCCGCCATGGGCCGGAGGGCAATCGATGGCCCCAAGTGCTCCAAATGTTTTCCTGCTTTTGATTAAAAGAAATACGCATCATGTTTCCTAGCACAGTTTTGTTTTCATAATGAGTGTGGAGGCTTTTCCTGATTCCCTTTGATTTTATTCTCTTTCTGTCTTAATGGCCATAAGGGGATACTCTAGGTGCCTCAAGACCAGAATATGGTGCAGCCTCCACCAGCCTGGATCATGCAAAGCTGAACCCACAGCAGCACCGGGGCAGGTTATGCATTTTGTGCATTCCTTCTGTCCCCCGAACAATAGCACTACTTGCTTATATTTTCCTTTCTCCTTCCCATCATAGCCCTAGTTACTGACAGTGGCTCCTGCTACATTTCCTCCTGATTCCTTCCTGAGGGGAGGTAAATGCCATCTTTCCCTGAATAGCTGTCTGGAAGCATAGCTGGGATGACCTAACCTCTCGCCTATGTTTTCTGGGCCAGCTTCACTCACTTTTATGTTCAGAAAGGTCTAGACATAAAAGGAACATCATGGATTGACCTATCTTAAAGACCACATCCAAGTTACACATTCAGCTCCAATGAGATTTGGAATGGAAAATCTGAGAGGGTTGACCTTTTTAGTTTGAATATTTGTTTTTTTGTTATTGCTTCAGAGCTGCCTGCAAGGGTAGCAAAATGAAAGATGGACTTGAATATTTCCAGAATATTTCCATATGCTAAAGGTTACCTTATTGTCATTTTAGTGTATTTTTATATTATGCCTGGAATTAATGACTGTGTGATGGTTTGCCTGTACTCCTCACAGTATCTCTCCATTACAGTCAACATGAAACCACAAAAAGCATTCATGAAAACACAAAATCCATGAAGGTCACTTGCTATATTGTTAACGAACATAAATAGCAGCTTTTTATTAAGCTGGCTGGCAGCCAGATACAAACTTGATAAGAGACTTAACACAAGCAATATTATGTCTGGTATCAGTAACCTGTCTAGGCTATTTATGGGGTTTGCACAAACAACTAAATTAGCCAACATTGAAATGCCAAATCCAGGAAAGATGGAGAGGTTCTCTATTTCCACCAGATTCAGATCCTGTTCTTGGGTTTGTTTTGTTTTTAATAGTCTGAGCTATGTATGTCAGAGTACTTATCCATTTTTAAGAAAAGTCTCTGCAGTCAAGTCTGAGCTCCTCAAAATCTCTGAATAATTTTGCTGTGAAAGTCTTTCAAAATACATACTTACACTTGATTCATCATTAAGAGTATTTTCAAGCTAAAAGAGCCAAAACAGTTCCTTCACATTCACATAACACTCTTTTCTCTCATGCACATGAAGAGGATCAAAGTTTTTACTCAAATACAGACATGCAAACTTGATTGACGCTAATGGGTCAATTGCTAAATTTCCCTTTCCATTGTAGGGATTCATCCTAAATTTGTTTCTCCCAGGTAAGTTAGTAGGGCTGCCCAGAAGTAAGTTGAGGAGTGGCTCTCCTCTCTCTTAGATATCTGAAATATAGACATTTCTTACAGAGCTAGGTAGCCAAATTGTTAGGGTGGTCACTGGAGGGAAAATCGAAATTGTGCCATGAGACTCATCAGACCTGTTTTAGACTTCTGTTTTACAATTAGATGAATCATGCCCTAGGAAAGGCCCTATTCAGCTTCCTCACATGTAGGTGTCTATGTTCCTTAAGAAAAAAAAATGTTTTCTATGTCTGGAAGCACAACAGATCTGTAAGAAGGGTTTTCCCACTCTCACCTCTGCTGAGCCTCTAAAATAGTCCTCTTCAAACTCAAATGATTTCTAAACCTTGAAGGAAGACCTGAGATAAATATTAATAATCACAGAAGTCCAGAAAAAAATTAAAATGGAGAGGAATACTTGATATCTGGAGCACATTCAGACACAAAACATTGCTAGCATAATTGTACAATGATTTTTTGACAGGGTTTGTTTGTTTTCCTTTGGGGCTAGTTATAAAATGCTATCATCGGGGTAGGTCCATAACACACATAAACCACCATTAAAACTTCAGGAATATTACTCTTACCACAGTAGAGCAATTACAGTGTTAAAAAAGCAATCTCTAGAAAGGAAAGTGGACATTAGGAACACTTTTTCAGATGTATCCCTCCCTCATGGTGTTTCATCTTGGAAATGTATTTCTTTTTCAGTAGGATCTATAGACCTTTGTTAGGAAGAAGGACCCTGGGGGACTTAGTGCATAGCTTTTGATGCTGCCAAGGGACCCACACATGCTCTGCTCAACAGATTGTACTGTGTTGTGAAGTCCATGGGCAAGCAATGACAAAAGCACAGCAATTATAGGTGATTGACGTCAGCAAGTCCTAGAGGGCTCTGTTTTGCAACAGGAATCTCATTAGACACTCAAAATGTGTCCGCATACTTGATACAGCTGTTGCATAGCTTAATTTCAACTAGTTTCCTTTTCATAACAGAAGCACTATCACATTATTGACTCTGACAGTGTAAGCCAAAACCGTACTGCTCATACGTTAAAGCTGTGCCAAAAGCAAAGACAAAAAAGGCACAGCAGATGAAGAGTTTCCCAGGCCTCAGCAGGTTCTTCTGTCAGTGTATTATTTCTGAATAAGAAGAAGAAAAAGGAAAAAGAAGAACAACAACTCCCTTTCTGTTAGGTTTCAGGTGTTTAGTCTTACTGCTTTTTTTTTCACGTGCTGAATTATTTTGACTTTGATTTTTCTGATCTAAGATAACTCAGGGGAACTCTTTGGATACCTTTCCTGTTCTGCAACATAGTACCTTTAGGGTTACTCAATCCATTCAAGCTAAATCTTAAATCCACATCAGCTCTGGGTCTGGATCCAGCTCTCAACAAATGGACCCCAAGGAGATGCCATACACTCAGCACCTGCAGAAGGCAGCTCCAGAGTTTGAAAATGCACTCAAAACCCCACATGTTTTGGCACTTCAAAGGCTAAAATTTTGAACCATTCACTAATGCTAAAGCCCTTCATTTTGGACTGTCCAACCCAAGAAACAAGCCCAGCTAAATATTCAAAACTAGTGGACGTTTGACATTGTAGGCATCAGTGAATACTCTCAGGACCTGTACCTTTAATTAAGGTACATGACTTGTCTCACCAGACTTAAATAATCTCAAACCAAGACATCTATTATAAACTTGTTCTCCATATTCCGTGTAAAGTCAATAATGAGAAGCACATACAAGAAGGTCCTTTTTTTCTCTCTGTTAAGTATAGAAAACGAGTAGACAACTGATTCAGCCAAGAGGTCTGATTTCAAAACAGAATATTTTGAATGGCACTTGATCGAAGTACCAGTACGTCTCATTTTGTAAAGAAAAGTATAAAGTCAAAAGACATGGGCAGCAGGAGTGTGAGGAGAGACAAGGAGAGAGAGAATATTAAATAGGAAATAGGATAAGGCCCTTCAAAACAGCCTGCTAATAATTTGGTGTTTCTGAAATGTCTTTAATCCACAATTATCTCTTTCCATGGAGAAGATTCCCCATGCCTCACTCCAATGTCCTCACGGAGTGTCCACTACAAAACTTTCCATTTTACTACTAGGCTGCATTTGCCTAAGGAAAAAAAGATCAGAGCAGCTTTGGTCCAAAAGAGTGGAGAAATCGGCCAAGAGGCTTTGCTTTATTTCAGATTTTTCCCATGGCTCATGGTGGAAGTCAGGCCATCAGTCTTCTTACAGCAAAGTCCAAGGCTGTTAAGAGAATTCATTTCCCTCGCTTGATGTCTCAATTCCTGAGCTGTGTGTGGTCAAGAGTTGCTGCAGCACATGCTACTCACTCACTCCCCTGTGCAACTCAGTAGTGACCTCTCCAGCTGAAAGAAGGGTGATGTCAGGACTACCTCCTCAAATAAATGTCAGCAGCCCAGCCTGCCTGTTCCTGACCACCCAAACACAGGACTTCAGAAATGCCTCAAGTCATTCTGGGACACGTGGGTCTTGTAGTCTCCTACTCATTGTCTTGGATCTTATTTTTGTGTATAGAAGTTCATCTTCTGATGATAACATAGGGGTCATTGTTGTTGTTTGTTGTTTTTTTTTTTTAAATCCAGTTCATATTCAGTATCACTCTAATTACGGAAATGAATGAGATTTTTAAAACAATAAGTGATAACTTCCTGTACAAACAATATCAACTTTCCTGATCAGATTCTGGGTTTGTAAATAGCAACTATTTGTTCTCATCTGCAGCATGCTAAGACATGGGAAACAGGCACCTCAGTGATCCACATGGAGCTAATATGGGAAATGGACTGACACAATGTCCTGCCACAGGAAACAATACAAAACTAGGAGGGACCCAAATTTTACAAACATTTATTTCCTAAGCACCCACAAACGCATTGAAAATAAAAGTAGGCTCAATAAAGGTAATCTTCACAGAGGATTTGATTAACCCCAACTCACCTCTTCTTGAGGCAGATAATCAAATTTCATGCATGTTCACAGAAACGATGGTTTATATCAAGAGATTTCTTTTCAACCTAGTCAACGTTTCTTCCTGAAACTGTAAATATTTGGAGGACTAATGTGACTCTCCCCACCTTAGGGCAGAGTGACACGTTCAACAGGCGTTAAATGAGCAGTGTTGTTGCAGCCTCCCTCATTATCAGTAGTCTGCCCTAATTCTTATACGTGCTTACTAAGATGCAGTGAACAGTTCCATATTGAAAAACTGGTTTTCAATCAAAAGGAATGTCAAATTCAGAAAATTAAGATAATAGAATCATAGAATTATAGATAGTTAGGGGTTGGAAGGGACCTCAAAAGATCATTGAGTCCAACCCCCCCTGCCAAAGCAGGGTCACCTGTAGCAGGTCACACAGGAATGTGTTCAGGTGGGTTTTGAATGTCTCCAGGGAAGGAGACTCCACAGCCTCCCTGGGCAGCCTGTGCCAGTGCTCCGTCACCCTCATGGTGAAAAAATTCTTCCTAATATTTATACAGAACCACCTATGCTCCCGTTTATAACCATTGCCCCTTGTCCTATTGTTGGTCACCCTTGAGAAATTCTTGACTCCGTCCTCCTGACACTCACCCTTTACATATTTATAAACATTAATGAGATCACCTCTCATTCTCCTCTTCTCCAAACTAAGAGCCCCAGCTCCCTCAGCTTTTCCTCGTAAGGGAGATGTTCCACTACCTTCACCATCTTGGTCGCTCTGTGTTGGACTCTTTCAAGCAGTTATGCTTGCAAGGTGCCAGAGGTCTAAGGCTGATACAGGTTTGCCCCTTAAACATTTTACTGTTCTTTGGCAAGCATAGTAGGAGGAGAAACATAATCTAAAGCTGTCTTCAACAGCAACATCAAGAATTAATGACTAAATGTCCTTGAAAAATTAACAAAACCAAGACACTGTGGCAGTCGTTTTTAACTGATTACTGGCAGGGGGGGGAGGGAGGACTGGGAGGCTGGCTGCACAAAAACTATTTCTCCAATTATGTGTTTCTCTTCCATCACCATGTGAATTATGCAGATAACCTTGGCTCATACACAGCTAATTGAGGATCTCTTTCAGATGCAAGTAAGCTACCTACAGCTCGGGATGCAGTGAAGAGTTAGAAAGATTGGTTGTGTCTTCCACTTATAAAAATTCAGGATTCAGAAAAATTAACACTTCAAACAGGAAAGAGACCAAGAGAACTTAAATAATCTCTTATATTGTAAAGGGGTTCAGCAGAGAAGTTCTCAGTCAGAGTTGCTCTTCTTATGTGGTGAATGGAGAAGACTGTGAGTAGGTCTCAGGTAGAGATGACATCCAAGCCTGGGGCATTCAAGAAAGTCCCATGATAGGAAACTTGCGAAAGTCATCCAAGAAAAATTTAAGTTTTCCTAGGCAGCAAGAAATGTTGGTCGGTAATTGAATAACCTAATTTGGTTACATTTCCATGGATGCATCTGTAGCTGGACATCCAGTGACTTATATGAAACCAGTTGGCTGAGAAAAACACTGTGAGGTGTGTTTCAAATGGAGGAAAGTAGGATGAACAGCATTAATTATGCAATAATTCTCAATAAAGCAACACACAAGAATGAGTGGAGCTGTCTTATTTGCTATCACTATAGTGAGAGGTCCACTTCATTCTGTTTTTTCACAGCACCAGTCCCACTCTTCATGTCACAAAATGAAAACAAAAGCTAATTCACTCTAATGTGAACTCATTAGAAGCAGCAGACACATAATTTGGAAAACTTCCAGTTGCACATTCTCTGTAACGTGGACTTTCAAAATCCTGGTATCTTAGAGTAATCTAAAATTTTTTTCTCTACAATAAAGAAAAACTAAAATAGAAAATTCAGTCTCCTAAGTGTTTGTAATTTCTTCTTTCATTATTGTGCCTATTGAATTCAAGCCTCTGATTAATATCCTGGAAGAAAACAGGATCAGAAAGAAATTTCTTTTATAGTCTAACTGACCTAATTCCAGCATTTCCCATACATTACACAATACTTGTTTGCTGAACACAGTTCTGTGTTTATTTTGATTCATTTATTCTAAATTTTTACAGTCTTTGTAATGCAGACTTAAGAGTACATTTTTGAATGTGACTCAGTGTGCAGATGGTCATTTCCTACCACATGAAATAACTTGGTGATCTGGATGGACATCTTTGACACCATTCAGTTGCCTAGAAATCTATAATCTTGCACAGAGGGGTTAATGTGGACATTGTATCAGGTGTACGGTTTTCATCACTCATCAGCCTGTGAGATACGATTCCTCTGGTACCCATTTCACAGATTCACTTCTAGTCTGCTTCCATGTGGAGTTCTATTTACTCTAGCAGACTGGTTGGATTGGGTCTTTTTCTTTCCTCCTTTTTTTCCTAACAGATAAAACATCATCATTTGTACTTGCTAGCTCTGAGAAGACAGATTTTATACATTAATTGGTAAATTATCATTACATTTTGCAAGGCTGAAAATATCATTCAAACCCCTGTATTTAACCACAGCTGAAGTGCCTTATTTATCCATTTTGCTGTATTGGAGCGTGAATACCAAGAAGTGTTAAAAAACCATAATCTTACCGTTAATAAATACATAGACAGTAGATTCCTTCTTCTTTTTCGCTGGACTTGTGGGGTATTTGCAGCTATAGTTTCCAGTGTCACTTGCTTGAGTTCTGCTCAAGGTCAGACTGCTGCAGGACTGCTTCCCATTCCTTCCACAGGCATACTTAATTACTTTCAGCCTTTTGCTATCCTTACTTAGAGTTTCAGGCAAAGACCATGAATGAACCATTTCCCCCCTGCAAATAAAGATAAGGAAGCAGAAACAATTATGTTGGACTGCAATTATATAGCTCCAGTTCCCAAGCTTTCTTTTTTATTATAACAGGCTATTTCTGGGGTTCTCTTTTATCTTGTTTTCCAAAAACAACAACAGAAACAACAAAGAACTATTAAACAATGTGCCATTGAAGTTCACTCCCCACCTTTCCCCACAACATAAGGTTTCATTTTTTTCTAATTTCAGTAACAAAAAAAAGAAAGTGGTGTCAGGTGTACGAAGTCCCAGCCAAATTATCAGAATAAACTCAGCAAGTTACCTGCAGGTGAGATTTAAAGTCTGGCCTGCTTGAACAACGTGCTGTGTGCCATTTATGCTCAGCTCAGGAACTTTTAATTTTGATCCTGAACTAGATCCTAGAAAAACAAAGAAGAAAAAAACCCAAAAACATTAACAATGAAAAATCATCCTGTTCCCAGTCTGTTCACATTTATGATGTTATACTCTAAGGGAAAAGCAAAGAAAAGGGGATGCCCCCCTTAACACACACACTCTTGCTCTGAGTATGATCTTGCTGTACTGACTCAGGGCTCACATAACCTTCCATGAAAAGAAGGAAAAGAACTCAGGAAAAGAACCAAACCAAACCAAACAACAACAACAAAAAAACCAAACCCCAAATCAAAACAAAAAACCCCAAACAAAACCAACCAACCAACCAAAAAAATAGAAATGGAAGCTTTGCAAGTTTGAGTCAATGACTTTGTTCTTAGATTGCTCACGGTGAGTACCAGGAAAAACATTCAGGACCTCACAGCTACACATACACCCAAGGCAGCATGCCCTCCAGCACCATGGGCTGCATTTCCTTAGGAAACACCACTATGGCAGCCCCTTCAATGGAAAGCACAAAAGTCAGCCCCAGCCATGGCAAAAGCCACGTATTGACTTCTAAGATCCTGAACTCTCACACAAACAACTTGCTGCAAATGCTGGAACTACTCTGGAAGGAATAAAAGAGGATGAAGGATCTTCTCTTCCTGACTGAAGGTCGCAGCACTGTTACCTACAGTCTCTCACAAGCTGCAGGCTTCCTACCCATGAAGTGGTGTCAAAAGGCAACTGGACAGCCCTTCAACTGAGAACAAGTTCACGGCACCCTCCAGAACAGATTTCTTAGATGCCTGAGAAAGCAGGCATGCCAACATATCCCTGGTCATGGCCACACCATTCTGATATGGGTGAAGCCTTGGGTGTCACTTTAACATGAGGTGGAAGAAAACACTTGAAAAAATCCAGGCAGACTTTTCACAAACCAAGTGAAAGCAATTTTTAAGAAGTTCATTAAAAATCCCAGTGGTCAGAAGGCTTGAGGAACACAGGGCCTTCCCTCACATCAATCCAGCAAGTGGTGGAAAGGGAGAATGCTTTATCTGTGCCTCATACCAGGCTATGGCCACAAAAGGCTTCATGGCAAGCACACAGAACTGCATGCCTTAGAGAAGACACAGTCATTGATCCATCCCATTGCCCTCACACTGACAGCAAAGTGTTCCAGAAGCAAGTAAAAAACCAAGCAAATATTTTGAAACAGTTAAAGTTGAAAACCAGTTTAAGTCTAAATCTGGACCTAAGAGCAATTTATAAATATTTCCGTGTTGTGAGAGGTGAGCAGAGAGTATCCTAGATAACTTTAAACCAAGAGAGAGTATTTTTTCTCAACATACTAGAGAAGCAGCATCAAGTAAACATAGGTAATGTGGATTTTCCACTCAAACACAGTCAAGTAGTTTCAGTTTAGCTATTTTAAGACCTCTTAAGAGGTCCCTGCTACAGCCAAGTATGCTGTAGGCAGAATATACATGAATTTTAGCAGAAATACATGAATTTTATTACCCATTTGATCACCCACTGGATCTTTCATTGACTATAGGAGAAACTTTTGGACATCAACTCCAGCTGAGATTGGCAACTAAATTTTAACTGTGTAAACCCTCAATGGATCAATGGCTGCTCCAAATTCAGCAGCTTTCTCCCAGCAGTGGATGCATCATCAGATCAGAGGCTGAATGATAAAACTTTGTTCTGAGGTGTGCGCTTGAACTCCTTCAGTCTGAGAAGCCATGTATCCACTTTTTGAGAAATGCTAAAAGCATAAGGATTTTGTTCAAAAAATGTACAGCCAGCTGTGTTCCATTTGTCAATATTTCCTACTGATTTCCTATAACATCCATGGAGACAAAAGACCTGAATGACCTTCTGGGACTACCTAGCACAATCCATGAAAAGAACCAAGGACCTGATTAGGTCTGCAAAACTGTTTGCTAGAGGTCTTCAGAGACCTTCTCTTCTTTAACAATATAGGAAATGTACACTGTAGGGGTTAAGTAACTTTTAATTAACCTTTGGCATCTAAGTTAGCTACATTTATCTGAATTTTTCTTTTTAGCCTTCTGTGTCTTATTTAAGCTGTAGCTCCAGTAGTTTTCCTGTATACACTATCACCCATCCCTATTCAGAAGAAGATTTAAAAGGTACACTTAAACATAGACATAAACTAAATTACAGCTGACTTGAAAAGGCTTCAAGCAAGAACATAACACAAGTTCTCAGGAGAAAAAGAGGTCCTCTGAAACTGTATCACAAATATTACACAAATATTTGACTGCTGACACTGTGCAAACACATGGACTTCCTCTGCAATTTGTCTAGACCACCATACTTCCAACTATAAATGAATATATTCTGACAGCTGTTAAGAGGGGTGGAAAAAGATGCAGCAAATCACTGAAGAGGCAACTTGTTATGCGGTATCTTGCAAACATGCATTTTTCTCACCTACTATTTAAAGCTCTCAATTCTGAAATGCTGGGTCTGCCAAAAAGTGTACTGTGCTTTTATGGAAATGTCTCCTGTAGATGATTACGGTGTATGAGCCCACTCATTTGAAGTTCTGAAATAAAATCCATGAAGCTAAACACTGAGAAACTGAGATAAGACATTACAAGAGCTCAGGCACCTTCTGTGAAGACCAGACTTTGGCTGAGATGGTTTGTGAATGTTCTTCAGCTACACAATGTGACAGTTTGACGAAACCACCATGTTCTTGCATTTCGTTCCTATCCCTCTTGTCATCCCAGATTTGGAGGTTCAGATGCTCTCCCAAGATGACAGCATTTATATCCAGCTTTATGAATCTTGTTCCTTACTTCAGGGAGGAACCTGACCTTATGCTTCCCTGAACTGCTCCTTATTTCAGCCTCTAGAAAAGCTGAAAGCATGAACGGTGTAAACAATCTGTTTAATGTGCATGAAGAAACCATCATTAGTGGCTTGCCAGAGGAACCCACTGGGATCAAAGCCCTTCTGGTAGAGTTGCAACCCAGTTCTTAGAGGACACCATGTAGGCTGCTTCCAGTGTAAATCCGATGGAAAGGTGGAAAAAACATGTGAGTGACAGGTGCTGAGAGCAAATGTGCAGTGCCTGGTCAAGACTGTGGTGCTGGGTGCTCAGCTTTGCTCAGCACTGGCACTGACACCCTGCCCTGAAGCAAAACCAGCCACAGCACCATGACCCATGCTGGGACCAGGAAACCATCTTTCTCCTGGAAAGATGGGTTGCTGTGGTTTTTAAAGTCTGACAAAGATCAAGGAAAAGAAAACATTACACATTTTTATCTTGATAACTCTATGGTGATATAAGCAAAGACATCCACATGAAAGTCTCACAATCTATCTTAAATCAAGCCTACAAAACAAGGAAGCCTGGAAGAAGAGAAGATCTGCCTCACAGTTATTAAAATCAAAGAAAAACAAACAAACAAACACTAAAAAAACAAAAAACAACCCAGACCTTTTCACTCCATCCTGCAGGCCAAAAAGAAACCCAGATATAGATTGCATACATACTCAAGATTTTGCCCTTTTACACGTATTACGTATATCTAAAAGGTTTGCAGTATTTGTAAATATTGTGTGTGGGATGTTAAGGAGTGTCTAGTGTTTGTCTAACTTTGCTCCCACTGATGTAAGCCAGGGTTTCATCACTGATTTTAAGGACATTTTAGACTTGAGCGGTTAATCATACTAATATTCAAGATTTAACATGAATATATTTGGTGTGGTACTCCAGATGCATTATATAGTCATTCATTTAGCTTTCCACTGACAAAAAGCTGAAGATCCTATTTGTAGACAATATTGTTGCTTTTGCAGGCATGTGAGACAATGCTTTTACCAGCAAGATGCTAAGTCTTGAAGAAAAATAGCTTTATTTGACATCCTACCTATTCATGGGTCATTAGCTTCCTTACATTTTTAAACGCTTCAGAACGGATGCAAAGAACAAATGCAATAGAGTTTGACATGTTTACCAGAAAAGAAAAAGGAAGAAGAATAGCAGGGAAATTCCTACTGTCAATATTTAGAAGTGGATTATGCTTTCTATGTACCTTCTCCTGCATTTTACTTGACACTGTCTTTTCTGAAGGGTCATGGCTCAACAGGACACATTCACTTATCATTGTGCCTGTCACTAAGCGACCATCAGAAGCCTACCCTTGCACTGACCTACATTGGGGGGCTGCAACTTCTTTTCATGTGACAACAAGAGAACTAATTAATCCTGATAACTGAGGAATCTCCTCCCATAGGAAAAAGGGTGATTTTTTTTTTTTTTTTTTTTTTTTTTTTAACAAGGCTGCTTAATTAATAAGCAAATATTAATTTATACTGCAGAGGTTAGTCATTCTGTCTAAAATAAAGGAAAGGCAATTTGGTTTTATTAACAAAGCCAAGAGTATAATCTAATTTGCAAAGAAACAAAAGAAAAAACTTTCTTCAATTATTTTCTGCCTTGCAAAAAAGGCAAGGCTCTTCCTGAATGAAGAAAACAAAAACTTAAATTACCTGCTAACACAAAAAGCACTGACTACAAGCAATTAAAATATAAAATAAATGAACATGCATATATTCTTCCAATATAATGCATGAGTTCAGTTCTACAGACATTTGAGTAACCATGCCCACATGATCAGCCTTCTATTTATTTTAGCTAAACATCAATTTCTCTTAAAAGCATAGGTCTGCTAAACTCAAAATTGGGACCATGTCCTGGATTGTTATCTCCATTCTGATTTTTTCAGCTTCTACTTGTAAATTTGCTTTAAACACTTTGAATTTTTACTTCCTTAGCCTAAAGAAAGTAAACTCAAAAGCTAGATCTATGGCTTAGTTTAAGAAAAAACTACGTATGTTATTTAGTTATAAGAATTTTCCTTGAAATTAATAGGTTTGGTAGCCTTTATTTTTAACATCTTTTTCATAATTCAAGGCTGAGTGACTGTCTTGAGCCACTCCAGTTATCCTGAACGTGTTGACTAATGTTTTTTTCACCTGCACAATGAGAGGTTAAGGAGAATGATCAGTTTATCTTTGCAACTTCAGTGTATACAAAGAATTTGACCTTCTGGGTTTAAAGTGCCATCTGTGGGCAATAAAGTTATCCATCATGAAGTAATTGCTTCAGTCATTGTTGGATTTGCACATGTTTAAAGGCTTGTTAAACATAACTGACCCTTTGGGGTTTTTACTATCAAATATCATTTCCTCCTGATTCAAACACATTGAGCAAAAATGTATTTTGTAGAGGACACTCCTGAACAGGAAAGAGAGTGGACGTGATTTCTCAATAGGGTCTTCACCTCTCCCTACTGCATCAAGTGCAGGTCATTCAGTTCAAATGCACCCCAGGACTTTACTCTTGCTTCCGAGCTCTTCCTTATGAGTCATCCCACTGAAGGGAATGGGAATACCCACATGGCTGGAACAAGAAATTGCAGAATCCACCCAAAAAGCTTAGGAACGTGGCAGTACCCAGTGGGCTGACCTTCAGTGCACCTCCTGTGAAAACAAACTGACTCTGATCTGCAGCAGCACCTCAACCAGAACACAGCCACCAGCTAACCTTGTATAGAGCTGACAGGTTGCTTCATTTTGTAAGGAAATCCGTGTTATTGGTAGTTTTCTTTATTTCAGAGCTCTTCTTGCAATCTATAGCATTATCAACTCTTCTAAAGGTACTTCAGGCTGCTCTGTGTGTACATGTGGCTTCGTTTTTATCAAACAGTTGTACCTATCCATAGTAATTCCAATTATATCACATCACTCTCCTTTAAAAATAAAGAGAGAGAGAAAGGCACTTGTGGCCAACTCTGAAGAGCCATATAAAGTTTTGATTTACATGTGACTATAAGGAGAAATATTGACCAAGAGGTCCTCCTAGTTTAATCAACACTGAGATTATCACCAACATCAAAACTTGTGTTTACAAGACCAGGAAACTTCTAGGCAGAATTGTCTCAAAATTTGAGTGGCCACTGCAAAAAAATAATTTGTTTTTTTTCCTGTGTGAAGGGCAAAATTCTGGTCTGGTCCTGCCACATGGCTCAAGGGAGAAGGGATCACTCTGGATAATGCAGCTTTCTACTTCTGTGACTGCTGGTGGCTGTGAACAGCTACTACTGGAAGGAGCTTCTTTTCCCCTTCCATGGCACCAACAGCTCCTATTTCATACATGTTGCCTAGGTTTCTAGGGCTGAGGCACTGGCAAAGCAGGCAGCACAGTCTGGTTCCTGCATCCAGATGTAAGAGCATCATCTCCCTTGCCTGTTCTTAGAAATAGCTTCCAGGAAAGACCTGCGGTGCCCACTCTGAGATTTAAAGCAGTATCTCTAGGTCTTTCAGATGCCATCTAAGTCCCCACCCTAAAGGAAACCTCCAAGTCCTTCATATACCTGATTTCATACTCTCTAAAGCAAATCCAAGCATCCCACTGAAAATGTGCAGAAGAGAAACTAAGAGAGTTTATCTGTGAGGTAACAAGGAGGTATTCCTGTGTCCCAAGCTGACATTGACAATTATCAAGATGAGCAAGCTCATGATCTGAAGCAGCAAGACGTAACCCCTGTTTCTGTTGAAGCAGAACTTTTCAGGGCAGCTAAGGACAAAGGGGACTTGCAAAGTTTAACAGAGACAGGTTCTTGGACTCTAAGGTAGCTTTGTCCCTGTTTCCTGTTTGCTCTTGTGCCAAGTGTGTGCTGGTACATAGCAAACAGAAACACACTCAGGGCAGAAGGCACCGTTCAAGTTGTTTCACTCCTCAACAGATCTATCACTCACACATGCCTCTGTTGTGACTGAAATGTGTTCTCGCTTGCTTTCAAGATGAAGAGAGTTGTTGGAAGCTATTTACTTACAAAGGACACATACCTAAAAATAATCAGTTCATTGATTTGTCCCTTCCAGGACATTCTGATCACCTAGTCTGATGTTCTGCAACACATGCTTAGAGATTTCTGGATCAAATGTTTTAGTCTGATTAATCTCAACTATAATTTAAGAATTTATAGTAGCACTAGGACATAACAGAAAAGAAAATGGGTAGGTTAACGGGTGAGAAAGCTGGACTAAAATATAATACAGCATTGTAATAGAGTCTGAACAGCGTACGTTTTACTACAGTAGAGCAGAAGAGTCCTGAGCAGACTAAAATGCCTTGACTCTAACTCCATACTCTGGAATTAAAAAATGGATCACCAGGGCAAACAGCTATGCTACTGCCAAGAAAGGTCTTCACAGGCATACACAGAAAGATTTGTGCATCCTGCATCTCAGAGAAAGTGATTTTAGAGTTTATTCACTATCTGTGTGTGTTTGCTGTCCCTAGATGTGTATACGCACTGACACAGGATTAGACTATCACGCCAATATGCTCAATAGCTGTACAGAAATACATATTTCCCCAATAACTGTCAAATATTTTGCCAGTATCTGCCCTAGCTAAGTCGGGATGTGCTTACAAGCTTGTTGTAGTCATTTTATTAAAAACCAGGGGAGGCTGTTCATTTAAAAATTCAGATGCAGAAATTTGACACGCTGAAATCACAGTTGGTTATTTAAAATAAATCTGGCTCCTGTTACTACCAACTGAAAATACCATTTCCCCTCATATTTGGGCATCCAAGGCCATGCAGTTCAGTGCACTCTGCCCACACAACCCCTGCTTGAAGGCACTTACTTCATCACTTCATCAAAACATTGTGTCTTGTTTGGCCTAAAGTCACCAGATAACATTTATGCATGAGCACAGGGCCTTTACTTAATGCCAATTAGAAATAAAATTCAAAATTTAACATTCAAAGAACCTGAGAGAAATAAATGTCTTCATTTTCTCTTTTATCCATCCAGTTTTAATAACTCTAGAAACTTAGCATCTGAAATGAGCACATTTGCCTGGCAAAGGTGCTCATTTGATTAGCTATATAAGGAGAAAGCAATTACAGAGAAGTAAAACCAACCATAACTGCAAACCTTTTGTTTCCCATTGAGTGTATGGAATTGGAAATGGGAATCCAAGCCTACAGTCATATGTCTTCATTATGAATCTTCATGGGATCACTACTTTGATAAAACCAGACCAAAAGGGGTAAATGCACACTTGTACCAAATGCATTGAGAAAAGCAAGAGAAATATCACAGTTGTCTCCACCTCAGCCTGCTCTTCACTCCAACAGAGTGTATGTCCAGCTAAAAAAAAAAAAAAAAAGGTCTACCGAGCCTGTTCTCAGCAAGGACTCATCACAGCGGGGCTAGGCTGTAGCAAAAACTTTCCATAGACACATTCAGCATAGATCCCCTCCAGGGGGACCCTGCACCCTGCTTAGGCTGCTGCAGATGAAAAGTGGTTGTGGCTCCAGCATCTCCCCCATTCAAAAGTGATGCTGTGTGATCAGCCACTGGCATTCACCCAGGAGTGTGCTTTCACATCTCCACACAAGATTAAGACTGTGCTGCTTACAAGAGTGTAGGTAGCCTTATCCATATGACATTTGTGAGCTATCAGATCTACTCTATCTCCTAGTGACGTGCCAGCAACTGCTGAGCCTCTGCTATAATTCCCCCTTGGGAATCCCTTGGGAATCAGATCCCAACACATAATAATCAGTTCGATATTTCTTGAGAAAAGTTTATTCCATTAACTAGCATAGTAGAAAAGCATTGACATAAGCTAAAGATGAAGTAAGTACACTAAAACCAGACAAAAAATATTTTTGAATCCCTATATAGACTAAGGAGGCAAATAAATTTTCTTGACCAAATTCAACTTATTTACCAACTTGATACTTAGGCGTTGTTACAAATTCTCTGGCAGGATAAAATAAGCAATATACTGAAACTGAATTGAAGGACTATTTAATACAGATGTGTAAGCAGACAGACTGCCTACCTGCCAGTAACCTGCCAGCTCAGCCAGCAGTGCAGGCCTAACAAATCCATTTGGGGCTGTACTATTCATTAAGCTGTGCACAGAGAAATAAATTATGAACTAAATAAAAAAACCCATAAAGCAAATTTGCAGGATTTCCACCTTGCTGAAGGCTGACGGTTATTATTTCCGATGCTTCAGCATTATGGACAAACTGTCCTGTAATACTCAAAAAAAAGACCAACTCAGGAACTGACTTTCAACCCACCCTACTCTAACTTGTAAAACAGAACTATAAGCAAAAGCTCTGGTTCCTAAACAAGGGAAAATAATTAATGTAACACAACAATTTTAAATGGAGAAGTGAGAACCAGAAGGGGCTGCACAGAGTACTCCTTTCTAATGACTTAAGAGACTAAACCCATTCTGCAATTGAATTACATCTAAAACACAAATCTGTGGTAGGTGGACACATAGAAAGCTTCTGACAAGCTCACCTATGGCTCAGTTTACACTGGGAAATTAAAATCACTGATACTTCTAAAACAGGTTTGAATGAATGTTAATTGTAGCACTGCATAAAGCAAAGAAGGGTAGGTTTTCACCCCAAAAACTACCAGCACAACAGAAGAAGAAAATTCTCTGTACTTCACAATATATTGCGATTTAATACCACTCTGTTATCTATATTTGCCATACACACAGACAACACCTACATTTTGGCAGACAGTAATTTTAGTTTCCTTGAACCTTAGTCCCACGATTTTTTAGTAAATAATAGTGGATTTTAGATCATACTAAAAAAAAAAAAATCCTCTCTGGAGAATTTTATCAGATATCTGTTTCCTGCAAGGCTCCTTGAACCTCCCTTGAAGCTCAGATGTTGGACACCGCCAGAGACATGACACAGAGCTGAACAGAGCCCTTCTCTGATCCAGGATGGCAACTCTCATGCTTCTGTCAACATTAGTCCATGGTGATCCTGAGGAGAGGCTTTTACACAGAGGAATGACAATGAAATTCCTTCCCTCAATGGCAGGGAAGAGTCCCACAGGAAAGACACTTAAGCAAACTATGTGAAATGGAGAAATTCCTCTCATGAAACTCCCTCACACTCATCCCTTGCCACTCCCCACGCACTAAGCAGGGGGTCCTGTTCCCAGAGCACAGGCTTCCTGAGGGAACTTCTGAGGAGCAGAGACATCTCCTCAGGGGTCCCCAGCTCTTTGAGGGCCACCGTGCCCTGCCCACTCTGCCCATGCTTGCGGGCATGGCAGAGAAATAATTTTACTTCATTGCCACAGCATCTTCAGCCCACAGAAGTTCTTGAGACAGTCTCCTTGTTAACCACTTCCCCATCATTCAGCTGCTCTAATGGCAAAAAGTACCTTGTTTCAAGGGCATGGCTCCAAAAGAGAGAATTCATCTTAAAAGGGATTGCATTTAGGAGTGCTTAGTGCCAGGGAATATTAGAAGAACAGCCCCAGTGTCTAGAAAAGAGCTGGAATCATGCAAAGAGCAATCAGTGTCCACCCCATCACACCGGATTGTGCTCTGTCTAAATATGCTACTGTGATGATTGAACATTGTGGATACAGACAAATCAAATTCGGCACTGCAAAGCAGCTAGGGTTTGGTGGAAAAACAGTAGATACAATAACATCAGGTGATCATGAACATGAACATTTTGCTTCTATTAACAAAAACCGAACAACTGTCTAGGAAAAATCATGAATAAAGAAAGCAGTTAACTGTTTCACAATCATCTATAATGGTCTTGAATTTCAATACAGATGCATCATAAGCAAAATTATCCTCCTCTTCATCTTTTGACTGGTGCATTTCCACCCACTGTGCCAAAAAAAAAAAAAGTCCCAAATAACAAACATGACTTAATAAAGAAGAAACAGTCATCCACACTCCTGGTCCAAGTTTCTCCATACATCTCGATGGCTCAAGACTGAAGTTCCAGTTAAAAGTACCTCTGAAATATATAATTTCAAATCTCTTCCCCCACACCCTTGTGTTTCACAAATTGTTATCTCTTTGCATAAGCTCATTCTGCTGGTCTCCAAAAGCATGATATTGTGCCATGCTTTACTTTGGAGAGGGCATCAATGCCTGTATTTTCACTTTTCAGACTTCTTGTAGCATATAACTGTTTCTTTTTACCATTGGTATTTATGCAGCACCGGGCTCCAGCCATGGGGGAATAAAACAGAACTTCTGCATCTTGATAGAAGAAAACTGTCTGGACACCTTCCTGACAATCACTGGACCAATTTTAGGATAAGCAGTTCCAACATGATGGATTAAGAAGTCTGATCATTTCCAGCTAGGAAAGCTTGGGACAGGTTTCTCAGTTCCAGGAATATGTGTAATAAGAATGCATCACAGGGGCAATGAGAGAAGAGCTTTATGCTGTCCATGGGAGGAATTATGATGAAATAGGCACAGAAACATTTCCCCACATTCTTTAAAATATTGATAAGAAGGGAAAAAAGAGATTGCTAAGGAAGAAGTGAGACCTAAAGGTAAAGCAAGTACGTGAAGGCAGCTGTTTGCTTCTTGAAGGTCTCACACCAACAGGAGAGGACTCTTCAAAACCAGGGTGACTGTGGTTGAGCATCCTACACTTCATGGCAAAGCCACTCCTGCAGCAATCTTGCTTTCCATTCCCACTGGGGCTGCAGCAGGAAGTCCCAGCCCTTACTTTGGGGTATTCAAAGGAAAAATTTTTCTGATAAAGTCCCACTACAGTCCTGCTGGACACAGACTTCTGAAAAGCCGAACCTTTACTCTCATCTGCTTCTTCCTTTCCAAATCTCAGTCGGACATGAAAACCAGCAACTTGATAAACATTGTACATGAAGTTTCCAAACCACATTAAAGTGTAAGGACTCAGCAACTGTCCTGAAAATCTGCACAATTTCCTTTTGTCCTATACACCCACACACTTTGAAAGGCTACTGGTTTCAGTCTTAGAAGCATCTGACAAAAATAAGTTCAGGCTTTTTTGTTACTGTTCACATGTTAGAAAAAAAAACAACCAAACAATCAAAAAAACCCACAAAAAACAACCAAACAAAAACCCCAACCCAAACAAACAAATAAACAAATAAACAAACAAAAAAACCAAACAACAAAAAAGCCAAAAAACAAACCCCATAGTCAGATGTCCCAAATGACAATTTTTTGTGTGTTTTTAATGTATTGTGTGCTTCTGGATATGATCTCTACTAGGCACAGGCAGAGTCCTCTTTTCCTCCCACACGTACCATAAATCTTGAGAAGGATAGCTTAGCCTAGAGGAATTGCTCCAGATTTATACTAGCTATAAGAGAATGAGATCTAGCTTTGTGTAGAGCACATGAGCAAAACACCTGTCTGTTAAAACATCTGTAAGTGATGTGATTTTCTTTAGCAATGCCAGAAAGTTTGGTATTTAAACCCTATGTATACATCTTTTAAAAACCTGTATTATACATCAGGGTCTAGCTCTGATGCTTTATGTGAATGTAGTCTGGAATTTTTAAGGGAGCCCATTTTCCATGAAGAATTATTATATGTGGGAAACCCATTTTTTCTGGACCCCGTTAAGATCTCCAGTTCTGATTGCAAATTAGATCACTGTAGTTTTGTGTCTGTGCAGCTGTTTCAGCTGAGTACTCAAACCAAACTGAAACCTTAATGCCTGAACTTCCATCTGAATAGCACTTTTGGAGAAGTCAGGTTAGTTATTGCAAGAAATTAACTTCAGTGCTGATTAGATTTGACTGGGAATTTATTGCTTCATTTTTTCCAGCTGACCATGAAATTGAAAACTCCATCGTTTGCTGGGGATTTTGATGATCTAGTTCTAACTGGAATCAGTGAGGTAAGTATAGCACTGCTCACAGATAAGATTGTAATAGAGTCTATTTGCCTTCTAGGTACTAATTGTGAGCTATTGCTTCTGTGTTTATGGCTGGAAGTAAAGCCAAATTGTCTGCCTATGTTTCTGGAAATGTGGCCATATAATCCCTGATCCAGACTGTAGGATCTGATCTTTTCAGGGTTTAAACCCAGTCCTTCACATTCCCAAATGCTATCCATTAATATTATTATCACACAAAGTCTAAGACTGAAAAAATCAGACCTGAATAAGCACCAGAATTTTTGTGTTGATCATCAGGTATATAGTCTTTAGGATAAGACTATATACATGCAATACAATTTTTAGAATAAATACACAAACTATAAGGGCAACATACGCACGTACTATGCTTAACGGACACAAAATCTTTCTTTTCCACAATATCATGTGCATAGAAATATGAGGAGGCTAAAATGATCAACACTTCAGAAACATGATTTCTTTAATGTTTTTCAACTCTCATGTCTTGTAGCTTGCATGTTGCTTTGAGGAAATTTAAATCATTAAATAAATATATACAATCTAAAAGGCTTTCTTCTGTCCCTTCCTTATGAAACTCCCTCTAGTAACTCCAGAACCAGTTACTACTTCGGAGAATCTCCTCCACTACCTGTCAGTAAATGGTAACCCTAACCCCACAGGGACTGAATTAAAAGAGTGGATCATACAGCTGTGATGAATCGAGTTTCATCAAAAACAGTTGAGATGGGAAATGCTGCACAGCCTGAGTAAGAGTTTTAAGTAAAAATAGGCAGTGAAGGAGGGTAAATGGGAAGGAAAGCACAGAGAGATTCACTGTGAAAAACATCCCACCACTCTACCAGTAGCTTTGAAACACTTTGTACAAATATAACTAGGAGAGCTTTTACCAGTGACCCAGAAGCATGATCAACCAACCTGGGATGTCCAAACAAAGCTGTACAAGGATGATTTTCTTTCCCCCAAAAAAGTATTAACAAAACCAAAGAGTCTGAAAAAGTCTAAATTCTGAGTTGAGAACAATCAGTGAATACACTTAAAAGGGGATACGAATTTCCAGCAAACTGTAAAGCCAAACTACAGAGAAGCACCTTTCCAGTCCCTACTGAACCTGAGCAAATCCAGAGATGTATGTCCCTAGCACCCAGAGCTCCAGGTTTCCCCCTAAATAAGCCAAGTTTTTTCCGTTGGAATTGGTCTGGGGTGCACACATCCTTGAGAATCCTTGGAAGAGGGATAGATGAACCAGGGTCTTTCACAGTCCCTGGCTCACAGAGCCCACCTTCTCCCTGGGCAGTGGGTTTGCCACAATTTGCACAATGGAAAACCTTTCCGACAGGAAAGAGGAAGCCAGTCCCCCAGCAGAGCTGGTCGCTGCAGGAGCCCATGTGGGAGAGGGACACCGAAGTTCAAGCTCAAGCTGTGAAGGAAACCTGGCAAGCATTTGAACCCACGTTTCCTGTATCCAGGGTGGGTGTCCTATGCCTGTGCCTATTTCACCCTGAGCGTAAGAATCTCCTTGGCAGAGACAAATAATGCGGGGAAATTAGCACTTTCCTGAGGAAAAAAAAAAAATAGAAGAAAAAGAATACCTATATATCTGTTTCAGTGTTGATGAATCAGCACTTCCCGGGCAGGAAAACGTCTCGTTGGAGCAGCCCCACCAAGCTCTCCTCCAGGGGAGCTTTGGGTCGCGGATACCTACGGCCGGCAGCACCGGCAGCGCCGGCACCGGGGCTGCTCCCGCGGGCACCGCACCGGGACCGGGACTGCCCCCGCGGGCAGCGCACTGCTCCCGCGGACCCAGCTGGCCGGTCCACTTGCGCGGTGGAGCGTGGTGGGTCAGACAGCAGCAGCACTGGCCTCGACGCCTGTCTCGGGAGGAGCTGGGGTTTATCCTTCCATACCCGGGATTTGCTGTCGCTCCCGGCCGGCCGCCAGGCCCGACGGTGTTATTCGCCTTCCCCGAGGAAGCCGCCCGCGGGTGCGCCCCGGGGTGCACCTGGGAGCCCCGAGCGGGAAAGGGCTGCGGGACAACCGATCCGCCCCAAGGAGCAGCCCCACAGGTCGGCGGCCCTGCGGTGACATGAGCCCAGGCGAGACCGGCCCTTGCCCGGCCCCTGCGCACCCCTGCTGCCAGGTGACCAGCAACGCTGCCCTGGGACGCCTTCCCCACAAAGGCATTCCGGCTCAACAGGGCCGGCTCTTCACTCAAAGTAAAATAAAATTCCATCAAGAAAAGCCAATCTGTTCCATCCCGGCAAACGCAGCATTGTGGGATGAAAGAACAGGAGAGCAGCTCCATCCCGCTCTCCCGACAGACCCACGCTGGGTACCCGGGCATCCACCCCCCGCAGGCAAGCCCTGACTGATGCTCCGCCGTCCTGCACGGGCTCCCGGCAGCACGACCTGGCTTTTTTGCAAAGGACAGAGGCACTTTTTCCGCTTCAGGGACAGAACTGGGAAAGGCTGACACTTGGAAACAGAGTGGGGAGGGAAGAAGCCTGCCCTGCAGCCAAGATATGCTTTCTTGCCGTGATGCACCCGTTCGGACATCTCCCAGAACGGCTGTGCCCCGTGCCCGGGAGAGGCTCCCCTCCCCGCCACCACCGCCGCCTTGCCCCCAGGAAGCACGGCGCCTCCGCCATCCCCGGGGTGCTGCTCCCAGCCCGTTCCCGGAGTACATGGCCGGGGATCCAGAAGCGAACGACGGCTCGGGATGCGGCGTTTCGCGACTCTCTGCAAAGCGGGAATCGCTTTCCCCAGCCCTGCCCCAGAGACAGTGGCGGAGGAGAGGCAGGTGCCCGCCAGCTCCATCCGACAAGAGAGGTGCGGTGGGGACGGGGCACATCGCTGGGAAAGCATCGCGGAGAGGTTGGGACCGAGCGGGGGCTGGACGGGGCAGCGGGTCCCGGAGGACCCTTACCTGCGAGCAGGAGGGCGGCTCCCAGCAGCACGGTCCCTGAGAGCAGCTGGCGGGGCATGGTCCTGCCCACGGGAGAGCAGGGCTCCTTCCCTGCCAACGGCAGCGAGGCAGAGGCGCCGTCTGGGCTCCGACGGGCTCTCCTCGGTCCCAGGCTCCTCCCGCGGTGGCGGAGATAACGGCGCGGCGCGACGCGGGATCCGCATCCAGCAGCCCCCGAGCCCTCCCCGCCCGCCCCTGCCCGCGGAAAGGGAGTGTCCGCAGTGAGCCGCCCTGCCCGCTTCNGGCAAGGAGCGAGGGCGGAGTGGGGGTGGTATCGGGGCTCGCTCGCCCGCTCTCCTGGCTCCTTAGGGAAGGCTCACACCGGAGATGCGAGTCCCGGACCAAGCGCAGAGCGCTGGGGATCCCCGTCCTGCTGAGCCCCTCTCCCGCTCCACGAGAAGACCCCGGCAGCGCCGTAGCCCCTCACAGGCTCCTGGGCGGGGGGCCAGGTCAGACCGGTGCCGCGCAAGCTTACTCCTGCTGCCGCGCACGATACTCAGAGATCGGTGCTCCCCGTGCCGCGGGGGCCCGGGGCTCCTCTTCCCGCCTTTCCTTGGGATGGGGAGCGGCGGGGCAGCCGGCCCTGTGCGGGGTCTGACCTGCACAGACTCCTTGCCAGCTGCAGTGAGTGCTCAGAGCAGGGAAGCCAGGAAGGGGCAGCGCTGGCTCCAGGAGTCTGCCGTGCCAGCGCTGCTGGTGGCCTTCACTGTCCCTGCGACATCCTAGGTGCGATATCCTAGAAATATGTCTCCTCCCTATGCACTTACCTCATGTTTGCCATACGTATTTTATTTTCTGAAAGACCAGAAGTGAGGCCATGACAGCAAAAATCAAACCCTGTGTTTCCACTTTGCCCATGTGTAGCCATAGAAAAGCTATTGGGTGAGTCAGGCTTTCAGTTTTACCCAGTATGGCCTTTCCTATATTTTTTTTTGCTATTAAATAAGTTGCAAGGGCAGGTAAATGTGATCACCCCCATTTTAGAGAAAAGGAAATTGAGGTGCATAGAAAGCTTAGGCATCTAGTCCAAGGTCATAGGAAGCTGGTGATAAGAGACAGAAATAGAAGTCAGATCTCCTGTGTCCCACCAGACCATCCTGTGCAAGAAAAAGATGAGAAGTTAGTGTTGTTTTTAACTTGAGAACTGTTTAACTTTCAAGTTTAAAGTCTGTGAGAGTATTTCCTGCACACTTCTGTCCAACTCCTGTTCAAAGGTGACACCCTAAGCTAAGAATTTAAGCCTGCATTTTCCAATCTTCCTGCCCCCAGCTGAGACCTTGAAAATAAAATAGCTATGGATACCTTCCCCCTCATCTGCTCACACCATTGGGAGAAGAATCCAGAGGTTTCTTTGCGGAAGAGGATGACTCATAAGAAATCACCTCCTCCAGTGGAGAGGACAGCAGCTGGGAAAACAGTTGGGCAGTAAGGACAGACCAACAAGAACTAGGACACTGGGCATCCTGACAGCTCAGACCCCCTAGGAGCAAAGGCTCCCTGTGGAAGGAGCTAAGGGAACTGTATGTCCCTGCCTTTGACTTAACCAGTGCTGAGTACGTGCTGAGTCTGAGATGATGGCGGCTCCCTCACGAACTCAGAAGCCATGCCACACCAGTTCCTCCCACTTCACACCTCCTACATCCCAGCTGTGTTCAATCATGGCCCTCCAAAGACCACAGCACTTTGGCAAGAAATGGCCTCCTTCCTTCTCCAACAGATGTCATCAGCTCCTGATCTACTCAAGGAGCTGAGGAGCAGGGAGGGCAAACCTGAAGATCTGTACATAACCCTATAACCCTTCATTTGCTAAAGCCAGGAAGAGAAATGATGTGGAGCCTGCATGAAGACTGAAAAGACCCCAGATTAAAATAAACTCAGATAAAAGACTGAAAGAACCCCAGAAGCAGGCTGTAGACATTCTCATAAAGCAGAATGAAGGTGCAGTTGGAAGCCTGTGCCTGGAACTGCATGAAGGGCATCTCTAAACACATAGGCTGAAGCATCTGAAAACACAGACAGTGCATGTGGAGTCCTGTGTGGAATGTATTCGATCTTATTTTTTGGGCAGCGCCGTGTAACTATCAACACAAAGTAGGATGAGAACTTATTTCGAAGAGTGGTATAGGTGCTATGGCCAAACGAACTCTAAGGAGATAATCATAGACCTGTTGCAGGCAAACGTCCATCCTGCAGGCAATATGATCTCCTCATACAAGACTCTTAGGCTTTGGTCTGATACTAAGTAGTGGGTGGCATATGCAAAGACAATTTTTATGCTTAGAATAAAGGATAGGTATCTGTTTGTACGTCCCCTAAAGCTCTGGAATGTGGGAAATTTCCTTTCTCTAGTGTTTGTTAAAAAGACTGTTACTAAATACTACAAAGGAAATCTGCCAAATTTAGCAGCTGAGAGTAAGCCCTCTTTGAAACAAGTCAGGCAAACATCCTCGCTGTAAGGAAAGGATGCTCTATCTCCAGCACTAGAGAAACTGCAAAAGAGAGAGGAGAAACTGCCTTCACAGTAGACATGTTTTTAGAGTTCACTAGCAGCCCAAGGGTACCTTGTATTGTTGAATTTTACCCTACTGTGGAGGAGGATGGCTTCTACCAAGCCTGTTGCCTGAACAATCCATATACTTAACAGTAAGATCATCAAGTTTTTAGGCAGCAAAAGCACCGACTCCCCAATATACATCACTTCCCTCTCTTAGGCCAACAAGACTCACTGAAACAACACAGAAATGAGCAATAGAAAATTTGGTTGAAAAGATGAATAACCCAGGCATTCAGCTCCTGGGTCTGCCTTGAGCAGCAGACTACTATACTGCAAAGAAACACAGACACCATCCTGAGCACACAGGACCTTTCATAATTGAATACTGAATAACCAGGACATTGCCTCTTGTCTGCTCTCTGCCAGTCTTTATGACTCTTGCATGTCTGGCTTCAAGAGTTAGGTGGGGTAGAGAGTCCTCTCAATCCGGATATGACCTAGGCAAGTTCCTGAGGCTGTAGTTTCTGCTCCCCATTGGAATTAGGACTCTTGGAACATCCTGAGTTAAGGCTTTAGCCACGTCTCCTGGGAAGAATCACTTGGACAGTTCCCATGGACCTGGCAAAAATAAAGAGCCTGGAAAATCCCACTCAAACCAACAGCTGATACCCTCCCAACCTGGCCTGACTCTTTATAGTCAGGGAATACACTTTTTATTTATTTTGCTCGAAAGAGCTCCTTGTGGCTCTGGTTCCAGTGTTCACAGCATTACACAAAAGGCTCCTGCCTGTAGAAGACAATGGCATGGACCAGAGATACAGCTGAGGGACCTCGTGATATCTGTTGATCCTTGTGCTCCCAGCAGAGTGGTAGGGATTTCACAGGAACAGACTAGGCTGCCTTTGAGATGGTCCCAAGCTCCAGTTGTTGGGAAAGAAAGATGTCAAAGCAGAGCAGATTGGATCTCCCCCTGCAGGTCTTCTGTGGAACAAGCATCTGCCAACTGATTTAAGAGTACCCGGTGCTCTCAGGACCAAAAATTTAAACCAAGCAATATTTCAGTTCATATTCATTTTTTACATCAACCAAAAACATTAAAGTGTTTTCAGAGCTAGTGGAAAAATGTCCAATGGTCCCTGTCCATGAGTGGGAATCTCCTCCATCCCCATAGACCCTTATCCCTTATCATGGGCACAACCATTTCTGGTGCTCACCAGTGTTTCTGGTGCTTAGTGTAAAACTGTATGGTGACATAATCGAGGATGTAACTTGCCTGCTTTCTATGGAGGTTTACTTATAACCTGAATTGTTCTCACTGACACAGCTTGCAGTACACCTGTACAGCTGGAAGAACATTGTAGTTTTTTATACTGACCTAGCTAAAGGGGAGACTGTACCATGGAGCAAGATCCTAGGCGAGATGGACTGTGTTGACTCCACCCAAGGCCTTCCTCCAACTCTCTTTTCCTTCCTCTTTTCAATTAAATGTTTTCAAACACCATTATTTTGACATCTTTTTGTTCCAATTGTCTATGGCAGGAACAGAGTTTAAGAAGCACATTATGAAATAAATCCCATTTACAGTCATCGTTACAACTTTAACTGCTGCTCTGATTTGTATTTGCCCACTACACTGAGAGCTTCATATAAGTAAAGTTTCTTAATTTTCTCCAGGAAAATTACAAGGAAAAGCTGAGACCTGTTCTCTATACTACAGAGCTTACTGGGACAGCTACTTGTACCTGCCCACCAGGCACATACATAGGTAAGTGTATGCAGAGACAGACTACAGCTGTGGTTGTGTTTTCCCTCAACAAGGCTGAGCTTTACTTTATGTTACACTTTATATTTAAATCATAGAATGGTTCAGGTTGCAAGGGGCCACTAAAGGCCATCTAGTCCAATCCCTTCAGTGAGAAGGGACATCTTTAATTAGATCAGGTTGCTCAGAGCCCCATCTGAACTGATCTTGAATGTTTCCAGGGATGGGGCATCTACCACCTCTCTGGGCAAACTGTTTCACTGTTTCACTATTCCCGTAATAAAAAATGTATTCCTAACATCTAGTCTGTATCTCCCCTCTTTCATTTTAAAACCACTGCCCCTTGTCATGTCACTACAGGCCCTACTGAAAAGTTTGTCCCCATCTTTCTCATAGACCCCTTTTCAAAGTACTGAGAGGTACAGACTCCTGGCTCTGTACCCAGTCAGAGTGTGTGGCCATGACAACAAAAAGCTGCAACAAGGAATTAGTTGTTGCAGGACAATCTTATAAGATTGTAGGACTGTAGGACTGCTGCCCATCCTTATCTGAAAGGTATGAAAACTCAGAGTAGTGATGGTGTCACCTCTTTGTGCAAATTTCCCAGCTGCATCAAAGCTAGGTCCACTTCTGAGGGCAGGTAAAGCAGGCAGCTGTCTAACCATAGCAAGAAAGTAGAGGCAAGAGGAGCATGTAATTTGCCAATGATCTTTTTTTATTATAATTAGCCAACTGGTATGAAGCATTAATCAGATTATCTCGTATTTTACTTGGGGATTAGGAAGGTGTTGGGTATGGTTGGGAAGGTGTTGGGAGAGAGTGATCAGGCATTGGAATGGGAGGAGGTGGCTGGAGGTGGTGGATTCTCCGTCCCTGGAGATATTTAAAAAGAGACTGGATGTGGCACTCAGTGCCATGGTCTGGTAACCGCAGCAGTAGTGGATCAAGGGTTGGACTTGATGATCTCTGAGGTCCCTTCCAAACCAGCCAATTCTATGATTCCAGTTTGAGTTCCATTCCATTGAGTTCCAGTTCTCAGGTCTGTGCAGTACCCCTCTTATAGGACTTCGAGTGGCTGGGCTGAGGAGCTTAGCTGCTGGAGGACACAGTCAGTGCCTTCCCTGGTAGCAGCTGTTGTGGAGAAGGCTAGAGGTGAAGGTCTGCCCCTCCTGCCCCTTGGGACCTGCTTTTAAAATGAGGTCGTAGCACTGGTCCCAGCTTGTGTCACACCACAGTTCACAGCAGCTACATCCACACCCAGTCTTGAACTGCCACTGTGGCCTTGCTGTGGGATCACCAGGCAGTGTCTGACCCTGGCCACCCTCTCTGGACATAATCTTGACCCAGACGTGCCATTCCACATTCTGGCTTCTTGCTGGTGAGAAACATGTTCCCACCTGCTTTTTTACTGCACCTGGCTCACTAAGGAATCAGCCAGCCCTTGCTGGTTGCTGGCACATCAACATGATTTTGGCTCTGCCCACCTCTCCTCTTCCTGTCAGGACCATACAGCAGGCTGCCAGTGATTTCAGTCCCCCTTCTAAAAGCAAACTCCATTACTCCATTCAAAATGCTACACAATTGATCTGGTATGTGCATTCAGCAGTATTTCACTGAACAGGAAAAAAAAAAGAGTGGAACAAGAATTTTTTGTCCCTGCAAAACACAAGCACAATAGAAGAATGCTAGTAAGCATTTCCACTGGATGCTGGACCCCACTCACATGCATGCACACCTGCATCAATATGGGAATTACCTACTTTTGGCATAACTGGGTTAGTGTGGTCGTGACACAGTGCTCTCAGCTTCGTTTCCCAGGCATCTGGAATACAGTCCCCAGCCACTGCTTCTTCCCTTTATCCAGGAGGATATGTACATATATGCCTTTTATGAAGCCATCAGTACATGAATGTACCAGGGTAAGTGTTTAGAAAGAAACAAGACCACATGAAAGGATCAACTTCATCTTCTCCCTGTGGAATCAGTCCAAGGTCACAGCATTTCAGTGGGAAAGACAACCAGAAGGTCAGCAAAAGAACCACAAAACCAAAGCAAAACATGTCAAAAAGGGAAAACTACCCAAGAAAACACTGGGCCATGAAAAGAAAGCCAGCCTTACAACATAAAGCTCTTTTCCTCTTACCACCCCAAGCAGTAGCCCCTAGAGGCTTGATGCCTCACCAGAACACAAACTGGGCTTCTGTGCTGGGAGCCTGCACAGCTGCAGCTCACAGAGAAGGTGGTTACTCAGTGATGTGCAGGAATGCCTCTGTCCTGGTTGTTTTGGAACAAATCAGATGCAAAATGTGAAAAAAGCAGTTATCTGACCACAGCAATGATGTTCACAGGAGTATCTTGGGAGCTATAATGGGAAACATGGGATGTGCACAGCACTGTCGAGGTCCTGAAGCACCAGAGTAATGTGTTTGGTTATTAGATCTGGGTCCAGGGTTTAGCCCAATTGGGCTAAATCAGCAGCATTGAAGTCTACCAGACAGGTGGAAAGAAAGAGGGCCCACTGCAGTGTTTACCCAGAACCTCATCAGAGCTATCTCCATCCGCAATGTTTGCCCAGAACCATATCACAATTATCTCCATCTCCAAGTAGCAAGGATGATGTTTTACAGAGGAAGATTAAGGAGGTCCAGGGGGGATAAAAAATCTTCCTCTGAAATGCAACAGCATTGTCTTTTCTTTCATTATTCAGCCGTGAAAGATTTTCAAGATGACAATTTTAAGATAGCTCTTTTCCACAATATATTTCCTTGAAAATCAGTAAAAAAGTAAAGCGTTAAAGTGTTTTAAAAAAAAACAAAACACAACAACCAAACAAAAAAACTATAACAACTAGGCAACTGGCTGATAGGAATAATGAAAAGATGGTTTCACATTTTCACTTCCAGTTCCATGAGATACTTGTGATGTGGGCAGTTATTGCCTATGTGATACAATAGTGTGATTTCCCCAGTATGAAATGAGGATCTTTGGTGCAGGAAAACTATAACTGGCAGATCAGCACAACGTGGGGGCAGAAAAGAGTTGCCTGCTGACTCAGCAAGCCTCAGAGCTGCCTATCTGGTGCTTTGAAACCCAGCCTGGGAAAACTCTCTTGTCACCAGGTCCAGCAGACAGGTTCCAACACTGGTCTAGGAGGGGGAATGGTCTGGTATAAGCTAATCTCACAAATACCAGGAGCTGCCGGTACTTTTTATGTGTGTCCTTACCTTGCAAAGCTACTGACTCAGTCCCTGAAACTGAGATTTGGATTGGTTTTGGAAAAAGGGGAAAGCCAAGAAGAGCAGAGAAGATCAGGCCATCTTGGTGGCAAGGACTTCTCTTGAGTTCCCCAGAGTTTGCACTGACTTCTCAGTCTCAATAATGGGCAGAGAGATGGGCTGCAGTCCCTGAATACAAACCCACACTTATTTTCCTGGACATGACAAGGCAATGAAGAACATAACATCATTTGAAGAACTGTGGAATGTATATTATACTTTATATGCCCACAGTGCTTGTTGAGGTAAAACTTGTCCCAGATGTCTATTTTTCTATACAGGACTATGTCTTTTTTTAACCCTGTAATATAAGGAGTTGAGAATCTCTGGGAAGAGTTGTATTGGAAAGACATTTTAATGTTTTATTAACAAGTGTGTGACCTTTCTGGGACAAGCATCACACAAGGGCTAATATCATTAGAAGAAACTGGTTAAAAGTTATTTCATGGAGTAAGACTTCTCAGGTAGTGTGAGCTGTGAAAGGGCAGAGATTTCTGGTTTGGTGGGGGGTTTTTGTGGCTTTTTTTTGTTTGTTCGGTTTGTGTGGGGTTTTTTTGTTGTTTTTTTTTTTTTATTATTATTTCAACTAGAAACAGACGTTTTCTCTTTTTTTCCCCACGAAGGAAGAGATAAGCAGGCTGCATTCCCACTGAAAGAACCTGGAGAGGCCGTGCCTCCCCGTGCCACCTTTTGCCCAAGGCAGGGGCTCGGAGGAGTGGAAGCAGAAACTCCTCTCCCCCCTCATTGAGGGAGCCCTCGCTGTCCCCTGTCCCCCGCCGCCCTCTCCTCCCGTACCCGAGATGGTCCAGGCAGGATCGGGCGGGCGGAGCGGGGCGCGTTCCTTCCGCGGGCAGCGGAGCCGAACTCGGGCCTTTCCCTGCGCCGGGGAGGGTGCGGAGAGGAGGCTGCTGCCGCTTCCCTTCCCGAGAGCCAGCGAGCCGAATTTCCCGGGGTGTGTACGGTCAGCAATAAAAAGAGAAACGCACGATCCAAGTTAATTTTCCACCCCCGAAAGGAAATGCTGCTTCCTGTATTATGCAAGGCTGGTGCCAGCGACACTGACACAGGAGTCTATTGTCCTTTTCACAAAGCCGTGGTGGGGAAGGACGCCTGAGAAAATAGTCCTTTTGCAACAGCAAGGAGCTTTTGATCTTTGAGGGGGGAGGAAAAAAAAAAAAAAAAAAAAAAAAAAAAAAAAAAAAAAAAAAAAAAAAAAAAAAAAAGAAGAAAAAAAAACAAAAGCAAAACCCCAAACACCACCAAAACAGAAAAGCGGGTGTGCGCCGGGGGCTGGGAGGGATGCAGCGGGCGGAGCGCGGGGCTCGGGAGGCCCCGCTGGTACCGGGGTGCCCCTCGCCGTGCCTCCAGCCCTGCTCAGGAGGCCAGGATGCGCCAAAGTGCCTGCAAATGTCTTTCCTTTTCCATAAAAAGCGATCACACGGCTTCAGCCCAACTTCCGATGCGTGCGAGCCGGAATAAAGACACCAGGGATTAAGAGCCTCTTCCTGCCTTCTCCCCCCTCTCCACCCTTCACCCCTGGGTTTCTTGTAGTTGATTTACAAAACCCTGGTCACCGGGAAGGAGCTAATATCTTTCCCCCGCCGGTGCTGGGGTTGCCCCAGCTCCACAGTCGCTGGTCCGGGCCCCGTGGACACGGCATCGCGGAGGTCCCGGTCCTCCCAGGTGGGATCCGGGAGGGAGAGGAGGAATGGGGGGAGGGTGTCCCGCCCCGCAGTGCTCCAGGGGTCCGGGTCTGGGTCCCCGGCACCGGGAGGCCGTGCTGCTCTGGGGGGTCCCTCTCCCACCGGCCGGGGCACAAGGTACTGGGTGCTCGGTCCAGCAGTTTCTGAGCAGGAAAAGACAAGTAACATCTGAAGGAGAGCCGCGGTGTTTCCTAAAGCAGTTTGGAAGACACGCTTTCCTGTTAGACGCTTTAAAAACACAACGGTTTTCTTTCCCTAAAATAATTAATAAAGTCTCAAACACTTTATTTCTGCTCTAGAAGGATCATGACAAAAGAGGGTATCTGGATCCTTGAACATTGAGTTAATTCCATTCTACTGCTGCTATCTCTCGTTAAATAATTTTCAAAGAGTTAATCCTTCCTTAAAAGAGCTTTTAAAAGAACAATTCTTATTCTTAAAATAGTTTTTATAGACTTTCTTATTAGTTCTTGTTACAGGCGAGTTCCTGCCTTTCTTAATGGGATACAAAACCCATTTCCAAGGGAAGTCTATGTCCAGCAAGAGCAGCAGGGTCAGGCTCTTGCTTTGACTGTTTTCTGGCAGCTGTTTGTCCGCAGGATGGAATCACTTTGGCCGAATAATGACTGAAGGTGTCTCATTCTGAGAAAATGCAAATCATTTTCTTTAAATGTGCACACTTGCAATCAAAAAGAAAACCTAATGTTCCTCTTCACACATGTAGATGGACTAATTTAAAGGCATTTCAGGGAAAAGAGGATATGGGGAACCTTCAAGAGTGGTTTATGAGTCTTCTATACAAAGTCAGAAGGGGATTTTTCAAGTCCGAGAGTAGGGTTCTTTTAAGAAATTCCAAATCTTGCCCAATTTTTGTGTCTCCTTTGTAGTGAAAACGAAACTGAACAAAAATCCCAAAGTAAAACATATCATCTGGGTTTCCAGCAGCTTGCAAGGTGCTCAGTGCTGAACAGAGCTGGCTGTGAAGGATGGTGAATACCACTGACAGCCTCCCACCCTTACCTCTGCATTTACACACCTTTGCCTCCCTTCACAGAGGCACAGATTTGGGACTGTATTTTCTAACACCGTGCCCAATTCTGGCCCACGGTCCTGAGCTCCCATTTAATCCCAGATACTGTCTTTTTTAATGCTGTCAGCATGCCAGCTCTTCAGATCCTTTTCAGGCTTTCTATGGAGGTGAGGCGTGTTGCGGGCAGGAAAAGCTGCGTTTTCAACTGGTGCTACTGTCCGCCCTTCCCCCAGCCCTTAGATGTGGGCAATTCGAGTTTATCTCTCACAGCCTCTGCCATAGACTTCTGTTATCTAGAATAAGCCCCTGAGGCACAAATCCTTCAAGGCATTGAAGTGCCTAACTCCCATCAGAATGAGGGATGTAGTTGTCTAAATACCACTGATAATCTACAAAGTTGCTCACGACTTGTGTAACTGAGATCACGTAAGTACCTACAGCTTGACATGAGCTGAGCAAAGTTGCCTTTAGAATTACTCCTGCTGTCACTACTGCTCTTTTTCAACATCCCTGCCGGGGTGTGCTCACAAGTCCGAGTCGGGAGTCCAGAGACAGAAGGAGCCTATGAGATTTCACATCCCAAGAGTATACTGAGAAACAGGGAATACGCCTGTGACGGAAGTGGTGACAACAAGAAGATTGTCATGAGCTCTCCCAGCACTAGAGCGCATTCAGCACGCCAGCTGCTTTCTGCTTTCAAGGGTTTTTCAGGGCATTCATCATGTTACGAGGACGTTTCTGCTGCCCCTCTGACGACAGCGGATCACTGAGCATCAGGCGGTGACTGCCCTGCCAAAAAGCCATGGAGAAAAAACTTAATCCAGATCCAGGGCCTCAGATGGGGATGGGCTGGAAATGGGAGGGAATGTTTCCTGGCACCCACCTACATCTGTATGCGTCCAACCTCTTCGTGACAAAATACATAGCATGCTCCTGAATTTAGAACCTTGGGAAATGGCTCGTCACCTGCTGCATCATGCTGGATTCAACCAGCAATGGAGCTAAGATGGCCATCATTTTGGTGAGATGGATGGGGCTTATTAAGAGAGGAAATAGGCACAGCCCTAAGGGATAGGATATACCAAATGAGCACCTAAAAATAAACTCTTTGTTTTTCCTGTTCCATGAAAGCTATTGTTGAAGTTGCCACAGAAATATTTCATAACTGAGAAACAAAAAAAACACTCAAGGGGTAATTTCTCACCTACCTGTGATTTCTTAGTACAGTACAAACTTCGTGAAAATGTCAGTGTTTGAAATACTCAATACATGAAGATGGGGACAAATTTGTGACTGTTCATCATTAATACAATTAAAAAAAAAAGCCACTTCTGTTAGTAACAGATCTAATTCAAACCTCTTAAAATATGATTCAGCTAAAGATGTCAGTTTATCTGCTTTGTGAGGGGTAAATCTGTACAAATATTGAAATCCTAGGGGTCATGTAAGGATGAAATGATGTGTCCAGCTTCACACAACACAAGGGACAGGGTCAAAAAATGCATGCTCTCAGTCAAGTCATCAAAACTAGCCCTCCTGTTCAATCCCTTTCACTACCTATCAGCCTCCAGTGTTAGAAATGTAGTGCTGTGACCACAGGAACTACGGAAACCTGGTTTCCTATGCAGCTTGAGGTTTCTGTGTTTGAGAAAGTCTGAGCTCTGCTTGAACATTTTCCTGTGGGTGAGAATTCAGAAGGGATTCCCATGCCCAGGGACATGCTGGTGAGGAGGTATGAGTTCACACTAAAGCCTCACTTTTATCTCTTATGGGTTCTCTCCACTCCATTTTACATTTTTCTGGTTGTATTCCCATCTTTGCCTTTCTAGCTTAAATGCCATCTATTTGCAGGTGTTTATTCCTTGATAAATACTTAATTCAGATATAGAATCAACTTTATTTCAACTCTAATTGCCTCTTCTCATAGGACAGGAATGCCCTAATAGACATTCCCTATTGCAGTGGTAACTGATTTTTCTAGAATATTCAAACCCACTTTGCCTTTTTATGATAGTTTCACCTTTTTTTTTTTTTTTCTTTTTTCTTTTTTTTTTTTCTTTTTTCTTTTTTCTTTTTTTTTCTTTTTTTTTCCTTCTCTGTTATTGCCTATAATGATTGCCAAACAAACATTTTTGACTCATTTACTCTGGACAAAAATTGTGACCACCTGCTTCCTGGTATCATGAAGTTGTCAGTGTAGCTTGAAGGAGAGAAGTAATTTTAAGTAATAGGCATGAAAATATTCCATTTTGAAAGTTGGTTTTATTGGGGATTTTCTCCTCTCTCATAGAAAGCAATTTGTAATCTGAGACGTGCAACTAGAGGCAATGAGAACTGTCTTACCCAACCAAGGTTCACCTTCCCAAGGAGAGAGATGAGTGCTGTCTGCAGAAAACCATAATGGAATAGAGCAAGATAAACTAAAATAAAACACTTGTTATTCCAGGAGGCAAATTTCTGCAGCTGAAGGAGTTTTTAACCACCAAAATCTCATATTGTTTCAGAAGACAGCTGCACAACCAGAACAAAGAACAAGGTGCCTGCAAAAATCCAGTCTATCGAAAAACCCACAGATCTGAAAGTGAATGTTATTTTCTTCATAATAAAGGTACTTTTTTATGTTTCGGTTTCTCCTTTCATTTAAGGATCCTGAATCTCTTTAAAAAAATCAACATATGAACATCTGCAGTGTTTTAGAAATGAGAAACAACCTCTTTTCTGAGTCCACTTCTCAGTGACCTCAGGTTACTTGGGGAGTACAAAAAGGCTTCACCAGCCTCTCTGTCCTGGATGGAGAGCTCCTTGAAGACTTGTGATGTAAAATATTTCACCTTTAACCCTGCTGAGGAGAGGAATCTTTTAGTCTGATACTTTTTTATGTTCCTTCAGCAGGCCCATGATTTTGTCCCACAGAGGGCTCAATTTGGTTGTCAGGTGTGTAGCTATCGAATTCCACCAGGCACGTGAGCTGCCCACCTATGGATGTCATGGATGCAGCACATCCAGGCCTCATGGGAGCACAGGCCAGAGTCCAGGAGGGGTTGCCTGGGGCCTGTCTGATGACTGGATGCCAATGTCTGGACAACTGAATTGTGACTCAGATTTCATTTCCTTCTTAGCATTTCTCTGAAAATTCAATTTTCTCTACTAACTGTGTTGTTTTGAAATGTGTTGTAAATTAATACCTGGTATTTTCTAATGAATTTACTTTTAAAGACATTTAGACCTAGGTTTAGACTAAGTCTTGTAGCTGCACATCTTTGAAGGCCTAGAGTGAGCCAAAGGGAAACACAAGGCACAAGGAAAAAAGAGGGCTTTGGTCTGTCTGACTGGTGGACATGACTTGGACTGGCCAATAATGGACTTAGCCTCGTCTCCACAAGGAGGAGCTGCCTTCCAGGCTCTTGTTTTGTGGACACATACACTTTGATTATTTTTTCCCCCCTGTATTTTCTCCTAAACTGATGGAACAGCAGTTAAGTTGGAAGGCCTTTAGTTCGCACAGTCCACCAACCAAGCCTCATTGAACATGATGAATGCAGCTGCTTCATTGTCAAGTGGCAATATACTTGGAAGATATAAAAACAGAAAATACGTTCTCTTCCTGAACATTTCCTTTCTGAGAGAATGAATTTAAAAGCTTTGGTATTGGTTCTCCTATCTTTTTTGTAGTGATGAGAACATTCTTGCTTCAGTTTATTGTGCTGTGCTTCCAGCACAATCAAGACTTTTTAGCAATACCTGTTTGGTACCCATCTACACTTTTTCTCTCAGTGAACTCAGTAACAATGCAAACCAGAAGTGGTAAGTAACTGATACTGATTTCTACTCTTGCCAAAACCTAAATAAGACACAGCTTCCATTTCCACACATAAAACCTTACAGAAACCCCTGGTGAAGTTCTTTGTTACAGTGGCATACCGCAACACCTCAGATATTCCCAAAGGTACTGGGACAGTGGCTGCCTAAATACTGTCTTTACACCTGATAACTGGATCAGGAATATCTTCTGTTTTGTTTTTTTTTCCATTTAACACTCTGCTTCAGGGTCTGCCCTTCTTTTGTTAATGCAAAGAATATTCAGCCTTTTAGATGAAAAGAAAAGCTAAAGACAGTCACTAGTAGGGTTTTCACAGAGCTTTTCACTTAATTCAATGAAAAGTTGACTAATCTGCTTTTATGTTTATTTTCCCCTGATGAATTTGGCTTGCCTTCTTGAGTAAAGAATGTGTGTGCGTGTGTGTGTGTTCTTCTGATATATGGAAATTAAAATTATTGTGGTTTACTATTTCCAGGATCAAAATTAACCCACAGACAGCAGCCTGAGGAACTGTGGTTGAAGAACTGATCTTCCTTTAAAAAATCCAATCTGCGCTTCCCCTGTTGTCAGCTGTTGTTTCCTTTACTCTTCTTTGAATATTGTAAGAGGCTTGTCTGCCTCTGAACACTCACACAGTCACTTTGGTCACCATTCTTTGTCATTGTCTTTACAACTTCCTTTTATTCCAGAGAACAGAGACTTAATGATATTTCCTCATCATGGCCATCAGGACCTTTAAGTGTTTCCCCATAAGTTAATCCTCACCTGCATCTTTCTAGTTTAACTTTTTTTTCTTTTTTTTTTTTTTTGGCATCTTTCACTTCTATTGTGCTGAGAAATCTGACAATGCCTACTACACTCTTTCGTTTTCAGTTGGCACTCTTTAGGAGTGTTCTGCCCAGAGTTTCTCTGTGTTAGGCTTTTTACTGTTTCCAAGGACTCTTCTTGTTTGGTTTGAATTTACAAGTCTGAGGGTTGCTGATCTGAAAGAACATTTCACTTTTCTCTCCTTCATGAATAACCACAGCTCCTTTGGTTAAATTTTCCACTTAGTTCTTCTTCTCTCTTCTTGTCAGTGCTTGTATTTTTTATTTAATAAAGACTTCCAATTGCTTCTTTATCTAGAAGGGATGTTTCTTCCTTTAATTTGTTCTCCTTCTTTTGCACTGTTGTTGTATATCCAGACTTCAATTATACTTGCCAGGAAATCTAGAATTATTATTGAAGGTTTAAAGTGATTAGTGTCAGCTGAAAGGGACTTGACATCTTCCCATTTGTTTTTGAAAGAAATATAAACCCAAGAATATTCAATTACTTGTCCATACAATAAAAAAAAAATGGTCGTAGAACAGAAAATAGAGCCTGTATCATACAGAATTAATATCATAACCACACATTTAGCTTTTTTTCCATCTCTTTCTCTGGTTGCTGAAATTCCAGAAATAAAATATCCAGGTCATAAATCATTTCACCCTTTGAAATGTTAATTGTTTAAATATTTNAGAAAGAAAGAAAGAAAGAAAGAAAGAAAGAAAGAAAGAAAGAAAGAAAGAAAGAAAGAAAGAAAGAAAGAAAGAAAGAAAGAAAGAAAGAAAGATCTGACAATTGGTAAATGTAGTAGTTACTTCATCTCTTCTTGAGAAGTGGCAGGGAATTTAAAGATGACAGCAATGTCAGGCGATAAGATTGCAATAGTGGGGAAGACTGCAAACCACAGAGACACTGGTGACAGGAGGGAAACTTAAGCTAATGGGGAAGAAACTTGAGGAAATGTGTAAAAACTCCTCCAGCTCCACCTACGCTGCAACTGTAGGATTGCTCTTCCCATTCCCTCTACTAAAGGCAGTAATTTTTTCATTATTGACAAAATAAGTAAAAATAATATAAACATGAAAATGGAGTGTACAAGTTTATCAAGGCACCTTAGATGGTTTTGCTTCCCCAGCTGGTTACACTGTACATAGATAGCCTCATCACACCCAAGGGCTGACCCTGCAGTCCCCACCCCTGTCTGGTGTCACTAGGAGACATACTCTGGCCCACTCAGAGCAGAAGCTTCTCGGGTCAAACTTCATCTGCAGTTGTCCCTAAAGACAGATGAGATGAGATCTTTTCTCCTGTAACATGGATGCAAAAGTACCACATTTCTCTAACCTTCCTAAAAACCTTTTGTTAATTTTGGCTTTTTTGTTGTTATTGTTTTGTTTCTTTGCTTTTTATTTTTTCTGCTCCTATACTGTTAATCTAAAGGGAGAAGAGAAACATTTCCATTAGATGCAAAAAGTATATTTGTGAGAGGAAGCTGGGAAAAACATTCTTCAAGGCTGCAGTATCTCATGCTGACCATTATTGCTGGCAGATTGACTATAATATTTACTATTCTGTATGACTTCCCTATTCCCCTTCACTAAATAATGTAACTTACTGTTCAAGTCCTACCTGCCTATGACAATTTTGCCTTTCTGTATGCTCTGTAATGTATGTAAATTCGTGTGGTATCCCTCTGAATACTCTAGAAACCTTTAGCAAGTCTCTCTTTGCATTCCTTTTCCCATTTTTCCTTCCAGAGGAGCAATGTAATAGGTCGGTAGCAATATGCCATTATTTGGAACACAAGGTTACAGCTGATAGTTTTATTTTCTGAGCAAAAAAGCAAAGACATAATCTACTTTTGTGGCCTGATATGAGGGATTAATATTCTGCTTGTGCACACTGAGGCTCTTGTCTTTGCATGGAAACACCTTTCCTTAGTGCTAGGGATGCTAAGAATTGACATTGTTAAATGAAGTTAATGGAAGGTACAAATGTTCTGCCTTCTTTGGAACAACAGGACACAGTTACCACTAGGCTGTCTGGTTTTAGATATCTATAGCTGGAGCAATTTTAAACACTATATCTTGCAGGGTCAGAATGCAAAGAAGGTAAGCCAAAAGGAAGTGGTGGCTGAAGTAAGAGGTAGGATATAGCCTCAGAATAAAAGGGATCAGCACAGCATATTTTTAGATGCTTGGGAATGGGGCCCAAAAAGAATAAAACTGTGCAATCAAGGACACTGCTTCCCCTTTCAATCACACACACTCTCTATATGGTATCTAATCACCCAGTTATGGAGTCATTTCCTTAGGAGTTCTAAGGGAATCATGCTTGGATTCCAAAATGTGTAAGCACTGCATTAATTTGATACTATAGAAACTTCATCGGAAGTCCTTGACCAAAATATTTAGCACAAGTAGGGCATAATTTCTCCAGTCCCTTCACCGTTTTCCACCTGGCATGTTTTTCAATGATGTATATTAGCTTACAAAATAAAGAGAATAGACATTAAATTGGCCCTAAACTGATAATGAAACCTTGCATGACTTCATTGTCACATTAAGGAATATGTTTCAAGACAAATAAAAGGAATCTTGACTAATTTTATTGTTTCTGGGAAGAGGTCTATAGAAGAAAGAGTGGGTGGCTGAATAAGATGCCACAAAACATTCAGCATTTATGACAGCAAGGCAAGTGTGTTGACAAGTGAAGTGAAAACTCAGCGTGTTATCACTGAGTCACACACTGAGAAGCACATCTGTTGATGCAGAACGTTACAAATATATATAAAAAAATATAGTATAAAGCCAGCCCTTACAGAAGCAGCAGAATGTAAAATGCTTTAAAAAAGCATTACACATAAAGGATAAAATCAGGTAACACCCAGACAAGCTGTCATTCATTCTGTCATTGGGACAGATAGAACAAAAACACAAACAAAAATTCTTTTGAAAGAAATGACTTGTGGGACGGGGCACAACAAGCAGATAGCTGTTTATTTTGTATTAGTATTAATATCTGAAACTCTATCATGTTTGTAAAATCAGTGTAGTTCTGAATGGCTGCCCTCTAGATGACTGACAATGTCAAATAGACACGTTACAACAATACAAGCACTGAAGTAATAAATAATATAAAGAGATGTGATGACTGTTACGTCATTCTAAAAAGTCACTATGCCCTAGGGCACAATTAACAGGCAATAAATTCCATTTCACTACTGAAGTTTAGAGATTAGTGTTTGCCAGTCAAAGCATGGAAACACATTTACACCTAATAAAATAAAGCTAATTAGCTGTTTAAATAATAGGAAATGTCAGTCAGGGGTCCCAACAGACTGTCAATAATAACTAAACCCACCACCAAAAAATTAACATGTGCATTAAAAAAAAAAAAAATCAAATACTAAGCCCCTAAAAAGACCTTAAATATTTGGCAAGCTATCCAAAAGAGAAGAAATTTTACTGAAGCGATGAAAAGAATAATTAATAGTAAAAATTACTGGAGTACAGTAGGTCATGTGTCACTGCACTTCTTTGCAGATTGATTTAGGATATTCTTGTACGTACTCCACAGGAATTCAGTGACAGTTTGGAGCACATTACAGATTATTAGGACGTGTTTTGGCCTTGTCCATTTGTAGGATTGCAGGTGATATCAAAGGGTACTCCTGACCCACAGGGCAGATGCTCTCAGTGGTGTGTCCCTCACTTCCCACCTCCCAGCTGTCCCACAGATGTTGGAAGATGCACATCTCCTCACACCCATAGCCCTGACTCTCCTTCCTAGGGAACTGAAGGCACAGCAGGAGCACTAGGTGGTTGGGACATTTTGCTCTAACATGCTGTCAGGTTGCAGCTATACATACTTCCAGATCCAAAAATTAGAAAAGCCCAAACCTGCTGCCAAAATATACTGATTAAAAAAATATGCTTTGGATTCAGTACTATTTATGGTCTGTTAAAAGTCAGGCAACGTGAGGAAGGAGGAGGTGGATAATAGCAGAGGTGTGGTGTACCACTGGGATGGACAAGTGACTTCCCTGTACTTGTGACTTGAGCCATTGCTTCTTTGTGTCATTGCACAATTGTGTCATTTTGGTGTCACTGGAGATGGCACCAAGCTAGGTGGCTGTGTCAGACTGCTGGGGGTAGGGGAGCCTTACAACAGGACCCAGAGAGGAGAGACCAATGGGCCAAGGTTAATTGTGTGAGGTTTAACAAGGCCAAATGCCAGGTGTTACCCCCGGGGTCACAACAACCCCATGGGAAGCTACAGACCTGGGGAAGTGTGGTTAGAGAGCTGTAAGGTGGCAAGGGACCTGGGAGTACTGGTTGATTGTTGACCTAATATGAGTCAGCAGTGTGTGCAGGGGGCCAAGGAGGCCAATGGCATCCTGGCTTGTATTAGGGACTCTGTGGCCAGCAGGAACAGGGAGGTGATCATCCCTCTGCACTCAGCTCTGGTGAGGAGGCATCTTGAATATGAAGGACATAGAAGTGCTGGAGCATGTTCAGGAAGGGGCACTGAGGCTCATGAAGGGCCTGGAGCACAAGTCCTGTGAGGAGTGGCTGAGAGAGCTGGGGTTGTTCAGTCTGGAGAAGAGGCTCAGAGGAGACCTTAGAACTCCCTTCAACTGCCTCAAGGGAGGTTGAATCAAGGAGGGAAACAGCCTCTTCCCCTTGATGACGTGTGACAGGACCAGAGGAAATGGATGCAAGCTATGACAGGGGAGGTTTAGGCTGGATGTTAGGAAACATTTTTTCACTGAGAGGGTTGTCAGACATTGCAATAGTCTGCCCAAGGCAGCGGGGGAGTCACCAACCTTGGAAGTATTTAAAAGGCATGTGGAGCTGGTCCTTAGGGACATGGTTTAGTGGTGAACTTAGAGTGTTGGTCAAAGGTTGAACTGGGTGATCTTGAAGTCTCTTTCAACAAAACACATTCTGTGATTCTGTGATTCTCCTGGAGAAGACCAGGACGGAGGCAAAGGCATGTCTTCCATACATTGATACACGACAGGAAGCTCAATTTTCATAGTGGTCATGGATCAAAAACTGGATCCTAGATACTGCTAATGTTGGACTTTGTACCTGATTAGTTTTTTTTAAATACTAAAAATGCTTTTCTGCTAGTTTTAACACTTTCCAAGTTCTCCTCCAGTCTTTTCTTTTCTTCAGTCATTACCCAGCACCTATATAAAGATACTAATAAATTGTTTCTCATTGATTTAATGGTTAGGTCTTCTACTCAGCACTTATATGCTGACAACTTTAAGCTTCATCACTCAGAACTGAAACTACATTATGAAGACATGCTTTTTGGGTGAAGTGAACCCTCAGAGGAAAAATAAGTAGAAGACAAGTCGATTACTGCCTGGGATACTCGAGTCTGCAAAAATTCCACCGAGCACAACCCTTAGCTAGAGCACTCAGAACCTTTCATGAACACTAATGAGACAAACTGTTGTTCATCTGAGACACTTGGAAAACATATATTAAAATAATACTTTGCATTAAGCAGTGACAAACTAAAGAATAATTCATCAAATACATTTTTGAAAGCAGAAAGGTTTTGGACCCAAAATTCAAAGGCAAGTAGCATTCACTGAATTCAGGTGTTTTTTTTTTCCATTCTGGATTCTTCTTCCCCCTAGCAGGAGTCAAACTGCAGGCAAAGAACAGAAACAATCTCTTATGGTTATGAATGAAAGCAGGACCTGCACAGCCCTTGTGATATATATTTGCTGTTCTATGTTGTCTGCTCTGCATCTGTTCCCACGCAGCACTGAAGGCCCACCACGTGCTGCATTAGTAAAAGCAAACCGGGGAAAGTGGTTTCCCTCCTCTGCTCAGCATTTATGAGATAAATCTGAACTATTGTGTCAAGTTTGGGGATCTTCACTACAAAGAGACAGACAAAGCAGAGCAAAACCTGGGGAAAGGCTACAGAAATGTTGAGGGGGATGCACTACATGACATAGGAAGAGAAGGACAGGGAACTGGATTTATTCAGCTTGGACAACAAAACCCTAAGGAAGGATTTTTTGCTGTTTACAACTAATAAATGGGTGGTTACAGAACACAGATCCTTCTCAGAGAAGCAAGTTGCAGCTGGGGAGCTCCTACTAGATATGAGGAAAAAAACCCTTCCCAGTTCTCAGGTGGAAGAAGGGGTGGCTGCAGAACCCTCATCCTCAGAGACAATCAAGTCCTTGAGCAACAATGGTGTAATTTCAAAACTGACCCCATTTTGAGTGGGAGAGTGGGTTGAGACCAGATGAGGTCCTAAGATCCCTTTCAAGCTAAACTGTTATATGATTTACAAGATGGTGACAGGAATACAATACAAGGAAACACCTAAACCACATGATGAAATCCAGTTTAGTTTCAGTGACGTTTAAGCATCTTTAAATTATTTCTGAAACTGAATCAAGTAAATATAGATGCATGAAGTAGACAGATAAAGTACCCATACATACCTTCAAAATTTCTTGCAGAGGGGAAGGATGTTCTGTCTATCCTGCCAGATTGGAACCAAGGAGACTGTTTGCCATTTCCAATGCTTTTTTATAGGCTTTTTTGTCATTTTGGGCCAATAACTTAATCTCACTGTAAAGCAGATGCTGACTTACTAAGTAACAGGATAAACCCATTAACAGTTAGGTATTTGTGAGCCTTTCAAATAACACTAAAATAAAGTTCACAAGTGGATTCCAACAGGGCAAAGGAAAGGGTACATATCCTCAAGTTCTGAGTCACACACCTCACTGTAAGACAAACTGTGCCATGAGGGTGTCAATGACAGCACAGCTAGGAGACTTAGCCCTAGGGTAGACATCTATCATGTGGACATCTGCAATTGGTTAGAAGAAACTCACTCAGGAAGATATGATGCAAAACTGCTTCCTCATGCCAAAAGTCTTCAGATGTCACATTAATCAGAACACAATAAGAAGTAGGACAGATGTTTCTTTTCTTCAGTCTCTCAAAAGCTGCTCTTGGTGAGGGTCTTTTTTTACCTCTGTGTTGCAAATAATACATTGACAAAACCACATTGTAATCTCTGTATTCAAAAAATTTAGATTCTTATAATCATAAAGCTGCCCCAGTGACTTCCAAGAAATACACTTCTGGATGAAAACCAAAGGGCTCAAATTAAACCTGAGTTAAATATGAATGATGGTGGCAAAGAGCATCTTTAGAATTGTTCTAAGTCAAATATATTGACTGCTTACATAGGAAGATCTTTGCTAGATCTTTAAACAGCCCAGATCTCTTCTACTCTTCAATTTGCACTGTGCTCTTTGAATGCCAAGATCACCACAAAAAGGACACATGGCTTCTTCCATATGATGTTTAGCAGATTCTGTTCTGTGCTTACAACTGGTTTTCCATATGCCTGTGCTTTCCACACATCCCAATTTGATTATTACTTCTCCCAGTGTGAGGCAGTAAGTGAAGAAATATAAGTGAAGTAAATGTGGATGCCTACTACAAGCCTGACTTCAGTAAAAGAAAAAAAATCCATCTTAGTGCAAAACTCTTCTCCAGCTGCTTTATCACTGATAGAATGTTGTTGAGCAGTCTCAAACCCAATGAATTTGCCAACTATTATCTACTGCTCAGTCATTTTTCCTAAACATGCTTCTAGGAAATCCCATTCCAGCTCCTTCTTCTGATGTCTTCTACTTTGACATTTTTCCTGGAATTGCAGCTTGCCTGACTTAATTCAATTAGCATAAAGATGGTGTACATATGTCCTTCAGCAGTATTACTTTCGGTTTCCTAAGTGTGTCTCTTTATCCCCAAGGGCATCTTAGTCTATGGCCACTTATCTCACCCAGCTATGAGAGAAAAATATTAAAAGCTGTAGGGCTGGCCTAAAACACCTCAAGTCTTGAGATTCTTTTTTATGCTTAGACTGTAAACATTTTTCAGTGGAAATCATATTTTCATTATCTCTATGTACACCACTTAGCAGAACATGATCCAGTACAAGGATGCCTGCATATTTTACTCTTATGTGTGTGTAACAGAGAAAGCCTGCATCAGAAGGAATGACTTTTAGTTTAAGAAGCCAGGAAAATCGAGGCATTTGAGGATAAGTAAAATCCAGGAGACAACATGACCAAACTCCGTTGTTACTCCTGGCAGATCTTAATGACAAAATGTAATTTAAAATGCTTAAACCCCATACTGATTGGGTCTAGGGAAAATGACAAGTTAGGTTCAAGTAAGTAAGAACAGCAAACACGTCACTCAACTTTTCATCACATTCTGGGCTCCTACAAGGTCTTTGGCAAACCCACTGAACCAGTGTGTGTGTGAATCATTTGGGCTTCCTTACACTGCTGCCTGTTTTCCTTCTCCTTGAGAACAATGCCATGAATGGGACTGGGAGGGCAGGGGAGCATCCAGCCCCGGAGGAGAGCTATTCACCCCACTCCAGCCAGAAGCCTGTCAGCATTTCCACTCTTTCACACGCGTTCCAGTTTCAGACAGAGATTACATCATTTAAACCACTTTTCTCACATTTAAAAAAGTCAAAATTAGTCAAAACAAAAACAGCAACCATGTGTGCTCAGGGATGTGAGCGGAGAAATAAGGATAAACAAGTCTGCTGTCTTGCATATCCTACCAGCAGTTAGTCTCAGCATGATCCTTAAAAACAGTAGGGTGCCCAGCCTCAGCTTTTATCAAATAACATTTATAGGACACCCCACATTCCCTACCAGTGGACCACAAAGAATCAACAGGGAGCTAACAGGCTGTCCTTTATTTTTGAAATGTTAGGGTCCAGCTTACTCAAAAAATACTATGATGTATTTTGTTTTGTTTTGATTTGTTTTATAGCATGGGAAAGAATGAATGAGAAGTGACCCATACAGGCTTACTTATGAAAAATTACAGTTTGTATTGCAGGCACATTTATAAAAAACAACTGTGTGTAAGGACAAATACATTTCAAAATCACAGTTCTGCATCTGCAAGGGCTCATGAAGTTTGCTGTAAAGTGTGTTTTAAGGGAATGTCAGTTTTTCAGCATAGGAAGAGGGAAGGCAGGCTCTAGTATGTCTAGACAGATGTGCTCAGGGGTGTTGTCCCTAGAGAGCAGAGGATATACGGCCTTTAAAGAGGACAAAGATTGGCTTTGCTATAAAAGAACAAGCCACTTCCTGGAGAGGAAGATGTACTGATTTTTTAGGAAAATGCAGACACATTGTGAGCTCCAAGGAACAGCGACCTAGAGAGGAAGGAAGAGGTTGCGATGTGAGGACTAAACATTACCTACCTATAAACTTTGTAATTAAAGCTCATAGCCTGTTATAAATGAGTGTTCCTACAATCTTCACCCAGATGACAAGAAGCAAATGCTTTATTTTATGTCTTTATTGTTTTCCTCTTCTTCTGTACTGCTTGGAGACAAAAACCCCCTAACTTGTAAAATACACCTGTAATATGGATTTCACTGCTAGTAAGGAGGGAAACCAAGGCAGAATAAGTATTTGAACAGAAGCAAAAGGCCCTTTGCTGAAGAAAAGACAAAAAAAGGATAAAACTATAGAGATAACCTGACAATGAAGGGGGATTTCCCAATGAGGGGCCATGACTCTATGCTTAGATACTGACTCAAAGGTTCAAGGCAAAGTTGGCACTATTACGTTCACATATTTCATATAGAAAATAAGGAATATTTCACAAAAATTTTTATAGCATATTTTGCAAAGTCAGAAAGATACATTTTGCTACAGGAGAATTCTCAGAAAAGCAAGAAAAACACGAGCTAGACAAATGAAACCTGTTTTGTAGCTTTCATATTCCAGTAAGTACGTAACATTCTCCTTTCAGCTACAGGACAGATATATTCTCTAATATTTCATTGTGAATAAGCACAGATATAAGTTCAAGGAGTTCTCTTCCATGATTCTTACTCTGGTTTTTAGTTCATTAATGAATTTAATCAGCTGAATTTCTTTCTGTCATTTTCCAAGCAATGGAATTATTTTAGCAATATTATGAAGTCTAAGGTACTATTACTCAGTAGCTCATGGCCGTAAAATGCTGGTGAAGGAGGTGGAGGGTAGAACAGATGTAAAACCCTTTGAACAGAGAAATAATCCTGAAATCCATGCTTCTTTTTCTTATCACCTAACATTCACCTCTTGTTATGTTCAAATATGCCAGACGGTGGTTAATAATAGATAAGTGTATGTAGAATGAAAGCCAAACAGATCATTTCATGCTCCTTATCTCTGTAATCTTCATTCAGAGGAATTCTCTTCTTCTTCTGGGATCTGGGGCAACTTTTCTGGAAACTGCAGCGATAGCAAACTCAGTAAGTTATCAGTCCCCACAACATGTGTCAGTCCTGGCTGGAAACAGAGCAGTTGAAGATATCAACTAACAGCAGATTTTTTTTCCATAATATCTGTTATAAGGCTAAAGAAAACATGAGCTCATGGCACATTGGGTACAAAACGAAAGATGAAAAACTTCACAAGGCTTTGAGGAATACTGCCAGAAAAAAGTGTTGGGGAATGTAGCATTGAGGCAGAACAGTAAATTAATGCATCTGCCTCTCATTGCCAGACTATTAAGAAGCTAGCTGAGGTTATTAATGAATTATTTGGTGGTCCCCATTTAGTACACATATGAGTATATATCTCATGTTTTAGACTGGATCTGAGGACTGGTACAAGGAATAAATAAAACATTTGGCAGGTGGAGATAAATATAGGTAATGTAAAAATGCTAAAGTACACCTTATATCTATAATATTTTCCTTGATTAAAAGAGTGGTAAAATGATGATCTGTAGAGCTCTGGAAACACATTGAATATGCTTTGTTTTGAGAACTTTGTGATTAACACAAGCCAAAGGCAATTATTGCTTTTGCACAGTAGCTGCATGCAAGGCTCACTGATTTAGTCTTCGTTCATAACAACAGGTATGAAATAATCAAGAATCAAAGTTATCTCCTGCACTAAGGGAGAGAATAGTTTCAACATCTCACCACACAATCACAGTGCTACTTCTCAGCATATAATGAAGATTAAGTTGTTTCTCTTGGATGCAAGGCAGACCCACATGTCACCTTACCCCTGTGAAAAGAAAATTCTGATCCCCCTTAGTCAAACACTGTGCACTGAGAAGCTACAAGACAGTGCACCCTTTAGGGTATAATCTTTATTTACACTCCTTAGACAGAAATATCCCAGTGGAGAAGTCTCCAGACACTCTTCCTTCCTCTGTTTTTCAAAGGATTTTTTTCATCTTTTCAGGACAGTCAGCATACTACTCTGAAATATAAGCCAAAAGCTATAGCTTTTACTACAACCAGATATAATAGGAAGCTAAAGGTAAAATCAGATTTGGAAAAAAAATAATATTTTAAATGTAAATATAGTAGTCAATGAAATCTAGAGTGGATCCAATTTCTATTAAGACCAAAGCCCCCACCCAAATGAGTATTCTGCCTCAGTTTTCAGCCAAGCTGAGAAGGTACAGCGTGTTAGCAAGGTTGAATGGTAATTCTGAAGAAATCTGTGGAACTGAAAAAATCTATTTCAGAGGTGTCAAAAAAAATTTAAAATCTGAAAGGCCCAGATTTAATCATCCAGATAATCTTCACCACCCAGTATTTGCAGAACCAGCACAGCATTCCCAGATCCTACAATAAATCTTAAAACTTTTTATTGGTTCTCTCTATTGGCCAATGTTACACCTAGGAGCTATATTTAAGAAAGACAGGGGAAGGATTTTCTAGACAATAATAAAGTCATTTATCTGAAAGTAACAATATGTATAATTTTAGAATAAACTTTGAATAAGAAAATAATTATGAACTGTGTAACTGGAAAATAACTGAAAAATGGGTTTTCGAAGATGAGACTGTGTCAGAGCAATGGAATATTCTTTTATTATGTAAAGAAGGTTTTTCAAATAGCGAAGTAGACTTCTCATCTAGCATGATTTTAGTTTAGTATTTGGTACAGTGCCACAAGGAAAAACATTAAGACAGAGAAGAACAGTGTTAGTGGAGGAACTGAAGTTTGAATAAAATACTACTCAGAGAGAACACTGCAATGAATTGCCTTGAAAAGGGACAATTCAGGGTTTCCTCAGGGACTGCTTTTAAGATTAGTCCCATTTAATATTTCCACAACTCTTGGTCCCACAAGAAGTAGGAATATGCTACTTCAAGGTAATGGTAGCCCAGAAAGCTGGGAGGTCTCAAACCAGAGGAATATCATATTAATCACACACAGACTACTTTAGTAGAATAAAAACACAACAGAATAAAACAGATCAATTGACTAGAGATTAGGAAAAAAACTTTTTGCAGCAAAGTAGAAGCTTGTCAATTAAAGCTGTCTGGTGGAGAGAAAGTTTGAGAATAGCCTATGAAGCACCCGTGTGATGCAACTATGGAAAAAAAATGAAATGTAAACCTGTATGAGAAGAACTGTATTACTGTAGCTGTGTAGGCACTGACATCACCTTATCTGAAGCACCCTACCAAAATCTGAATTACTCGTGTTCAAGAAATGTAAAATTGAAACATGTTCTGGGAGTGGTCACTGGGATTTTCACAGACTGGAGGCCTCATGTCTTCTTCATGGACTAAGAGCCATGTGAGCTAAAAGCCAGCTTGGCCAACATTACAAACAGGCAGAGACTGTCTGTAAATGTTTTCTGCCCAGACATGCAGTTGTACCATGACCAGAGCAAAGAGGTTCCATCATAAAAACTGTCAAGGAAGAAGAAAGGAATGGGATCAAGTGATCTTGATGCAAGATTTTAAGAAGTTATGAAAATAATTCTATAGCATGGTTCTTTGTAACAGCAATGTGCAGGACTCAGTGAGCCAAGAGGAACCCTTGAATCCAAATGTCAACCTCCCTTCCCCCTCCTTGTCTCCCTTGAGCCCATATATTACTTTGATCTGCCCACTCTAATCCTTCACCACAAAGGTATTCACACAAATTTACTCTCAGAGGAGGATGTGACAGTCTCTCTTGAAATGTCCACTGTATATACTTCCCAAACCCTTTAAGGACTGTTTGTGCCTTTGAATAAATGGCTTGGGGTTTGTTTTTCCGGTAATATTTTACAACTTTAAAAAGTCCTTCTGAAGAAGAAACAGCACAAGTTTTTACAGATCATTTGCATATTCTTTGTTCCAGACTAAATCTAATTATTTAGAATATATATATATATATATATTTTTTTTTTTTTTTTTTTAACCTGGAAGCTCTGTACGAATCCAGTTCACAATCTCCCTTTACAAAAATGGAGTTCAGAGTTTCTTCTGAAACTAAAAATAGAGAATTCGATTGATGCCATTAACTGAATTTTTTCCCTTTATCTTTAGTTTTAGTTGGGTATGTTAAATAACCTCTACAATATTATAATGGCATGTGCTTCAATAACTTTGATCAAATAAACTTGTACCAGCTATCTGCTGCAACGTTCCTTAATTATTATGTAAAGTACTGCCAGTGTTAGAATTCATTGACAGTTTCTGTCACAAACATTTCCTAATGATGCTATATAAACTGAACAGGAAATCTTAGTGTAATACAGAGTTCCAGCAGCACCCTTTCAGCATCTTTCAGCAATAAACCTGAGGATAGGAACATGATTTAAACTGTTAGTAAAAGATATAACACAAAAAATGAATGATTCAAAAGTCAAGAAATAGCAGTAGGACTGAGAATTAGCAGATGCAATACAAAGAGCAAACAAAGTTAAGCCCATTGTGTGAAAAACCTACAGTAAGGAAGTATGACCAAAAAAATCCTCCATGGGAAATGTACAATCATAGCTTCCAGAGAAATGAACAAGAATAAAATTTGTAATACATTATTTTCTCCATAGAAACAATTAATTGACTGCCAACACCCTTGACAATATAATAGTGTTGAATTTCATAAAAGCTTTTCCTGAAGAAACACTGTAATAGTTCTTCTGTACAAAAACAATGTTGCTGTTTTATTCCTGCCTTGAGCCGGTGGAATGTGCCAGGTGGGATCTGGTACCAGCGTGAAAATGACATTCAAGCAAGCTCTCTGCAAGTGTCAGGGGCTGTACACCAGCTGCTTACAGTGCAACTTCTCTTTACCTACATGCCAGCAAACAAGAGTTTTTCTATTAGAAATGACTCATCAGATTGAAACGTAAGCCCAAGCTTGGCCAAAATTCAGGATGCTCTTGACCCATTTCTGATTTTGTTGGCTAAACCTGGGCACGCTGGCTCACATGCTGAGGAGCTCAGCCCATCAGTGCCTTTGAAGATCTGAGCCTTAACTCTTCCTAAGCCAGCCATCCCCGAGCCATCCATGGGACTAGTGGTAGCGTTCCTGTGGTTGGATCAGAAACTTTGTCAGGCTGTTGTTTTTAAAATGACAGAAAAAGTACACGGAGAAAGTTTTCTCTTGGCAGTTCCTTATATAAAATAAACATTATTTTTAGCAATACGTAACTTTTTGCTGAAAATGTCAGTTTTCACTGCAAAATGCCGAATTTTCAGTTTGGTGATTACTGACTCATTTATTGTCCTCAGCTGTAAGAGGAAATTAAGGTGAATTCTGAATTTTTACTGCTTAATGGAGATAGTTATGAGTCAGAGCAGTCTCAGGCTCTCCTCTTGCTGCTAGGCATTTTGGCAAACGCTTGGGTATTTTTTTTTTTTCCTGCACAGTAGCAGGAATGGGAAGTAATGTTCCATTCAATTCTTTCAGCTGTGACTACTATTAATTATTTTCAAGGTTTCCCTAAGGAAGACACTCTCACAGGAAACGTGCTCTTAGTCTCACCTATATGTGCTTCTGGGAGGTGAATCACTCCAAGTTAAGGGGGAAGATAAAAATGGTTTTGCTGTGAATTCTCACGAGAGATTTGGTTTCAGTGCCAAAAAACAAAAGAGCTTATGGAGCAATGAGATCCTGCCTATATGAACACTGGGCAGATTAAACTTTGGATTCAGGGTGATGGATTGGTTTAAGAATTAATTGGTCACAAGGAGGTAATATAGCTATTGAGCTGTGAGCAGGGAAGTACTCCTAACCCATTCCCCCCGGTACAGCCCATGTAGCTGTTGCATGTACATTGCTTCTTATCTTTCGGCTCTGTTTTTTCATAAAGCTCATAGTGTTGCGAGTGAAGTGAAAAAGTAGCCGAAATAAGCCACTGACTCCCAGCTAGACTGAGGCAGCTGGCAAGCGAGGAGGAGGAGGAAGGCAGGTTCAGGGTGTTTGGCTACTGAGCAGCCCCTAGTGCCTCGCTCTCCAAGTTGCAGCCTCCGGTTTTTCCATCTCCGCAAGAGAAGCACGGAGAAGAGAAGCCCAAGTTTCTCAGAGACTGAACAGCAGGTTACTACAAAGAAAGAGAGAGTACAGGTGTCAGTCTGAGACTTAAAAAAGCACTGACTCGCTACAAGATAGGCCATCACTTCAAGATAACAAGGGCTTCTTTTTAATCCAAAGACATAACCTGAATTAAAAAAAAAAAGAAACCTGTTTGATCTGCTGAAACAAGAAGCGAAGACACTCGTACAGACACACTATCTCCTCGCTTAAAATTAACCAATGACCTATAACTCAAATAATGAAAGAAGGGATTGTTAGAGTTATTTCTACACTGGGTGCCACAGCACATTAATGACATTAACGTTTCATAGAGCCCATTTTTTTGTCATTTCTCAGACTAGTAGCTGCATTTGGATGATGAGGATGGGCAAGCTTAGACTCAAGCAAATCCTTCATGCTGTAGAGTTTGCTAGTAAACAAACAGGAAAAAGTAATCTGCTTTGGCAGTATGTGGGATTCTTTTTTATTATTATTATTTTCTCCCTGCAACAGTAACTTTTTTTCTAAATACTTTCACCAGCTTCAGGAAAGGGTGGGTTAGAGTCAGGGGTTTCCTGAGCCTTTTCAGAACATGGTTTTAACGTAGCTGTGTGTTCAGAAGAGCCCCTAGAGAGTCTTGTTTTGGAACACTCTGACGCCTACACGTTATTATCTTTGCTACGTTTTGCAGTTTTATGTGAAATTTATTTTTAATCTTTAACAAAACATGCCCCTGTTTATCTTAAATTCAGAAAAGGTTTAATAATTTAAAACAAAATAGCTTTTTAAATAATTAGATTTACAATGAATGCCAAAACATAAAAGTATAAAGCAAGTTAACAAGAAAGGACTTCTTAACGATCAAAGAAAATGTGTTTATTTGATTTTATTAAAAACAAATAAAAAGTACTTTCACTTTAACAGGTTATAAGTAGCTGTTGACAGAAACCAGTGAAAGAGTTTCCCTGTCCCACAGGATAAAAGTTTTCTTCTGGTAGAGGTTCACGTAGTCAGAACAGATTGCCCAAGGATACGTCAAAGGAACTGTATATTGAAAAGAGACAAAGATTCATCAGTATTAAAAAGCATGGATAAAAAGGCAGGTTTTCTCAGACAACATACTTCTTTTGATATTATTAAGTAGGACTGATGGTGTAAATCAGTGGGCATTTCTACATCTTCCATCACTCTATACATAAAAAGCTCTGGGAATGGAAGAGGTAAAAAGTGCCATTTAATTTAGCGAAGAGTTAAGATATATTAGCTCCAAAACAAAGCAGCAGAGTTCCCAGGAGGGAGGTGGTCTCCATAGATCTCCTCTGCTAAGGGCAGAGGAGTCTGGGATGTGGCAGCTTTGCCCCAGCCAGCCATGACAAGTTTCCACTTCACTGGGGAAGCCTCTCCCTGAGGCCTCCCCGGGAAATGCACAGAGCTCTCATGACATGATGCTGTGCTGGGATCCAGGCAAGAAAAAGCTAAATAGTGAGAACAGGAATTTGAGTCAGGATGTCTAAAACTTTGTTTAATGAGGTTTTATGTTTGTTAACACCAATTTAACCGTAAAAAGAGCATTTCAAACAGTGTGTTTTTTCAAAAACAAAACAAACTTTCCTCATTTCTAAAACATAAAAGAACCCATGGTCTAAAGATCACTTGAAACCTCAGAGAAGTCCTCCAGCTAAACCAAGGAGACCAGATTTGACATTCCACAAATGCTGAGGTAAAAACATCCAGAAAATATTGAAAACATTCATGCATTTTGACCTTCTCTACACAAAATGATGAAAAAAAAAAAATTCTTAAAAAAAAAATAATTGCAGGTCATCTTTAAAAGCCACGTGTGAAATTCATAATCCTAAATTTACAGAGGTAATCACTTTAAAGGAGCAGCAGTTATTTTCATATTAATTTTGGAGTGTCCACAGACGCTAAAGAGTATGTCCACATACAAGAATGATCTCTTTAGCAACCACAGACACTGCATTCCACTTTCCACCCTGTTACCAACTGCTTGGACCATGACTTCAGAGAGCCTCTTCAGACCTGCATACCAGCAACACTCCCTGGCAGGAAGGCTTCAGCACACAGGGCCCTGTGTGTGGTGCAGGGGCTGCTGTGCCTGGGGCAGAGCCTGGGGGCTTCTGGGGGCAGCCTTGAAACCATCTGCACAGAGAGGTCAGCCATACCTACTGCTTCTGAGCAGGCAGAGCACTCCTAGCTCACCACACACTCTCATTTCTGATGAAAGGCTTGATCAGGAGCTGCTCATGGAACTCCTGCCAGCTTGCAGCGAGGCCATGGAGAGGAATGAGGTGCTACTCCAATCGTCCACCCCGTTGGGATGCTCACTGTAAGACCATTCAAACAAACCTGGTTGTGAAAGAAACTGAGCCTTGCTCCAATTTAAAATACTTGGTAATTTGATGAGAAAACGTGTGTGTGGTTTGTGTTTATGTCTGGAAGTTTTCCCTAGCATGAAAGCCTGTCTCTAAAGGAAAACCAGATCTTTCTTGCAATGTATGTTCTTTTATGTTATGCAGCCTGGACTGCGGGTTGCAGTGATGTCAAAAATGTACATGCAGTGATTGCATCCTGTCTGTGTCCTGCAAGAATGACTTTGAAAATTCGATGTTTCATCTCTACAGTCATATCCTGATCAACAAAGTCAGTCAATAAATAAATACATTTAGTGACAAACCTAGCTTTTTCTGTAAGCTGCAGTCAAACAGGAACTTGATTTGTTTTTTGTATTCACATCTATTCTATAATAATGAATCCAGCCCCACAATATCCGAGTACCCATTATAAGATCAGAGAAACCTTTGTGGCACCCCTTTTCCTAAAAATTATTTGAAAACCCCAGTCCTCCATTCTCATTCTTTTGAAGTCTTTGCTTTAAGCCAACGACCTGAATACAAAGGGCCAGAACTTTGGTTGAGAATGTTTTTTTCTAAGTGGTGAATTGATTTTGCCCAAAAAAGAGGAAGACCAAGTATAACACATATGAATTTTTCAGTGATTTTTCCCAAAGCTGAGGTTGCCATTAAAACGTAGAGAAAACTGACTTCTAAATACTGCTTTTTATGCATGAGTTGGTGTTTAATTTTTATATATGGAGTTTGCAGCACCAGGGTAATTTGGGAAAAATTCTTAAAGGGTTGAATGAGCTACATGTCTCAGAAGAAATAAGTAAAATATATAGACCAGGTGCTCACCTGGAGCTGCACATTGGAATTGTGGAAAACTTTCTCATGATTGTCAGAAAGTTGTTCAGAGTTCTTTAAGTGCATGCTAATACTAATTCTGTTACTATACCGTTATTGTGGTTATTAATACCTGTCTACTAACACATCATTCTCAAAACTCATTTCCATAGATTAATAGACCCCTCCCTGTGGATCACTGACAGAAGACCAAGTCCCTGAGGGCTGCCCACAGTCCCTGGCAGGGCAATGAATGCTGACACCTCTCTCATTCCCACAGCACTGCCCAGCGAGGCTCCATGGCTGGCCCAGGGCCCAAGGACATATTTATCTTGGGATCACAGGATCATTCAAGTCAGAAAAGACCTGTAAGATCATCCAGTCCAAGCTTTAGTCTGCCTCTAGTAACCTGGCTCTACCAGCCCATTGCTAAGCCATATCCCTAAGCACCATACCTACGTGATAGGTATTCACATTCACACATGGTGATTCAGTCACTTCCCTGGGCAGACCATTCCAGTGCATGATAACCTTTTCTGTAAAGAAGTTTTTCCTGGCATCCAACCTAAACCTCCCCTAGGGCAACTTGAAGCCTTCCCCCTCATCCTATTGCTAGTTACTAGTGAGTAGAGATCGGCCCCTCCCTTGCTACAACCTCCTTCCAGGTAGTGTGATGAGGTCTCCCCTCAGACTCCTCTTCTTCAGACTAAAATTATCCCTCCCTGCCTCATTTCACTGCCTCAGGCTGTCACTGCTGTGAAGCTGTTGGGCTCACCCAAGCCCTCTGCTACTGGTGGCCTAGTGGAAAAGGGTCTGTTTGAGCAAGAGCAGAACCCTACACCCAACACCACAACATGACCACCCCAGCCTATCAACTCCTGGGGACCAGGGCCGTGCCAGGGCACCCAGGGTTTGGTGGCACGTGGGGACAACGCGGTTCAGTCTACCAGCAGCAGAGCAGCCCTGTGGGCAGGGGAGCCGGCGCCATGGAAGGCCGAGGATCGTGGTCCTGTACTGGTGAGGCTGCACCTTGAGTTCTGTGTTCAGTTCTGGGCCCCTCAGTACAAGATGGACACTGAGCTGATGCTGTGAGTTCAGAGAAGGGAAACCAAGCTGGTGAGGGGGCTGGAGAACAAGTCCTAAGAGGGAACTGGGAATGTTTAGTTTGGAGATGAGGAGGCTGAGGGGAGACCCTATTGCTCTCTACAACTGCCTGAAAGGAGGCTGTAGGGAGGTGGGTGCTGACCTCTCAAGATAGGGCTAGAGGAGATGGCCTGAAGTTGCACAAGGGGAGGTCTAGACTAGATTTGAGGAAGAATTTCTTTACTGAGAGAGTAGTCAGATCTGGAACGGGCTGCCTAGGGAGGTGGTGGAGTCACCATCCCTGGAAGCATTTAAAACCCATGAATATGAGGTAATTTTGGCCACAACAACCCCATGCAGCGCTACAGGATGGGCAGAGTGTCTGAGAGCAGCCAGAGAGGGACCTGGGAGTTTGGATTGACAGGAAGCTGAACATGAGCCAGCAGTGTGCCCAGGTGGCCAAGAAGGCCAATGGCATCCTGGCCTGGATCAGGAACAGCGTGGCCAGCAGGTCCAAGGAGGTGATTCTGCCCCTGTACTCAGCGCTGGTGAGGCCACACCTCGAGTACTGTGTCCAGTTCTGGGCCCCTCAGTTCAGGAAGGAGATTGAGGTCCTGGAGCAGGTCCAAAGGAGGGCAACCAGGCTGGTGAAGGGACTCAAGCACAGATCCTATGAGGAGAGGCTGAGGGAGCTGGGGCTGTTCAGCCTGGAGAAGAGGAGGCTCAGGGGAGACCTCATCACTCTCTACAACTACCTGAAAGGAGGGTGTAGCCAGGTGGGGGTTGGTCTCTTTTCCCAGGCACCTCTCAGCAAGACAAGA
>JAAWXA010000003.1:58453480-58478999 GCA_038090715.1 Florisuga fusca | reverse complement strand
CAAGACAAGAGGACACGGTCTTAAGTTGTGCCAGGGGAGGTTTAGGTTGGATATTAGAAAGAATTTCTTTACGGAGAGGGTGATCAGGCATTGGAATGGGCTGCCCGGTGAAGTGGTGGATTCTCCGTCCCTGGAGACATTTAAAAAGAGACTGGATGTGGCACTCAGTGCCATGGTCTGGTAACCGCAGCGGTAGTGGATCAAGGGTTGGACTTGATGATCTCTGAGGTCCCTTCCAACCCAGCCAGTTCTATGATTCTATGGTACAGGACATGCTCTAGAGGGCACAGTGATACAGCTGTAGATAAATACAGTTTATTGGGGGGAGGGAATGTTGACAGTTGGACGCGGTAATCCTCGAGGTCTCCTCCAGCCACGGCCACCCCGTGACAGTGACAGTGACTGCGCCGTGACCGCTGCCCCTCGTCCCCTCCCCTCACTCCCCTCACAACGGCCCCGGCCCCGCCCCCTGGCAGGCCCCGCCCCCCCGCGCGAGGCCGTCTCGGGGCGTGGCGCGGCTCCTTCCCTGCGTCTGACGCAGCGCGCCGGGGCGAGGCGGAAGTGGCTGGTGGAGTGCGGCAAGATGGTGAGTGCGGCGGTGGTGCGGGGAGAGAGGGGAAGGGAGGGGAAGGAAGCGGGGCCGTCTCTCTCTTTGCGGCGGGGATGTGCGCCTGCCTGCCCCGCTACCCCCCGGGGCCGTTGGGATTCCCGGGGGGCGGCGGCCTTTGGGCGGTGGGGCCGTGCTGAGTCATGGGGGTCCGGCGCGGCCATGGCGGGCACTGGTGCTGTCGGGTCGGGGGCCCTCGACCCTATCCCGGCCGCTCCCCGCTACGCCCTGTCACTGGCGCTCGGTGCCGGGAAGGCTCGAAGGGTAACGCGGCTGCGGCTGGAGCCGTTCTGGAAGGGGGGGCACGGGGAGGCTGAGCGCCCCGGGGAGCCCCGGCCCCCCGCGCCTTCCTGCGCCGCAGCTGTGGCGGGGGGAGGCCGTGCCTCGGTCCTCTGTGGTGAGTAGCTGTGGGTCACCACCTGAGGCGGACAGGGTCACCCCCTGAGGGCGTTACCTTTTGGGAGGTTTTAATGGTTTTCTCGTCACATCGTCTTTTACTTCGATTTTCCCTTTTATCAGGTCTTCCAGGTAGCATATCTCTGCTATTGCTTTCACTTACAGCAGTCTCAGAAAGGTCTGGTCAGTGTTGAGTACATTAGTTTGTAGAGGCTTTATATGAATGCAGTAACAGGAGTTTTAGGGCTTTCTAATAGTTGTTAGGTCATTGATAATTATTAACATGTTAGCACAAAAGACCTTAACAGTGACTGAGTTTTCTTTTGGGTCCAACAGTGCTGTTGGAGAAAACTCCTGTGCTGAACAGATTGTCACTGTCACCTCCTGCAGATTATTGCTGTCACTTCCCAGAATTTATTATTATTGGTTGAGGAATTTGTGTGAACTATCCTAAAATCACTTCAATAAAATCAGGCAGGTTATGAAGATGAAATTAGCAGTCTGGGTTAGGATGGCTTTAATTAGTAAATCTGGTTTTTTTAAGCTGTGGTTTTCTGGGCTTCTGCTAAATGCTACTTTGCTCTTTCAGTTAACTGGCAAAGTAGACTGCATGAATACACCTTGTCCTCTTTATGGCAGCCCTAAACCATGGTTAAAATCAATCTGGGCTTATTTGGTTGTGTCTGTATCACAGAATCACAGGATGTTTTAGGTTGGAAGAGACCTCCAAGATCATCCAGTCCAACCTTTGACCAACACCATAATCTAACTACCAAATCATGTCCCTAAGGGCCAGGTCCAAATGCCTTTTAAATACCTCCAGGGATGGTGACTTCATCACTGTCCTGGTCAGGCCAGTCCAATGCCTGACAACCCTCTCAGTGAAAAAATGTTTTCTAACATCCAGCCTAAACCTCCCTTGACTCAGCTTACATCCATTTTCTCTGGTCCTATCACAGTCCACTAAGGAGAAGAGGCTGTTTCCCTCCTTGCTCCAACCTCACCTGAGGCAGTTGAAGAGAGCAATAAGGTCTCCTCTCAGCCTCCTTCTCTCCAGACTGAACAACCCCACCTCCCTCTGTTGCTCCTCACAGGACTTGTGCTCCAGGCCCTTCATGAGCCTCAGTGCCCCTTCCTGAACATGCTCCAGCACTTCTGTGTCCTTCATATTCAAGATGCCTCCTCACCAGAGCTGAGTGCAGAGGGATGATCACCTCCCTGTTCCTGCTGGCCACAGAGTCCCTAATACAAGCCAGGATGCCATTGGCCTCCTTGGCCCCCTGCACACACTGCTGACTCATATTAAGTCAACAATCAACCAGTACCCCCAGGTCCCTTGCCACCTTACAGCTCTCTAACCACACTTCCCCAGGTCTGTAGCTTCCCACGGGGTTGTTGTGACCCCAGGGGTAACACCTGGCATTTGGCCTTGTTAAACCTCACACAACTAACCTTGGCCCATTGGTCTCTCCTCTCTGGGTCCTGTTGTAAGGCTCCCCTGCCCCCCAGCAGTCTGACACAGCCACCTAGCTGGGTGTCATCTGCACATGTACTGAGGGTGCACTCAATCCCCTCATCCACATCATTAATGAAGAGATTAAAGGGAAGAGGCCCCAGCACTGAGCCCTGGGGGTCCCCACTTGTGACCAGTCACCAGCCAGATTTAGTTCCACTCACTCCCACTCTTTCAGCCTGACCATCCAGCCAATTTTTTATCCATTGCAGGATATGTTTATCCAAGCCAAGTGCCATAAGTTTCTGAAGAAGAATGCTGTGAGAGACAGTGTCAAAACTTTGCTAAAGCCCAGATAGACAATGTCCACAGGTCTGCCCTCACTCACAGGGTGAGTCAGCTTGTAGAAGGAGATCAGGTCAGTCAGACAGGACCTGCCTTGTGTAAACCCATGCTGGCTGGGCCTGATCACCTGCTTATCTTGTATGTACCCCGTGATGGTACTCAAGATGCCCTGCTCCATCACCTTCCCTGGCACCAAGGTCAAACTGACAGGTCTATAGTTCCCTGGATCATCCTTTTGGCCCTTCCTGTAGATGGGTGTTATATTTGCCAGTTTCCAATCAACTGGGACATCCCCAGTTTGCCAGGACTGTTGATAAATGATGGAGAGTGGCTTGGTGAGTATTTCTGCCAGCTCCTTCAGTACCCTTGGGTGGATCCCATCCAGTCCCACAGACTTGTGCACATCCCTGCAGCACAACAGGGCACTGGTCATTTCTTCTTGCATATCTATGCAGCAACTTTGCAATCTTCCTGATTTGCCTGCCCATCCTTCCATAGCCAGTAGACTTTCCTTGTGTTGGAGTAAATGAAGGAATGCTCAGACATGTTCTGTCCTGTCAGATGAGCATGACCTGCCTTTTGCCTTTCCATCCCTGCACACCAGGGTAGGGATCAAGAAAGGGTAATTGCAAGTTTCACTGTTTCAGCCAGAACAAAGAAATGTATTTTAAGTGACTTTATGTCATGGTTTAACACTGGCCCGGCAATTAAACCGAATGACAGATGCTCTCTATTAACCCCCCTCTCCTCCCTGATAAGGAAAGGAGAGAGAATAAGGGAGAGAGACTTATGGGTTAGAAACTAAACTACACAACTTTAATGAAACAGTAATGATAAATAGGTAAAATTACTAAATATATACAAATATACAGGAAAAATTGATACCACGTTCCTCCCCCGTTTCCCCCAATAACTCTCACGTCACCACCGAGGCTGCAGGGCAGCCCTGGGAAAGTCCAGGCTGGACTCCTGGGGTCAGGAGCAGTCGGGAGCTGGAGGCAGGAACACACAGATTCAGGCTGGCACGGATCAGGACCACAGGCAGAGGAACGGATGGAATCCTTCCAGGGTGCTGAAGCAAACAGGGAACAGGTGAAGGAAGGGCAGGAAGAAGAAGAAGGGGTCTGACCCTCGTGATCCCTCAAATTTATACTGAGTATGATGTGTATGGGATGGAATACTCTGTTTGGTCAGTTCTGGCATCTATCTTGTCCATTCCTCCCAAAGGAGGGTTTCAGGTGGGACCTCTTTACTCCTTCTGCAGGGTAAAATGTTCCTCAGAGCTGAGCAGTGTCCTTGGCTCTGCACACCAGTCTCTGGCAGTAACTATAAACATCCAGTGTTATCAGTCCTAGAAGCAGACACTGTCTGAGAAACTTGCTGTTAATTTCAGCAAGTGCAGCTACTTACAAGAGACTTAGCTGAAAGCAAAAGTACAAACCAGAAAATTACCTTTATCCTGGCCCAAACCAGGACACTAGCTGTTAGTAGGCTCTCTGAAAGAATTCACTTAGTGTGGTTGTTGTGTTTTGGGGCTCTGGGGTTTGGGTTTTTCCGCTTCTTTTTCTTGGTTGTGTTTTGGTTTTTTGGCTGGTTGGTTGGTTAGTTGGTTTTTTGTTTTTTTTAACAGACTTTGAAGTCTAGGGATTGTACATGAGTAGTTTAAGGAGTTTTTGAGCCCTTTGTTTCATTTGCCTGGCCTCATGGCCCATATAAAAGGGATCTGATTCTGCTTAAAGTAATCCTTGCTTTTTTTGTTGCAGAACTCCAGAGGTGCTGCTGCTTTTTTGAAGGATAGTATCCCACTTACAGATTTGTCATCTTCAGGACCATTTGAAGGTTATGATCTTCTGCGTAGAGGGTGCGCTTTACTTTTCCTTGTTGAACTGTGTCATACCCAATGTTGAACTTCAGATACAGGAAGAAAGTATCTGTTGGATGTGGACTTTTGAAAGAAGGTTCTTGGGAAGTGTATCACAAAATCTGTAGCCTAAAGTGCACAGATCTAATCAGCTTGTCTTTCAAGTGTGAATTTTCAGTGAAACCACTTCAAGAAGTAACTTTAACAGGATTTTACCTGTGTGCTACTGCTCTCTAGAGAAGAGATGACAAAATATCAATAATTATGAAATGCACACTAGTTTTAATGTATGTGAGTGTGCCATAGCACCATAGGGTATAGTTAATTTCAGCACTGGTATAAAATTAATATAATAAAAATAGTGGTTTGGGGTTTTGCCATTTTATGTGAGTGCAAACCTACATACATATTGTGGATAATGAATATAAAATAAGTCAGTGGAGTTGCAAATATGGGTAATACAACTGGAAGTTGGGAGGTGAAGTGTGTACAGTATTCAGTTGCAAAAGCTTGGAACATATAAAATCAGATGTCATGTAGCTTGGGAATAATGACGATGTTTTCATTTATTAATAAACTTTTCTCTATTTCTGAAGGGTGTCAGGGAAGTTAACAAACATAAAGAAAGAGGGATGGTCTTTGCTGCTTCATTATTAAGCTTTTTTTCTCTTTTGGTATTTAGTCTGTGCTAATTGTGTGTCTCTGAGGATCAATGTTTGTATCCAAGATTAGTTTTGGAATGAACTTTAAAACAATATTCCAGTTAATTTGAAGTTCAATTTTCTTACTTGTATTTTTAGCTTTACAAATGTGAAAAATGAGTTGATGCCCAGCCACCCACTGGAGCTGTCAGAAAAAAATGTAAGTATAAGATCAAATGTAGCCATCTTCACTCCAATTGGTTAAGAAGTTTAAATTCACAATATGGTTACCTGGACCTCTTTGAGAAGTAACAAGGAATCAGTGGGGTCTTGCCTTTAGCAGAATACAGGTGTTCAACGATACATTTTATTTACACAAATAACATTGTTGTCAAACTTGTTTAACATTAAACTCCCACTTGTGACTCTCTCCCACTCCGAGTATGCAAGCAGGCTTCCAGGTAGGATTTACTTATTCAGGTTTCATCAAGTAAAAGTTAAGCTAGTTGTGTCAGCTGTCTCTCTAGTTGGGTGGGGGGCACAACTGTCACTTCTGGAAGGCTGATCCTCCCCTTTTGTCTGTAAGTTTACCATTATCTTCATTTTCACTTGATCTTGCCTAGAAATTCTACACCTAAATTTTGTCCTGAGCGTATGCAGTCTCGCCTGGCTCGGTCATTGCTCTTGGACCACTTAAGAGTGTGGCCTCTGGACCATAGGTTGAAGGTAAAGGGAGATTAGATTGAGAGCCTGGGCTGAGTAGCTGGTTGAACTGAATCTTGTCTCTGGTGCCTCCTTCATCAGCACAGAAAATTTAATGTACTGAGATGTTCTCAAGCAAAGGCAGTATTTGAATAGACTGTTCCAAATTGTTAAGCTAATCAGCATGACAAGATCTAAATATAATGTCCAATATTTTCTAATTCAAACCAGTTTTTTATAGCTGACTTCTGTAAGTTAATTTTTAACTTTCTTGCTGTATAAAACCTGTGCATCATGAAAAGATTATGCTAGAGAGAAAGAAATGCACCAAAATAATGAAAATAGACAATGTCATACCCTAAGAAGAAACTTCTACATTGTTTTTTTCTACAGATTATTTGGTTAGTTTTTCTGTAAGCTTATGGCTGATTTATCCAAGAATTATTTTCATGTACATTTGAACAGGTAAAGACTTAACCAGGGAGTTACTGTTGTTTTTACTGCCATAAATGGTAGATACTATTCAGATACTATTAAAAGACAACAAATGTTTCTGCTACCCATATAAGGACCCCTACCTTTAAAAAATAAAATACAATAAATGAAAAATAACATGATTGGGATTGCAAGTTTGGGATGAAGCATGTAAATTGTATTTTCTGCTAACTTTTGTAGAGCATTCAATCTAGATTGTTTAAAACAAAATGCATGTTATGCCTTTGACTTGTATTTTCCTGTTGGTGTTTGAGATCCCTTTGCATGGATGGGATGATACTCCCGTAAGCTTTTGTCATGGTGATTGAGTACAGGTTTAAAAATAGAAAAAAGAAGTATTTTTTGTTTTGTGTTAACGTTACAGGTATGTAGTCACCACTCTAAAAGCCAAATCTGAGACTGGATTACTCAAGCTTAAGTTGAACATTAAGCATAAGTTACTTCTTTGTGCTTCAGTGTTCGTGAGCCAGCTCTTTTCCCTTAAAATCATCCTGTACTAAATAGATTTTCTTTGTTTTATTGAAGAGTATTAGAGCAGTTGGTAAAATTATGAGCTTTCTTTTGATTTTTAGAGTCATATGGCCCATATATGGTGTTCTGTCTTCTTAATTGATCAGATAAGAAGTATTTGAAGTGTTTTCAAGTAGAGTGATGATTAACAGTAACATCAATTGTGGCTTTCAAGTTTGTGTTCTGTCTTTAAACCAGACTTAGGTTCTAATTCCTGCTGACAATATATAAAGTAGTGCAGAACAACACCACTTGGTGGTGTTACATGTCCTGACTGTCAAAAATAACAAAATAAAATTGCTATTGATTTGTAATAAAATCCAACAAGAAGCAGTATCAGTTTCATAAAACAAATACTGCTGCATCACCACATTTTGTATATGTTTGAGACACATGATGGAATCACTGAAGTTTTACATGTAAGTTTAATAAGCATGTTTAGTTAATTAGGATATCACAGATCTTTTCTGTGAGTGTACTTGAAAGTAACTGTTGCTAAAAAAAAAAATCAATGTTGTTTGTGATAGTTCCAGTTAAATCAAGACAAAACCAACTTTGACACACTGAGGAATATTCAAGGACTCCACGCAACTTTAAAGCTGCAGATGGAATTCAGAGCAGTGAAACAGGTGGGCATTTTTATCACACTGGTATAACTTTAATAAAAAATTTTAAATTGTTAATCTCAGAATATGTTTTCATGGACTAGCTTCCTGTAAGCCTTCATAGAAAAGCAGGAGGAATTATTAATTCTTGGAAAGGAATCTTTGCATCTGTAGGGCACAGAGACACTGGGATCTGAAGCCAGTAGTGATTTGGGAGTGGATAGGGAGAGAACATGAAACCTGGAGCAGGTAATTTGCTATGCTTATTGCTGTTCCATAGCATTCCTTGTAAGATCAGAGGAGGTCTGTAGGGAGTTCAGTCCAAAGGTTTTAACTCTTAGTTGAGAAGCTGAGTCTGTCTTGTTTTCCTTTTTGTCTCCTGGGATGGAGAATAACTGGAGGGAGGTTGGCTTTGTCTCATAGGAAACACAGAAAGCTCAATGGCACTAGTAAACTTGCTTTGGCTTGCTGAAGGTTATCAAGCTTTTATCAGGTTTTTTTCCAAGTGAGTTCAAGCAGTTTTAGACTCCTTTCCAGTGAATCAGGGGCTACTGAACCACAGAGAGCTGCATTAAGACAGAAATGACTGATCCTGAAGATGTGAAAGCCAGACAGAGGATGTATGAAGACATCCTTTGATCTCAGCTTGCTGTCTTGAGGAAAATCTTTTCTTTAACTGGTGTTAGCACATGGCAGAAAACGAGGCTGGTGAGGATAATCCCACTAATGTGTCTCCACAGGTCTTCCTGGGGGATGGGTGAGGGAAATACGGTGATTAGAAGGTTTTTGACTCACAGGTTCATGTGAGATACACAGGTTCTCATGTGGTTAAATCTCACATTTTAATAATATTTATTGGAATAGTGCCTGTGAACATCTGGTAATTGTACCAATAACGATTATGGAAATCTTTGACATAGTTTTGTATGTAAAGGGATCTCTACATGATAATTTTATGGTTGTAAAATACGTTCATGATACAACTATCACTCCTAATAGTGAATGCACTTCCAAGTACAGATACGCCATTCTCAGAGTATTTAGCATCTGAATGCTGTGTGTACAACTTGTTTTTTTTTTTTTTATAATACTGTGGATGCAGTGTACAGAAGAAAGTGTTGAAAGTAACTGGGTCTGCACTTGACGCTTAACAATTGGTGGGAATGAAATAATTATTATTTAGATTAATTACAAGGAAGGCTGTGTTTAGATGTGAAAATCAATATAGCCCTTTCACTTACTTTCTTGACTTGTGTCAAGATACATAGAAAACAGAGTGTGATTTCCAAACACTGCAGTCAGTGTAAGTCAGTCATCCAAAACTGACTTCCTGGTGTTGGTGTGTTTGTTGCAGTGAGCCTCCCCAGCTTTATGTGATAAGAAAGGAGAAAAAAACCCACCCTGCTTTTTTTTTTTTTTAAACTACTCTATTTGCTGCAGTAGCTAAAAATCTAGTGAAAGGCTGTTCTTTTCAAACCAGAGATAAACAATACAAGATGATAGTGGTGGGCAGGTTTTGCTATCTATGTGTGCCAGTAGTTCTCTTCTTTCATTGTTGTTTGGAAACAAGAAGTGACTTGCCTGTCACTTTAGGCTGAGAAATCCAAATATAAATCCCCTCGATTTCAGATTTGCAGAAACTTGAACTACTGTTGTCTTTTTTACAGGTCCAGCGTCTCCCATTTCTTCACAGCTCAAATGTAGCACTGGATACTCTGAGGGGAAATGATGAATACATCGGTTTTGAGGATATCCTTAATGGTAAATACATTCTGGTTTGATTGTGATGGAAACTTTTAAAGGTGAAAGTTTGGAACAATGAGGTTTCTTTGCCTCTAAGGAATAAGAGAATTAAATGCACAAAATAGAAAGAAAAGATAAAGTCTTAATGGCAAAGGCACACTGGAGGAAGAAAAAATAGATGTGGTTCAGCTGCTAGTTGTGTGGAAATTGCTCTGAAATACTGAGTAAGCCAGTATTTGCTTGTAGGCTGGGTTTCTAAAGAAGATTAATATGTTGTATGCCTGTTTCCACAGAAACCTTTTGAACTAGTGCAGATTTTGACAGGTGGATGTTACTCAAATACAAAAGTTTTTGTAAGTTCTAAAACTAAAAAGAAAGGCTAGTAGAGAGATACTAAACTAATGAACCAGAGATGTGGCAAATGGAAGGCTACCTCATTTTAACAGTCTGCAGTTGTTGTGGTGGACTACAAACTGACACCATGTGTGGTGTGGAATGAATAAACCTGGTAGAATAGATAAAAAAAAAAGTATCTTTCTAGCTGCTAGTTAAGGACATGGAAGGAGATGGGGAGGGTATTTCGGGGTGGGACTGAAAAATGGAAAGAGACAGGGAGATAGAAAACTGAAAATAATGTAGGGGTAAATGAGAATCTAGAGATGAGGTAAATCTGGGATTATTTTCTGGGACAGATTTACAGGTAGCAAGGGAAGAAATCTTAAATCTTAGTCTGTTATGGTCTAGGGGACAGAGGAAGGTCAAACAGATTTTACGTTATTTTTGTTATTTACCATTGTCCAAAACAAGCTATTACACATTTATAGAGTGATGAGGAGAGAGTAGGCTGTAAGTTTTTTTTGTAAGACTATCAGCTGGGGCTGGGTTACTTAATTTTGGTCTCTGGAGGAATCAAAGCCATTAGTACATCTTATTTATAAAAGGAAAACACTCTGATACACTCATGGAAAAAGATGTTTTCCTTCCAAAGTGCAGTCACCCCTTTTTGGATAACATTTGTGTACAGTGGCTAATGTCAACTGTACTTTACAGAATGGAGGGTATCTTGAAGATAAAGGCATAGAAATTCTGCAAAACTAGGCAGTTAGGTGGAGAAGAGAGACCACTGGTGTGTCCCAGTTAACAGAAGTGCTGGAGCATGATCTGTTGTGCAGAGAATTTGCATTGGAAAGAGATGTGGCACACCTATGAAGAAAAGCCTCAGTCAGACTGCCTCAGTTTTCTTAAGTACAAAATTCATCAGCCTTGAGATTCAGGCTACAGGAGACTGATCTTTGTAGAACTCCATGGTTTTATTTGAAGTGTGTGTGTGTGCCATTATGAAACACTTTTCCACTATAGATGTGTTATCTGATCATTGCTTGGGCTAGAGACTGAGTTACAGGCCTGCATTGTGTAACACTGTCAAAAAAACAGTTGAGTAACTGTTGCTCTCAGCATTAGAACTGAAAAAAAAAGGTCATGTTCATAGATACTGTGGGTCTTTGTAGCTTGATAAAAGCCTCATACTGTGAACTTTTGTTTTGGTTTTTTTTTTTTTTCCAGATCCTTCACAGAGTGAGGTTATGGGAGAACCCCACATGATGATGGAATACAAGCTTGGTTTATTGTAACAAAATGTACTCCCCAAAAACTTTTGTGCTTATACTCTAGATCTAAATACATGATACTCAATTGACACTCAGTGTTAAACAGTCTACAGTCATCATTTGCCTTCCGTGATGAAAAGGCACATTAAATGTTTAAAGTCTATTAATTGTTCTGTGCTTGTTGTCAATTATATAAATGTCCTGTAATTAGGTAGTTTAAATGATGTCTCTTCATACACTGCTCAGGACAATAGCTTCTTAACTATGGAAATGCTATATATGTATACAAGAAATCAAAAAATACACATGCATTTTAAAACTGCTTATTGTGGGTAAATACATTTAATGGATGTTCTTTCAGAAGAACTTTTTAAGGGGGTGAAGAAGGTATTTTCCATTGAGTAACTGTTCATGAGAATTTCCATACACTTTTTAAACTATTGAATAAAAGTTTGCTATAAATGCTGTTGCGTTCCAAAATATATTTGATCATAAATCAAGAATCTCTTATCCACAACACAGTGTTGTTCCTTTTTCCTGCAATATCTTTAAAGATCTTCAAACTATGACAGTACCTAATAAAACTGCTGCAGTGAGAACATGGAGATACAGTGGTACTGGGTGACAAATAAAGAAATAATTTTATGTGAGTTTACTGAAATCATCTTTATTGTGAGGGGGAATGAGAAGCTCATACTTAAATATACCTTTTAAAGGAACAGACCACTGAAAAGATTTGGGTTTGTGAGTTTGGAGGTGTAAATTCAGGGCTGTAGCAACTATTTCCTGATGTCATACATGTGCATGTTGCATATAAATCCTGCAAGGCAGCTAATATGATGTGGCGTATTAGAAGGAAAAAAAAAAAGTATGTGGTTCAAAATATGGCTCCAGGCTCAGGCCAGAAAGGCTGAACGCTTACCTCATCAGGTCTGGGACAAATAAAGTTACAGGCATTGATTTTTAGGATTTCCAGGTCTGCCATCCTACCAGTGCTGTTCCAGAACAGAAGGAGCCATGCCAATATTTGTATGCAGTTACTGGTACATCACAGCTCCCAGCTGCAGGGCACCTACCTAGTTGGCCTTCCCTGGTGTTGGCTGAAGGATGGATGCTATTGTATCTGAGCAAAACACGTTAAAACAAGTCATTTAGTAGAGATTTTCATTAGTGCAGCAAAGAGCAGACCCAGATTAGGAGATTGCATGTAATTTCTAGGTAGTTTTGATCAGTGAGTAGTGTACTTCAGTGTAATCTTGGGTGAGGTAAAGCAATATATAGAGCAAGCAAGTTGCATTGCTCATTATGTCTGTAAGGAAGCTAACTTTAGGGGTTGGCCAAGCTGCAAAAAAATGGTACGTGTAAGAGGACTGTGCAAGAATTTATGCTGTTAATAAAGCAATGGGAGTCAAACGAGACTGAGGCCAAGAGCTTTCGAAGATCTGCTTGGCAGTGTTGTTAAGCCAGGGCCAGGGCCTGGGTCCCTGCTCGCACAAAACACCTTCAGCAAGGCAGGCACTGCAGGCAGCATCCTGCAGGGGCACTACATGCAATGTGACTGGCAAGGGGAGCTGGAATGGACCTGGTCTTGGAGGAAGGCACCTGCAGATCCACAGGTCTGACAAGGTGCCACACACACCCCCCTCCACGGTAACACACCCCCCAGCACTGTCCTTGCTCTGCAGTTACCTGCCTCTTCTTGGTGCTGATGTTCTGGGCAGCATCTTCTCCCCATGTAAAATGAGGGGGCAAAAATTTTCCTGCACTGCTACGACCAGAAAAAAATAGATACCACAAGTGCTGCTGCTTCTGTCTATATCATCCCGTTGACCATTTGTCAAAAAACAAAGCAAGAACTTCAAATACAACATAGAGTTTAAAACAATAAACTTCATTATTAATTTATGTCAAAATAGTTTGTTTATATACAAATAAAACAACTTTTTTCATTGTGCAAGATTTAGATTTAATAATCTGAAGTGCATTAGTACCTGTTTTCCCCACCCTGCACCATGCTAGGCACTTAAAAACACAGTTCATACCCTTCATGTGTTTTGACTTAAATTTACAGTCAGTTCTAAATGCTGCACCTACCAGAAATGCTTCACAAAGAGCACATGGTTTGTACAGCAAAACCAAAGCACAGCAAGTCTACTCCTAAAGTGTATGTGCTTGTTATCATCTGGACTGATACAATGCCACTGGGGAACAGGATTGTTCTGTTGCTACCTCTGAGTGCTAGCAGATGTGGGCATTGGAGAGGACATGAAGGCACACACCCCTTCTTAGTTTGCTTATTTTTTTCCAGGCAGTTTTGTGTGAAACAATTTGATAAAGCCTTACATAACTGCATAATAAAGATGCAAAGAAGACAATGTAATCTTTGTGCTGAAATCCTTTACATCATTGTTTTCTTAATCTATCTAAAAGTACTCATTATTAATGTTTTGGACCAGCTGACTGCTGTAAAACTCAGCTTGCTTCTCCAGCAAATTGGCAGCAACTTGGGCACCTCAAAGGAGAGTTAAGCAGTTTTATTTACTGGCCTCTAGCTAAGTGTCTAAAACTAGCTAAAAAAAGCTAATGATCTTTAATTGCAAACATCAGCTTTGGTAGTTCAGGAAAGAAGTGTAAGAGCTGGCTAGAGTTATTAGCTGTGCAAATATTCATTCCCCTGTCCTGGATCAACTGCACTCTTCACCAGTGATGGTCCCCTGGATAGTGTAAACTCTCCTTTACCCTGTTTTAATCCTATTCCAGACTTCTCAGTGATCCTGATAACAGCTTGGAAACAATGCTGTTGTTCAAACAAAAAGAATCTACAATAGTATTGTTATATGATAGTGATTTTTTCAGCAGAGTACTACTGAGAAACTGAGGAGTACTCTGTTCACATGATGGATATTAATGACTGTAAGCAGATCGTCCCATGCTGTGTGCACGTGAAGTCAGTTTCCACACCACAGTTTTCTGTCTGTGGATGTCAACCACTTAATGTGATTTTGATTTCTGTATCTAATCTGTTGTGGGGGAAGACAGTCACATGCAACCTACTGGTACTTTCAGGGATGAGAATTAGTTATCCAACTCTGAAAAAAAAAAGATTTGAGTGATCCTTAACATGGTGTTATATTTACACTTCTGCACATTACAGAAGCTAATACCCTTGATTATTTCTACTTAAAGATCTCAAGCAAGAAGGTGAAGAGTCAGTGAGAAACTGATTTCTAGGTTTGACAGTCTCACCAGTTTGCACTGTGGCCCTAGGCAAGTCACTTGTCCTCTTGATTTTTCTCTCTGTCTGCAGTGGGGAGGATAAAATGTTGTGGAAGGAGGTTCTTAATAGCATTTGTAAAGTGCTTTGAAGCTGAGAAATGCTGTTCAAGTTATCACAAATCAGAGTGTTTTCACTGCAAGATGATTAGATACATGATCCAGATTTGGCCTCCTCATTTCAGGGTTGCTAAAAAAATAGTCAAAAACTACTGAAAAGAAATGCTATAACAGCATTTTAGAAGAAACATTTAAGCTAAGTACAGCCAAATTAACTAGAAAACAAGAAATAACTATAGGACAAAAATAGAGGTGTCTGCAGTCCCTAATATATGGAAAATGATAAATATCCAATAAGGCCTCTGCAAAATATAGGCATAGCCTAACTTCACAGTCTGCAAGATGGAAATTTTCCAAGTATGATGGTTCTGTGGGAAAATCCATTTTAAGAACTAAGTCTTAAGCTTAGATTCACACATCGTAAATTATACTTGCACAGTCTGCTAACAGAAGAGCAGTAAATCTGCTTACAGCAGGTGCAAGTACTGCCTCCTGTTCAGTTGCCTTCTGAAAAAAAACCCCAAACCTTTTAATTTAGTGATTTAGGCAGGTTTGAGGTCCTCATCATTAGGAGAGGCCTTTTAAGATGTACACAGCAGACTGCATCCTCAGCTGGCATGAGCTCCACTGGCTCCAGCAGAATTGCCAGCACCCTCTGAGTTGATAAGCTTATCTCTGTCACCCCACTGAGAATGATACAAGATCTATCACATACACAAGATGTATCACAATCCACAGCTGACATTCTCAGACTTAAGAAAGAGTAAGTGGAAAGAGTATCATCCTACCTGATTTTTTTTCTTCATGCTGAAAGCAGCACTAAAATCTCCACTGCCAGCCTATTTGCATAGTTAAGTGTACGAGTTAGCATTATCCAAGTGCTAAAAAGAGACTGGATAAAGAGTGCTACCAAATTAGTGCTTATTGCTGTAGGGCCACTTTGAGATGCCATCTGCAACTGTTGTGTTATTTCTCTGGTCTCTGCATGGCAGAATGGTCTCTGCCACTGCATGTCAGATTAGAAAACACAGGTAGATGAATCTTTTGTTCAACTATCAACACTCTCTAAACTGGACACTTCTTCAGGTACAAGCAGAGCCAAGTCCTCCCCATTCCAGCTTGTGCACAGAAGCCAGCTGCAAGACACAGATAAGACAGATAACTTTAGCTGAGATAATTAAGTACAGCATGCTGATTCAGCATCAACAAACACCCTCACTAGTTCTGAGTTGTTCTGACTGAACAAAAGCAATGATGGTACTTGCAATTATTGCACAAGTTACACAACATCTGCTGCCTTTGATAAGGCCACAAAGATGATCTGGAGCACTTCTCCTATGAACACAGACTGAGAAAGTCAGGGTTGTTTAGCCTGGAAAAAAAGCAGGCTACAAGGAGAACTTGAAACAGCCTTCCAGTACCTGAAGGGGCACGCAGAAAAGCTGGAGAGGGACTTTTTCAAGGGCATGGAGTGATAGGATGAGGGGAATGGGTTTAGACTGAAAGAGGGGAATATTTAGATTGGATATTTGGAAGAAATTCTTTCCTGTGAGAGTGGTGAGATTGGCACAGGTTACCAGAGAACCTGTGGATGCCCCAGCCCTGGAAGTGTTGAGGCTGGATGGGGCTTGGAGCAACCTGATCTAATAGGAGGTGTCTTTGCCCATGGCAAAGGAGAACCAGATGGTCTTAAAGATCCCTTCCAGCCCAGGCCATTTTATGCTTCTACAATTATGATTCTATGACAAGCACTAAGCTACTATGCCTGATTCATTACGGACTACAACAACTATCCATTCTGCTCTCAAATAGTAACACTACATGACACCCTCAAAGGAATGGTTTTAAGAGAAAGGTTATTCAAAGGGTGGCATATCTGAGACACTACAGACAAAGAAAAGAAAAATAACTTTCAAAAATTTATGGTTATGGTGGACAACAGTTCTGACTGCAGGATGGACTTAATGATGGCAAGCATCTGTTGTCTTTTGCACAGGACAGAATTTTTTCTTAACAGAAACTTTACCATACAGCACTGAACTAAATTAAAACTGGTATTTAATAAACCAGAAGTATTTACTGTGCCTTTGTTAAGGTAACTGAATTCCTCACTTTTAAATTACTTTACTGAAAAGCATTCTCCACACTAAGCACAGGACCCCTTTGCTTCAGTTCCCTCCCATCACTGCCTTAGTCTTCAGTTACCATTAGGGCAGCTTCTCTGAACAAGACTGTATAGAACTCTCTAGTCAGGCAGGCACAGATTTGAAGTGATGTGAAATGTTATAAAACTACAGCATTATAACTGACTATTTAAAACTTAGAACTTAAAAACTTAGAATGTAGCTAACGTAGAGATAAAAGGTGACTGAGGCAAGTCAAACCAAGTGAAGGCATGCACATGTAGTCAAGGGTATGGAGCATCCCACTAGCAGTACACTCAGGGTGGATTTCAGTTTCATGGAATTAGGTGACAAGTTCACAGCACAGAGCTGAAAGGGGAGAGCTAGATCAGGGCTGAGTATGGAGAAACTCCAAGAAGGTGTAGGGGAATAGGTGTTCAGAGAAAAAACAGGAAAAGACAGCTAGTGGCAACTGCAGAGCCACTCAGAGACTGCTCACAAGCCTCTGAGAGAAAGCAGCCCCTTATAAGGCTGGGGTCTCTCTCCTGACCCATCACCCTGGGAAAGACACCGCCATGCCCACTTCTTTCAGTTCTGCCCCACTCCTTGAAATCCCCCACGCTTACTCTGAGCTTGCTATACATCAGTACCTGAATTGGGTGGAAGGCTACACACAAAGTAATCCCATCCCACCTTAAAGTACTGAAGTTTGAGAGCTATCACACTAAATGATTCTGCTTCAACTCCTGTCAGAACAGAAATTACCAGTCAAAACAGTCAGAAGCACCCTTCTCATCTCTACTTACCACAGGACAGCCAGTGGAATTAGACAAAGGCCTGCTGACAAGAGGAAGCTAAAGCCTGAAAACCATGCAACGGTGGCTGCATAGAGAATGTTAAAAACTGAAAGTGAAACCGTGCCGGTCACAACTTCTAAACAGGCAATACAAGCAAACACAGCACCTGCCAGAAACAAATAGATGGATTAAAAAAAAAAAAAAAAAATCAAAATAAAACCAAAACCATCTCAAAGTATTAAAGTTTTAAAACTTGTTTTAAAAGACCTAACCATAATATTTTAGCATATGCAAGTAATAAGCACCTGAGTATCATATCTCCACTACCAAAGTGTCTTCCATGGGAACTCCTACAAAAGAATTGTGTTTTAAATGAAGTAGCACACAAAATTTTGTTCATGGAGACTATTTTTCTGTGCTACTATTCTGTCACCAGACCTACTTTCTTGAATCTGCTTCTTACATGAAGTTCAAATCGTTCATCCTCAGTAACCAAGTTCTGCACATCTGCATCCTTTACCCCTTCCAGTGCTCCTCTCAATTGTCACTCTTCCTTTACATTTTTCTTTCTCTCTAGCTTCACCCTTCTATGCAGAAAAGGCCCTGATCCCACACAGTCTGCTTGTTCAGCACATAGCCATCTCATTTTTGAAAGGAAAGAAGCAACTTTTTTTGCACTGAACTACCCTTTGGAGTGGCTGTCTATCCCATGGTGTCAAAGCATGATTTTTCAAGCTGAACCCACACTCATGAGACTATAAACAAAATCACAATGGGCAAGCATAAAAGCATGACAAGAGGCAATCTGACTCCTGCATCCAACTACTCAAATACCCAAAGCCCTGAAGAATGCCAAGAAACTACAAAAACAAGAGGTGTTTGTTAGCATAGTTCAGTATAAAGAGATCTTTGTTTTAGTGTATAATGATACATTTTTTAAAAAATGAAACCAAACAGCTTAGATGAATGCTTCTAGAAAGGATATACTCCCCAAAATCTGGTTACAGCAAAATATGGGATATTACAGCCATATTTTGAGGCCTGAAGGTTTTTTTTCCTATGTTCCAAATAGAAAGCACATTGGGAAGTAGTATGTTCCATTTTGGGGGATTGATTTAAGTTGCCACAGGCACCCATGAAGCTGGGCACATAGCTCAGGATCCAACTCGATCCAACTCAGGATCCAACTTGAAAACAATTAGTTTTCAAGTGCTTTGGAGGCTGACCACCTACTGCTTACTTTCTAAATTACTAAGTATGACACTGACCAAGTAACAGATATACATCTTTCTCTGTATGTTAAAACCTTCTGAATGTAGAAGCACTTGTGAAATCACATCTGTGTAAATCTTGAGCATTCCTCTGCTTCAAGTTCACCAAAGTCATTCTTTTTAGAGCAGTAGCTACTTTCAAGGTTGAAACTTGGGGTAGTTTCTAAGCACAATGTTGTTTATATTAGATTTAGAACCAAAAGCCATTAATATAAGAAAATAGGGTCATATTACTTTAAAGAACTTTAAAGAAAAGTAGTCTTAAAATGCCAATACATGATTGTTTAAAGGTAATCTTAGTGCATCTCTGTTCTGAAATATCATATTATTGTATTGTTTAAAAATAATTACTACTCACCCTGTTCACCAGGAAGAACCACTTTTGACAGCATGGATCGGAGAACAGGAACAGGCATAAAGCAGAACAAAGATGGCACTCTCACTGGAATGCAACAATTCAGTCATGAGGCACTGAAGCAATAATATTACCAGGATTTTACAAATACATTGAAAATTAATTAACCATCTACTTTGGAATGATCAATTCCCCAAATAGTAAAAAGGCAAAGAAAAAGTCAAACTTAGAAGTACACTGAGACACAATTATCCAAGTGGAGAAATTAATAAATACAATATATCTTTATGGCATTAAATCAAATAATAAGCAAGCAATTCTGTTCTCTCGCCACAGATTTTCAATTAAATCTTTTTAATTAATAAATTAATTTTAATTAATATTTTAATTAAATCCTAAATCAGTCTGACCCAACATTGTATTTTTCTGCCCTATGACCTTTTCAAGATGGTACGTTCAATATCTGCCAACCATACCCACTACAGGTATCACAGCAGTGTTCTCATATATATGTTCTCATATATACTGTTGACCATGGAACAACTGAACCAAACTCACCTAGAAACATAAGCAGAGTAGTTTTGGCAAAGGCAGCCATGACCATCCCTCCAATGTAAGAAAATATGCCAATGAAGACAATGTAAATATCTTTGAGACATTTAGAAAATAAGTAAACTCCTAAAAAACTGGTCAGAGAGACAGAAGTGAAAGCAGCTGCTCCATATCCAATGTATACTTCATTCCAGCAGAGTGGCTCATCCAGTTCATACAGAGTAAAAAGTGAACTCCCACCAACCACAGTAAAAAAATAAGTCATAAATGTAAAAAGTAGCACAATGATTAAAATTCTCTTTTTGTAAGGGGCGGTTTTAAAAAGCATGTACACTCCAGAAAATGTCTCTCTCAGAAGTTCTTTACAAGATAGTGGCTCCTGGTGCTGGAATTCAGAAACGCCGACTGTCTCTTGCAGAAGAAATGTAATATAGATAATATTAATGACATGAAGCACAGATGATGTCACAAATGTCCATGTAAAGCCTATTCCTCTCAGAAAGTAGCCAGATAACAGTCCTGCCATACCAGACACAACTCCAAAAATCAGATCCACCACAGCTATTCGTGTTGTCTTCTGCTTCTCATCGTGACACACGTCTGCTATGAAAGCTAAGCCTCCTCCAAGGAAAGTTGCCATACTCCCAAACAGTCCAGTAATAAATGCAACCGCAAACAGGACAGAGAGTGACAAGGAAAAAAATGATATTACAGTGAGGCAAATATTAGCAATCAAAGCTCCCATTGATGGCAGAACTAAAGACCTTTTGCGTCCCTGGTGATCTCCATTAGCTACAATGACAAAGGCAACTATAAGGCTAGGAACTGCAGCAGTTAGGTCAAGCTGCATAGTGAAAATAGAGGCTTTTTCTTGAACTTCCTGCAAAGAGAAAACAAAAATAATTGTAAATACTTAATAAATTGTAGAAAGAACTAGCTATAATAATATTACACTTACATAGCGATTCGCATGAAATATTATTCATAGTACAGTACATGCTTATAAATTAGATATTGTATTATTATAATCATAATATATACAATATAATTTTATAAGATCATAGAACATTATATTATGTTATAATAAAATACAGTACATTACTGTGGGTTTATAAGAATTATATTATATTACAGTATATTACAGTATTTTATTACATTATATTACAGTAATTGCTAATACAAAGGAATTGCAGAATGAAAGATTCCCATTTTTGTGATTTTACCTCCAATATTCCTCAAGCATCTCTTGTTACATATTAAGCCAGAGCTTAGTTTGTATACTGTAGTCTTATTAGTACTCTTGACAGAGAGGTTTCAATGGAAATGAGAGAACAATTCTTTTGAACATGCATTTTTCCAGGAGCTGGTGCTCATACTGTAAGTACCTCCTTCAGTACAGGGTAGGGCAAAATCCACTGGGCTTATTTTAACCTCTCATAAACCTGTAGTAAAATAGCCTTTGATTGAGGAACACCCTCCATGCTCCCTACACACAGCAGATCACTTTTCTTTCCTAATAATAATACCAGGATGGGCACAAAGAAACAATTCACAGACTAGCATATTGTGCAAGGAAACAGACCAGGATTTGCTCTGACATCCCCGTGTGCAACAGTAGGAACAATAACAAAAAACACCACCACAAATGCAAAACACAGCATTAAAAATTATACTGACCCACAAATACGTGAATTAACTGATTTTCAAAACACTGGAAAGCTCCAAATTCAGAAACCTTCCAAGTCAGTGTTCTCTCTATAGATAAGCTACAGCAGGTATGCACAAAAGGAACAGAAGCTAACACTATGACAATAAACTCGAAACACCCATTATGGGGAAAAAATTTCTGAGTTCCTTTTAACAGAACTACAAAAATTGAATGCAGCTGGAAATCAAACAGTTAAAACATGAAAGGCTATAGAAAAAAGAACTGCAGAAAAGTCAATTTAAAAAAAACCAACTATCTTGTTAGGAAAGCAGCTGCTAAATGTTGCTCAGCAAGATAATTCAGATCTTGCTTTTAATATATCCTGACAGACAGCAGCCACAACAGCCCTTTCAAAGACAACCACCTGGTCAGACAGAAGAGCAGTGCAGGAAAAGGAAATAACTTCATTTGCACAAACCCTTTACATTCTGTAAGATAAACCTCCAGGTGCAGAGAGTAGTCACCCTGGAAGTTTTCTACATGTGTTCTGAAGTATCACACTGCCTGGGGCTGGGGTTACACTCTTCCATCAGTAGCAGGTACAGCCATGCAAGCCTTTCTGAGCCATTCCCAGTCTCTATTTGAGCTATCTGTATTCCACGTTTCAGGTGTAAGAATCCAAAGGATGAATCTCCCCTAGAGTTCCCAGGAATGTACTTGGGGCAATTAAAAAAGCTACTGAATGCTTTAGAAATGCATATTTGTATTTACAGGCAAAGATTCTAAGTTTTTAGTTCAATTACTTTGTTTACAAGATACCAGGTTTTATTGCAAAAGAAAAATTCAGCTGACACTGAGGCCCTTAAGAAAAGCCCTCGAGATCCCCAGCACTGAGGAGTCTTTTACTCTCTTCTTACAGTGTCTGACTACCTTAGGATTCATGATGTCCTGTCCACTGGCCAGCACTGTAGTCATCCTGGAAGGGTCAAAACCATGAAGACTGAGCAAACTGAGAAGCAAAATGATATTCTGATCATCCAGTTCAAAGACAACTTACTTGTCTACTCATGCAAAGACTATAAGACAAAGTACAGAAAAACTCAATTGAAAGTGTCAAGTGCTCAACTGCCCACTTCATGTTTTTATAAAGTCAATGGAAAGAAATATAGAAAAGGACAGGTCAAACCCACATCTGCTTTAAAACCATGTAACTCTATTGCAGTAAATGGAACTTCATATCTTTGAAGAGAAAGGTCGATTTTTTAAAATTTGCAAATTCACTCTATTCTGAAAAGAAGCTAATGGTGGACAGAAATACCTCCTAAAATCATGGAATTTAAAATTAAAAGAATGAAAAATAAGAAGCAATTAACTCATATAGGGATTAAATTAATAGAGAAGTACGGTACATGTACAGGACGTGATAAACAGGCTCATAAAGTTAAAAAAAATTATTGAGTAGCAAAGGAAAACACATGGATTGGATAATAAACTGAATGACAATGTTTAATGATTAATAGTACAGCTTGTTCTGAGCTAAAAAAAAAAAATAAAATATTATCCAAGCCAGTGACTGGAATGCTTCAGCTTATATTCAAATTACCTTTGAACTGATTTCTAATTTTATTATAAAATTACTGATTTCCTTCAAATTTTAAGAAACAAACTAATTGCTGCAGATTAACCATTTTGAACTCTATTCTACTTTTTTGCAGACTCAGTCACAGAAGTGATTTTTGGCTTCATTTTCCTTTGAGTTTGCTTTGAAACAGTTGAGATTAGTAAAAAGCCCCTCGATTCTCAGAAGGACTTGGACCAAATTAACTATTAAGGAAAGTTTTCTTCAAAGCTAATGCCAAACAGGGCCTGTTGGAAACACTCCCAACAGCAAAATTTACAGCATCTGTAAATCCAGAACATCTACTTCACGTGATCTCAACACAGGGTTTGGAACTGCATTATTGGATCTACTCTTTTTCCCATACACAAGATTATTGCTCAGTACAGAATCAGGGTTTCACTGAAATTAACCCGTTTTGAACATTTTACATTCTTATACTATGGCAGTGTAACTATTAAAAAACTCATTCCCTGATGGCAATCATTGAAATAGAGGGAATGGAAATTTCACAGGAAAGGGAAACAAGTTATATTGGTCATTATTCAGCTACAGGCTTGAAGGATTCAAATATCTTTGTATTCTTCATGACAAAAAACCCATAATATGTGGATTTACCACCACATGAATCAGAAATGCTGCCTAAACTTCAGCTGAAATTAAGCATTCTGCTTCAGTATTTTGCAAAAAGAAATATGAAGTCTTATATTGTGAACCACTGGAGATCAGAATGGAAAGTCAGGTTGAATGTGGGGGATTTCTAGTGAATGCAAAGTGCAGAAATGCTTGTGAAGTGCAGGTTTCTTGATGGACTCTGCAACTAGAACTGTATGCACCACATCCAGTTTTCCTATAGTTTTTCTTTCTGTTGACACAACAGTGTGTCACAAAACACCCCCACACAGCACCAGACAAGGAACCAATACTAAGGAAAACACTTAAGGAGTAACATACCAGCACTACTCAGACAATACTTATTATCACCAAATTCATTCCAATGGGTGTCAGACACTACATTCTTCAGCTGAGGGGTGAACCTGGAACAAATGCTGGACTAGAATTCTCTTGACCTTTTTACTTTCACATTCTTTCTACTAAGACTGGCTTCTGTCAGCTGAGGAAGAACCTTCTCCAAAATAAAAACATTAAATTATTTATTTGATCATCTTCAATAGAAACATGTGCAATTAAAAAAAATATGACAAATAAAGTAGACAAACTCAGGTGTTCGGTCTTGTGCATATGCAGTGATTAGCAGAGAATCTCTGATGCACATCAGATATTCAAATCAGGGCACATAAGCAAAAATTTTCAAGTGCCCTTTTCAGCAGCACTGGGGAATGGCAACTGATTGTTTCTGTAACTCCATCTTCTGTGAAATTTACAGTCTGAGTCATCCACTTTTCTGACTCTACAGTGGTTTCATGTTCCACCTAATCCAACCTAACTGCCACTTGTTGTTGCCAAGGATGGCTCTGTTGCATCTCTTCTGGAAATGTGTTTCCTTTGCCATCCCCATGAGAGAAAAAACAATCATGTGGCCACAGAGTGTGTCAGAGCAGTGCACTGCTTCAGAAAAAAACAACACTCAAAAAGCAACAAACTGAAAAAAAAAGATATGAGCTTTCTGTTGAATCAGTGTCCTGATCAAATCTAAACCATGGCCTTAACTGTAGACTGGTAAGATAAACATACAGTGGGCAGCAGCTTGGGGAGGAAAAGGAAAATGGTATGATCATCTCTTCTCCTGACAGCCCGAAGTTATCTCTGCATAAGTGTAACATCAAAAGTGCACTGGAAGTTCACAGGAAGAGATTCCAATCAATAACTAGCTATACAGTATGCTGAACTATGAAAAAGTGTTAAAAATGTAACTGACTGACACTAGAAGTCACAGGGCCAGCTGATGGCTCATAAACACATGCATAACCACTGTTACTGGCAGGAGGAGCCTCCAGTGGCACAGTGGCAATGCCAACCAAATGACAATTTGGGCCCAATTGTCTCAGATTATTTTCAGCTCCTGTGAAAACATTAATTTCTCTCAGCATCTTCCTGGTTTTAACTGCTTAGAAACAAACTTTAATAGTTTAAAAAAACTATTAAAAAACAATTCTTTGTTTTTAAAGCACCACAGCTATCTACAGTAGCAACACAATGAAACAGTAAAGTGAGTGCAGCTTACTGCTTTCCTGTGTATAAATGACTAAATCAGATTATATACAAGGAGGTGACCTACACAGCAGCTAATGGATTTACAGTTTATTTACATCTGTATTTTTTCTGTCCCCCCTCTTACCTTCTGCTTGATAAAAGATGGGTTACTTTTATTCAGCTCGCAGTGAGAGGCATTGCTGTCGCTTATGAAGGTGGAGTTGTACTCCTGCTCCCACAGCCGCCGGTAGATGAACTGCTGGGCCAGCGGGCCGGTCAAGGAGGTCGCGAAAGTGTAGATGAAAATAACGGGCTCCACGCACAAAACCTTCTTCATTTCTGGGCCTGGGGCTCAGTCCTGTACCAGAAAACAAAACGCAGATACTCACGACGTGAAACGCAAGCACTGGACCAGCTGCCACGCTCCGCCCCGGTTGTTGACAAGCCCCGACGGGCCCAGGAGACCCCAGCAGCGAGACCCCCCCCCGGGCACACCTGCCCCGCTGGCACCGCCACCGCACGCCGCCGGCCTCAGCCGGGTCCTGTCCCGCGGAGGGTCCCCCCTGCCCGCCACCCGCTCCCCTCCGTCCGCACCGGCTCCCAGCGGAGGTCACACAGAGCCGGCGCTGCGCGACACCGAGAGGCGGGACGAGTCAGACAGCCGCGTCCCTCAGCGGAGGAGTGTCCCCCGCCCGCCCCCGCC
>JAAWXA010000003.1:58418939-58453460 GCA_038090715.1 Florisuga fusca | reverse complement strand
CCAGGCCGCAGGGAGAGCGGAGTTGGGCGTTTTCATCTCCCCCCGGCACCGGGTCCCTCCGCCCCGCGCGGCCTGCGGGCGGTGTTAGGCGGGCTGGGGCTGCGGGCTGCGGCCTGGCGCTGCGGGCCCAGCATGGGCGGCCCCCTCCGGGGCGAAGGGGAAGGAACTCGGCGGTACGAGGCCGTACGTGGGTGCTCGGGCTCCGGCCGCTGTTTCTACTTATGGCCGGGGGCGCGGTGGGTTGCTGCTGGAAATGACAGTCCAGCAGTTCGGTGATTTCAGCAGCGGCGTGGCAGACGTCGCTGTCACTCAGTGTTTACTGGGCTGGAGAGTTTCTTTTGGCCGAGTACGCAACGAGGATGTCCCCTGCCCGCGGTGCCTCCGGCCTGGTGTGACACCACAGCAGTGAACCCGGTGACCAGCTCAGCCCCGTGGGACCGCTCAGACACCCCCCGGCCCAGGAAGACACTGCGGGTTGTTTCTGCTCACGTGTTTTTCCACTCTCAACTGGCACAATTAATTACAGATATACAAGGAGGTTTTATTATAGCAGCTCCCCTTCACATGCTCTCCTGGCTTGTCAGGGTGTGTAAAAGCGACCTTTGTTACCCCGCAGCAGGTCTCCAGCTCGTACATGGCATCCCCCCCGACTGGTGCCGTGTGTCAGGGGAAGGTGTGGTGGAAGGTCACTGCTGGGGCAGATGCTCGGGCTGGACAAGAAGGGCCATGCTGGTGCAGATCCACAGTTGTGCTGTTCTGTTCGGGTGGGACCTCTACGTGCCTCGGTGTGTACAAGAGGGGAAGCACACCCTGGCATCAGAGCTGAAGAGCTTGAGGATGCCATTTTGTACAAAACACAGAAGCTGTGTCACCTCACTGATAGTGGCTGTTTATTGTGTTACAGATGCTGACTTCTCTCTGCTTTTGAGGTGGGGTTGTCTGGGACAGACACCACAGTACAAATGCTGTCTTCTTTCTCTTTGGTCCACTTTCAGTTTAAGACACCGGTTAAGGATTCTGGTCTCCTTGCAGACATGGTACAAGGAGAGGTGGCACAGTTGGGGCATTCCAAAGGACTTCCTTTCAGTCTTAAGTACTGCTTTCCAACTAAAAATATTGCACAAAAGACATATTTGCTAAAAACACAGAAAAACTTAAAAGGTTTCCTGATGGTTTTTTTTTCTTTCTTTCTCTTAAAACAAGAATCATAGAATCATAGAATCATAGAATTAGCTGGGTTGGAAAGGACCTTAGAGATCATCAAGTCCAACCCTTGACCCACCGCTGTGGTTGCTAGACTATGGCACTGAGTGCCACATCCAGTCTCTTTAAATGTCTCCAGGGACGGAGAATCCACCACCTCACCAGCCCCAGCTCCCTCAGCCTCTCCTCATAGGATCTGTGCTCGAGTCCCTTCACCAGCCTGGTTGCCCTCCTTTGGACCTGCTCCAGGACCTCAATCTCCTTCCTGAACTGAGGGGCCCAGAACTGGACACAGTACTCGAGCTGTGGCCTCACCAGTGCTGAGTACAGGGGCAGAATCACCTCCTTGGACCTGCTGGCCACGCTGTTCCTGATCCAGGCCAGGATGCCATTGGCCTTCTTGGCCACCTGGGCACACTGCTGGCTCATGTTCAGCTTCCTGTCAATCCAGACTCCCAGGTCCCTCTCTGTCTGGCTGCTCTCCAGCCACTCTGTGCCCAGCCTGGAGCTCCCCATGGGGTTGTTGTGGCCAAAGTGCAGGACCCGGCACTTGGCCGTGTTGAACCTCATCCCATTGGAATCAGCCCAACTCTCCAGACTGTCCAGGTCCCTCTGCAGAGCCCTCCTGCCTTCCAGCTGATCCACACTCCCCCCCAGCTTAGTGTCATCTGCAAATTTGCTGATAGTGGACTCAATCCCCTCATCTAAGTCATCAATAAAGATATTAAACAGAACTGGGCCCAACACTGATCCCTGGGCGACACCACTAGTGACCGGCCGCCAACTGGATGCAGCCCCGTTCAGCACCACTCTCTGGGCCCACCCCTCCAGCCAGTTCCTAACCCAGCACAGGGTGCTCCTGTCCAAGCTGTGGGCTGACAGCTTTTTCAGGAGAATGCTGTGGCGGACGGTGTCAAAGGCTTTGCTGAAGTCCAGGTAGACAAGAAGTGCAGTTTAATAACTTAATCAACATTCAGTTCCTTCATAAACCGACTTGAAGCCAGATTAACTGTAGAAGGGGTCACATGATCTCAAATAAAGCTTCAATTTGTTTCACTGGCATGTGACATGTCATTCAGTCCCAAATTTAGGGACAATGCTGGCCTGTCATGTGTCTCTTAGCATAAGATTAGCCCAATGTACAAGCTCAGTGACCTTCAGACGGTAAATCTCGTTTGGTCTGGCATATAGACCTGCTCATAGAGACACAGAGATACTTAAAAAAAAAAAAGTAACTACAAATGTGTGACTCTGGCCTGAGAATAACTGTAGAAATTATTTTCCTTCTCTATCTTGGTCCAAAGTCTGATTCATCCTGTGACAGTATTTTGTTTGTCACAGGGTAAAGCAAAAACAGTCATGTGAGGGCTACATCCAAATGGGCTGCTAGATGAGAGGGGCTGTTTAGGTCACTCAACTGTTGACATTTTTGTGGATGTGGTGAAGAAGGGATTTTAAACCTGTGGAAACTTTCAGTTGTTCCACAGAGGATTTTTTATCCAGAGCCACAGTAAGTTTCTTGCTGGGTCCAGCTGGGCATCCCACTCACGAACCCAGGCATCTGAGTACAGCTCAGGTTGAGGGGCAAAACTTGTTTTAGCTAGCAGTCCCTTCAGGACAGACTTTCCCATGCCAAAGAGCAGAGCTCTAGCTCTGTGCTTTAGAGAAATGTTCTGCTTCTGTCTTTCCTACCTCCAGTAACTGTGTCTAAGCCTGGGCTTGGGTTTGCAGAGCTCACTGTCTCTAGCAAAGTTGTGGCCTCACCAATGCTGAAGGGCAAGGCTGCAACTTGAGCTGGATAGCTCGAAGCACCTCATTATCTCTGCCCAACAGCTTGCTTGTGAGTATTGTGAGTATATGACACAAAACTGGGAGGAGCGATTGATTCCCTCCAGGACAGGCAGGTCTCTCCCTCAGCAGATTAGGGAGATGGGCAATCACCAACTGCATGAAGCTTAAGAAGGGCAAGTGCTGAATTCTGCTCGTGGGACAGGGCAACCCTGGTGGCAAGTACAGACTGGGGAATGAGTGGCTGGAGAGCAGTGCAGCAGAGAGGGATCTCAGGGTGGTGGTTGATGGCAAACTGAACATGAGCCAGAAGTGTGCCCTGGCAGCCAACTGTGTCCTGGGGTGCATCAAGCACAGCATGACCAGCCAGTCAAGGGAGGGGATTGTCCCACTCTGCTCTGCACTGGCATGGCCTCACCTTGAGTATTGTGTGCAGTTTGGGGCACCCCAATATAGGAAAGATAACAAGTTATTGGAGAGCATCCAGAGGAGAGCAACAAGGGTGGTGAAGGGTCTGGAAGGGATGACTTATGAGGAGCAGCTGAGGTCACTTGGATTATTCAATTTGGAGAAAAGGAGGCTGAGAAGTGACCTCACTGTGCTTTGTGGCTTCCTCATGAAGGGAAGAGATGGTACTGGCAGTAATTTCTTCACTGCTGTGACCAAAGACAGGACTTGGGGAAATGGTAGGAAGCTGAATCAGGGGAGGTTTAGGTTAGATACTAGGAAAAGGTTTTTCACCCAGAGGGCAGTTGATCAGTGGAGTGGGCTCTCCAGGGAAGTGGTCACAGCACCAAGACTACCTGAGTTCAAGAAGAGTTTGGATGACACTCTCAGGGACATGGTGTGATCCTGGGAGTGCCCTACACACAGACGGGAGTTGGACTTGATGATCCTGAAGGGTCCCTTCCAACTCAGCATATTCTATGATTCTATGATCTTCTAGTGTCAGCAGGTTACATATAGCCTGCACACAGGTTCATTGGAACAGACTTGACCCTCTCTTGTTTGTGGTCTCCCCTCCTGCAAGAAGAACTAAAAGAAATAGATGTGACTGAACTTCTAAGATCAGACTTAGCCAGGTGATGCTTATCCTTCAAAGACAAGCATTTCCAAGAAACAGAATACATGGCAAACTAGCTTCCTCTCTTCTCTACCACCAGTATTTGCACTGACCCAGATTTGGGTGACAAGCCAGTGAACTGACTTCACAGGCATGTAGTGACTGCAGCTTTGCAGTTTGCACTGACATTCTCAGTGTGTGAAGAACTGACAGAGCACAAGTATTCATTGAGGAGGTCAGTCTTTCACAAAGCATTTGCTGTGTTTCCAATCAAAATTTCTTAAAAAACAAACAGATTATTGGTCTTTGAAGGTGGTATGTTGTTTGTGTGTAAGGACATGTAAAGAAAGAGACATGTAAGTTCAGACTTCTGAGAGATCCCACCAGCACCAGTCAAAGGGCAAAGACATTATGTTACCTTCAGGAATGGAAATCTTCAAACAAAGCCTCCTGCACATTAGTCAAGGAAATATACATGACTAATGTGATGAGATCTCTGCATTCAGCCATTGCTGTGACTGCAGTCTCATACAACTTTGTTGCTAAAAAAAAAAAAAAAGAAAAAAAAAGAAGCAATTTGTGCTTTACAAATCATTTGTAGATTATAGAGTGACAGTAAGAAGCACATGTCTACTTATATTTGACTCATGTTTTCAAGTTTATCTTGATAACAATAGTTAACACAAGTTGAAAAAAGAAACCTAAAGAGGGAAGAGAGAAGCACATTTTCTGCAGAGAGCTGATTTTATACAAAATGCAGAACTGCAGAAACCTTGTGTACCCTGCATCTTGCCCATGAGCATGACAAACAGATATATGAGGGAAGTTCTCCAAGTAGTACTGCTGGGAGAAAGCAGAAGAGAATAAGCTGTGTAATTCTGCAGAGGCATGCCTGGGTTCAGATGGAACTGCTTGCTGTGTTTTCACTATAACTGAGTTGATTGCTGAAGCTTGCATGCAAGCCCTGGTAACAGAGAGTAGTAATGAAGATCTAAACATGAGATTGAAAGAAAACGTTCTAAGGAAAACTTCTGCAACAAATCCAGCCACAGTTTGAAGAGGCAAGACAGACAGTTACCATCATCCATCTCAGAGAAAGCCCGTGTAGGTTTCATATCACTACTTTTCATCCAGTGAAAATCATCACTGATTTTCAGGGCCTGAAATAGCACCTTGGGCCTTTAACTATTTACACCTGCCCCAGCAGGTGGTCACTGTTCTGCAACCCAGGTAGTGCAGAGAGGCTCACACCTTCAACACTCCTTGCTCCCTGATGTGGGCATCCATCCATCCAACCTCTCATCTAGACAAGGTTGCTCAAAGCCTCACCCAGCCTGGCCTTGAACACCTCCAGGGAAGGGACATCCATAACTTCTGTGGGCAATCTATTCTAGAGTGTCACCACCCTCATACTGAAGAACTTCTTCCCAATATCCAGTCTAAACCTATTTTCCTTCAGTTTTAAACCATTTTCCCTTGTTCTATCACTGGACACTCTTATGAAAAGTCCCTCCCTGGCCTTCCTGTAGTTTCCCTTCAGGTATTCAAAGGCAGCATAAGCCCTAGCACTGACTGTTCTCTGTACACACATACCATGTGGTACTTACTACTGTTCTTAAGTGCTGTGTTGAAAAATCGTGCCTGTTTGGGTCCTCAGACACATCTAAGGCATCAGGATATATTTATATCTTGAATTAAATAATCTTACCAGAACTGACATTCCTTCTGTCCTCTTACCACACACACTAAGTATCAGCAGCCATTTCCCAAATGGTGTGGTTTATTTGGTATTTTTGCTTTTCAATTACTCCCTTCTCACACTCATGTGATTCCTCAGTGCTTATTTCTGATTATTTCATATCTCAGATTTAGATATTACTATTTGAAGCCCTTCATGGTGGTAGCTTTTATGTCTGGATGACTTGATGGAGGAGAATTCTGCATCTCCCTTCAGGCTGGGTTCTGATGCAGTGTGTGTGGACAGCTTTTTACAACTTTTGTTCTTTGTGCAAAGCAAAGCTACAAAGAGCTATTAAGTCTGCCATGCCTGGTTTTCTGGCTTCTTGAGGATTTGAAATTTATTTTATGCATCTGCTTCGTTCTGTTTGTGGGGGGTTTTGTGTTTGTGGTTTTGCTTGGTTTGTTTTGTGGTTTTTTCCATTTTTTGCTTTCTGTTTTGCTTTCAATTACATTTATGTATTAGACATATGGTAGCTCTTCACTACAGGTAGGTAATACATATTGTGTAATTCTTACAGCATTGCTTAACACAGAATTTCTCCTGAGCTGTTTTACAGCCTCACTTTAGCATCTTAGATATACTTCACAGAATCCCTTTGAAAAATAACTCAGAGTAATGCTGTCCTGCCTGCAACCCTCTCTTCCCTCCTCTCGAAGTTGTTTACTGGGTGGGGATCAGTGTCAGCAGGCTGGAGATACTCCTGGTTACTCTGACTCAGCAAAATGCTTTTCCCCTTGGCCTGGATTCCACTTTACCCGTTTATAGAAGTGGACAAAGCCATCCTTCTGCAGAGGAGAATCTTCTGATCCGAAACAGTGGGTTTCTTTGGTTTGTGTCTGTGTAAACAATTCCTTAAAACGAGGAACTGAAAGTAGGCAGCTGAGACAGGGCTGGAGTGCCTGTGTCTGTGTCACATGCTGTTCTGTTGCAGGAGGATCTTAAATTTTATCTGGCCTTAAAATGTTGCTAAAGCAAAGTGCTTTTCCAGTTTGCTAAAGAAAAATTCTTTTCATGCCTAGGAATGTTGGTGGGACTGGCCAGCTGCATTCCCTTTTCAGAGATAAGGACTTACCACTTGCGAGGCAGCAGCATTCTGGGGAGCTTCACTCAGACCAGTAAGCAGAATGCAGTGTATTCAGGATGCAGGTATTTAAGATGAATACCACCAGGTTGTGGTGACCATTTCTGGTGGTGACAGGTGATGAATTGTTCTGGTCTTTCAAAACAGGTGGGAGGTTTGTTGCAGTTCTTCCAGGGGACCATGCATCAGGCCTGAAGCTGAGTAGCCTCAGAGACAATTGACAAAGGCTCCGTCACCTGGAGGAGTTTGAATTAGGGGCGAGTGAGACAGTGCCATTAGTAGGGCAATCTGATGTCGTGTGCTCTTCCCAGCTCTGGATTATTAGGGGAAAAACCAACTGGTCTCTCAGAAGGAATCTGTGAAAGGTTTCACTGGAACCAGGACTATACACTGCCTTGTGTTTCTTTAGGTTCCAATGGCATTATTCCTCACCAGTTGACCACCAAAGCTCTTCTTGACATGCAAAGGAGAGGGATGCAATTTTCCATCCTTATTCCTGTCTATCAGAAAATATTGAAATATAACATTTCCTTCATTTTATAAACATCTACCTGGGTCTGTTCAGAAGGATCTGCAAAATGGTGTTCATTGTGCCCTGCTACTTCACTGAAATACTTCCTTCCTCTGCATGGTTCAGCTGTAATTTTGTGCACATAAACATCACTGGCTATTTATCCCTATTATGCTCTTGCTGTTTTAAAATAGTTGTGGGGACAGTAAAGTCTCCTAGGTATTGAACAGCATCACAAAATTCCCTGGGATTATTCAAATTATCACAGTGACTGTAAGAAATCTATTCTGCACTGTTTTCAGACAGGCTCTTTGCAAGATTTTTTCTGCAGGAAGATGAGTTAATATTGCTGAAAGTAATGTGGCACTTAGATCCAGCTTTAGGCATCATAATAACTGAACTTCTTTTAGAATAGTGCTGAATGCTATTTATGGCTCCCACAGGGAAAGTAAATAAAAGGGCAGATCCATTCCTTTGGAAACTGAGGCATTTATAAATGGGAAGTACTACCCATTCATTCAATTTAATAATAAGTGTGAAGCTTCAGTTTAAGCAGATAGTAAGCAGGTTCTTTGGGGACCTATTAAGCCTGACAACCTAACCATGACAGATGTAATTCCTGGTTCAAAAAGTTTCTGAACTTCTGATTCCCAGAAGCAGGTGACGTATACTAAGAACAGTCAGTACATTTGCTTTTTTTTTTTTGTCCCTTTCCCTAAGTATTTGTTGTTTGCCAGTGTCAGAGAGAGGAATGTGAAGTAGATGGGCTTTTATCTACTCAGTATGGCCATACTTATTTTAGCAGGACTTTGGTGCTGATTCAAAGAAAAGAGGTAGCACATTGACAAAAACTGGGAGCATAACGTGCGTGGTCACTTACAGTCAGTGTTGCCCTTAACTGTTCAGCTGTATAAATGTCTGTAGGCAGCTGGAGTGTATGACCAGTCTCAATCTGGCTGGGCAACTTGCTCTCACACAGCCCAAAATTCATGTCAGAATTTCCTTCTCAATGAAAGGAGTGTGCCTGTCCTTTCTGCCATGGGAAAGGGTGACCAAGTAAGTAGCAATGTTGTAGAACACAGCTAAGGTGGGAAATTTTCCCTTTAAGGTGCAGCACATCATGTCCTGCTCAGTAAACCATCTTGTTATTACATAACCTTTCTGTTTATTTCATGCTAGGGAATTTTTTTCCTTTTTTTTTTTTTTTTCCCCCAAAACTAGAGACTTGTTGTAACCCATCTCCAAGGGGTGAAAAGTGTCAATCTTCTACTTCTTTTTTTAGGATGTTTATCAGGAGTGCCAGTTGTCTCTGGAAAGAGCCAGAAGGGCTGTGCTGTTCAATGGTTTGGCTGTAAGCTTGCTAGGATAAACTGCCATAAAGGGCCACCAAGCCTACTGTCCTTGATAGGGGCCAAAAAGAAATGTAGGGAAGAGTGCAAACATCGAGTAAGAATAACTGGTAACCTCAGCCTTCAGCAATTTGAGAGGTTTTGTGAAAGGGATGTGAGTTGAGATATAGCTGGAGGTTGTTATAACCTACAAATTTCCAAGCATCAGACAGGATGTGACTTTCAAGCTCAGGTACAATATGAGAGAGAAATCTTCCATTGTATGTTTTACTGTACTATATACCTTCCATACTTGGTTTTACATATATATTTGGCACTGGTAAAATTGTCTGGGAGATTTGTAACATTTTTTTTTTTTTTTTTTTTTTTTTTTCATATGGCTGGCAAGAAGTTAAATGACATTGCAGAAAAACTTTGAGAAAAACTTTTAGTTCCCTATGTGGGCCTGCATGTGTTGGCTTTTTGTATGAGAAGGGAACAAGTATTTTCCAGATTACTTTGCAAGTGACTTTCTGAACCTGATCAGAACTTGCTGAGCATTAAGCTTGCCTTGCTGCGGGCAGCAAGTTTTGCCTCCTGTCTGTTATTAAATTGAGGTACATAGTAGGGAAACTGAACAGCAGTTATCAAATGTTTTTGCAAAACAGAGCTGATGGTGACAGTGTGCTTACACTGAATCTCCTATTCATAACAATGTTTTCTACTCCCCACTACTGTGTTTGCCCAGCATGCCCATGGCTGCTAAACATGCTTAATGTGACAAGGGATTGCTAGTAAATCACTTCGGGGCTTGACTGAAAAATTAATTTGGAAAACAGGAAAAAAAAATATTGCCTGAATCTTTGAAGTCTTTGTTCCTTTTCTTTCCTCCCCAGCTGGCTGTTTTCTGCAATTTAGTTTCTCATTCTTGTTGACTGTGTTGTGATTTTTTTTCTTCCTTTTTCTTCCACTCCATGCTCCCTGCTACCTCATGCCCTCCTTTGGCACATCTTCTGCCCAGCTTCACATATCCCTTTTATTCTGACCACTTCTCTTTGGCTGAGGCCTTGTGGTGGCTTCAGAACGTGTCCCCCTGTCACACCTGCAGCCAGGGAATACCTACTGTGTTTTCTGTTTTATTCCCCAGCACTGACACCTCACAGAAGCATCTGAGATCCCTTCTGTAATTGCCTCCAGCTGTTTGCAGGTATGTAAGGCAAATGAAGCCTGGAAGTACAACAAGGAGCTTGAACCAAAAAAGCTGAGCTATGACTAGCAGCTCTGGCTCCTCTCCATGAAATCAGCCACTGTCCTTAGTGTCACTTTTTTTCCCCCTAGTAGTTTCACTTTCTGCCTGTCCTGCTCCATCCACTAAAGTGGTTATTCCTTCCCATACCTTTTCTTTTTAAAACTGAATAAACTCTTTTTATTCTATGTTGAGGAAAAATCCTTTGTAAGAATGATATTGTGAGCCTGAAATTTATGCATTCTCCAGGAAAAAGGGAGGAAGAGTTCCTCTTTCAAAACTGAACATTTCTGATATTTTTAAAACAGAAAGACACTAGTCAAGACATTATTAAATATCTTCAATAATTCATAGGGAATAATAAAATGCATTTGCCATCTAACATACTGTATTCAAGTGTAAATAATGTTCATCTCAGAAAAAAACAGCCATGTGAGGCAGTGAGTACTTGAAATATCCTCTCTTTCCCCCCCTCTTCTCTTGTTTAAGGCTTTCTGAGGGCTGGACTGTCACATCACTAGATACAGCACTGTTGTTTTATTAAAGCAACCTGGAAATGCTTTAAGAGATAAATGGAGACACAGTCATTCAAAAATATTACTGCTTGAAGTTTGGTTTTTTTATTGCTTATACCAATGTTATAAAATGATTCTAAAATTTTGTGTCCCTCCTGTTTTTGTTTTTTTTTTTTTACATTAAAGATTCACTCCATGGAAATACACTGGCTGTAAACTACCTCATGTACCTAAATAATATGTGAAGATTTATTTCAGAAAAAAAGTGCTGTAAACCATGTTTTGTCTGATATTTGAGTACCACTTCAGACTTGTAACTAGGATCTGAAAGCACACACATGCCACTTACTAATAGTTCAGAGCGGGCAAGAGGGATATCAAGAGTCACTTGCTGTGGAAGTCAAATTTTTCTCCCCCTCATTCAAGGAGGTTGACGAATAAGCAAAGAAAATTGTGTTGAATTCAAAGCATTTTACATTGTCCCTTACTTACCTCATTAAAGCAGGCAAAGGGTATCAGGTAATGAGCCTGGATTGCCACTCTTGCCTCTGCAGCAGCTACACCCCAGAAGCAACAAAAAAACCTATCACCAACGCTTTCCTGGATGCTGAAATATCACAAGACTATTGAATAACACTATTATTTTCAAGCAGCATAGGGGAAAATTTAGTTAAAATGCAATGAATATTCTATTTGGAGATGCATTTACAGTGGAAAAAATGTAAGCAAGGTGGGATTTACAGTCCTATTGGTCGTATGCCAAAAAATGAGACTGTGATCATTCATGGCTGTTAGCAGTAATACCTGTGTAACAACCATATCATAACTGCACAAAATGGAAGGAATTCAATGGATGCAGATTAGGACACGAGTATTGCCATTATAATACATTAATGTGTTTTATAGTGATAAGGGAATTTAGGAAGACAAAGTGAGTGGCTGTTTGCTTGTTGATGATACATTATGTATTCTATTTCAGTAATGGTGTGGTGTAGGAATATCTCAGCAGAATGATGAGGCTGCAGGTAGAGAGCAATTCCAGTTACTTCAGGAAGCTGAAAAGTAATAGATGCTTAAGCAGCACTCAGGAACACATCTGATGGATGCAGCTGCTGCATTGTCCTATTAATGACTTCAGTTTCCTCATCTCACTCTTGTGAGATAATATCAGTTAGACAGTCCTCTTTATTTTAGGAAGCCATGAGAAAATAAGCTGTCATCCTCAGAGTGTTGTGACACTGCTGGTATTACCAGAGCAATCCTGTCTCAGTTGCTGAGTCCCTCCAGCTGGAAAACAAAGCTTAAATCAAGACTATAATTAGTCCCCAAATCCATTTTTTTTTTCTGAACACAAACAAATCATTCAGCTAGCAAAACCTGACAATCTTTATTTTCTAATTGTACTTTGAATTTCTCATTTTCCAAAAGGTCGACTATAGATTTTTTCTCTGCTGATGAAAATGTGTACAGTGTTGAATGTGATCAAATTTGCTCCAACAATTTGCATAAAAGCAGTAACAACACATAGCTTTCAGCTGTGCATAAGCTGTATGTTTCTGCACAACAAATCTTTCTCCCTCCCAGCCTATTTTTCATGCTGATAAAATTCCCTGGATGCCAGGCAACATCACACACCCTGTAAAATTACTATTAGGGAGTGCTGGTTATCATTTCTGCCATGCCCTGTGTGGGACTGGGATGGTGGTAGCTGGCAATATATGATTTGGCAGCTATCGTAATACCCTATCTTGTCTGTCCCCTTGAGGCTGTTGTTATTGTCAGGAGTCATCTGCAGGCAGCCTGATACTGGTTGCAAGTAGACAGCTCTAAGATTTTTTTTGCCTTTTCATGCTTTGAAGTTTTAGTTAAGAAAGCTCTGCCTTTATTGATTTTTTTTTTCCTTAAAGCTGTTGTCAGCTATCATTTGCCGTTCTTTGGTTTGATGGGAGGGAGCAAAGGAATGCTCCAGCCTTATGTCCCCATGACTTGGGCTCCAGTCCTAACAATCTGGAGGTGGTATATTCCCATTAGCATCTCACTGTATCCTCTTCCTTCTGCCTTTCTGATGCTTAGCCACCAAGGCAGCAATGTTGTGCAGGATTTCTCGTTAGACTCCTCTGCCTCTCTGCCCTCCCTGCCCTTCAGAAATTCTGTCAGCTGAGATCTGATGTCGCCTTTGCCAAAATTTTGCTGAGAAACATTCTACTGGGGAAACAGGTGGGTTAATGGTTATATTTGAATGTTAATATTAAATTATGTTTGTATCTGCCATTTTCAGTTGTGAATGTCTGAACTTGGGTACATCTAAAAGTGACAGGTATGTATAGATGCCTTTGATTTGACTGTTGGTGTTCATCAGTACTGGGAATCATAGAATCATCATGGTTGGAAAGGACCTTCAAGATCATTGAGTCCAACCATCAGTCCTACACCATCTTGAACACTAAATCATCCCCTGAAGCACCATGTCCCATTTTTTTAATATCCTCAGGGACAGCAACTCTACTACCTCCCTGGGCAACCTGGTCCCACTCTTCACCACTCTTTTGGTGAAGAAATTTTTCCTAATATCTAATCTGAACCTCTCCTGGCACAATTTGAACCCAATACCTCTTGTCCTATTGCTAGTCACAAGAGAGAAGAGGCCAACATCCACCTCACTACAACCTCCCAAGTAGCTTGTAGAGAGCAATGAGGTCTCCCCTTAGCCTCCTCTTCTCCAGGCTGAACAGCCCCAGCTCCTTCAGCCTTTCCCCATAAGACCTGTTTCCAGACCCCTAATCAGCCTGGTTGCCCTTCTCTGCACCCTCTCCAGCACCTTGATATCCTTCCTATACTGTAGCGCTCAAAACTGCACACACGATTGAGGTGTGGCCTCACCAAGCCTGAGTATGAGGGTAAGATCACCTCCCTGCCCCTGCTGGTCACACTGTTCCTGATTACAGGCTGGGATGCCATTTGCCTTCTTGGCCACCTGGGCACACTGCTGGCTCATGTTCATCTGGCTATCAGTCAGCAGCCCCAGGTCCCTCTCTGCTGGGCAGCACTCCTCCCTGGGCCTGTAGTGCTGCTGGGGGCTGTTGTAGCCAAAGTGCCATACCCAACACTTGGCCTTGTTGAAACTCATACTATTTGCCTTGGCCCATTGGTCCAGCCTGTACAGATCCCTCTGCAGAGCCTCCTTACCCTCAGGAAGCTCAGCGCTTCCATCCAGTTTAGTGTCATCTGCAAACTTTCTGAGGGTGCACTTTATCCCTTCATCCAAATAATCAATAAAGACATTAAACTGGAGCATTCCCAGCGCTGAGCACTGGGGGACACCATTCCTGACTGGCTGCCACCTGGGGGTGGGTTTAACCACTCTTTGGACCCAGCCATCCAACCAGTTTTTTATCCATCAAAGGGTGTGCACATCCATGCCACGAGCAGCCAGCTTCTCCCGGAGAATGCTGTGGGAAACTCTTTCAAAGGCCTTACTGAAGTCAAGGTAGACAACATCCACAGCCCTTCCCTCATCCAATAAGAGGTTGCCCTGTCATAGAAGGAGATCAGTTTAGCCAAACAGAACCTGCCCTTCATGAACCCTTGCTGACTGGGCACGATAACCTGGCTGTTCTGCATGGATCCCATAATGGTATTCAGGATGATCTGCTCCATTAGCTTCCCCAGTACTGAAATACAACTAACAGACCTGTAATTTTCCAGATCATCCTTCTTGTCCCTTCTTATATATAGGGGTTATGGTGGCTGATTTCCAATCTGCCAGTACCTCTCCAGTCATCCAGGACTTCTGTGAAATGATGGCAAGTGGCTTGGTGAGCACCCCTACCAGTTCTTTCAGCACTCTTGGGTGCATCCCATCCTGCCCCATAGATTTGTGGATGTCTATATGGTGTAGCAGGCATCTCCTCCTAGATTGTGGGCAGGTCATTCTGCTCCTGGTCTCTGTCTCTTAGCTTAGGGCATTGGATTTCTTTCTTTTTGTTCTCTTCCTTTTCTGAGGCAACGAATTCATTAAGCAAATCTAGAGGGTCTTACAATTTTTAGCATAGATGTCAGAAGTAGCTTTAGATCACATGCTTTCTCTTTCAGGATTTCCCTGTGAATAATATGAAAAGTATTATATTTTTCAGGTACAAGGAATAGAATGCAAGTTAAATGGGTCAAATGCTGTTCTCAGTTAAGAAAAAAAAACTGCCACCAAACCCAATGGAGAATCATACAAGAGGAGAGTTACCTTTAATTCTTGTCACTTGATGGGAGATTTTTAGCTGAGTTTAGAACAAAGTATAGTCTCATTTCCTCTATATTTTGTAGAGAATAATTTTCCCTGCTTTATAATATCTTTTTTTATGAGCAATTGTTTTATTTCTGCCTATCAAGTCACTTATTGTGGGTTTTATCTTATTGTATGGTGTGAATTGCAGCCACAGTCTGAAAGTTTCCTTTTAAAGGAAACTATAATGTCCCAATCTACCTTTTTTGGCTTTATATCATTTACAGACAAAATGAACAGGATCAAACTAGAGCTTGAAGAATCATGGCATTTTTAGCTAAGGAAATGTTCTTGATGAAAACCCAGATTTTATTAGTGATACTACAATTAAATAAGCCATTATCAACTTCCTACAGATCTTCTAAGAGCAGCTCTCTTTCATTCTGGAGCCCAAATTACGGAAGCAATCTTCATAAAGGCCACTTCCCCAGCTATAGAGCCTGCTGTGATATGATTCATGCCTTTTGTCTTCTGCTTGGAATTTGGGGATGTTTATGAAGGACTGTTATAAATACGGCCTCTAATTCCTCTTTTCACAAGATGTTTTATTCACAAGTCAAAAAAAAAAAACAAAACAGAAAAAAGAAATTGCATCATGTATGTTCGTCATGTAATTTCCATTCCTGTTGCCATCTGGTACTATTCTTGTTGCCTCCTTCATGTACATACTGGAAGGATGTGAGAGCAGTGTCAGGCAGACACTCTGGTGCACACATTTCAGTACTAAAGGTAGCAATGTAATGGTGCACAGTCACAAATCTCTGTAAATGTGTTTCTGAGGGCTGGAGGTGGAGTAACAGATGCTCAGGAGCAGATGAAGTAGTTTATAGGAATCTCACTTTTCACGCTGTGCATTACTAATGATCTTACACAAAAGGTATGGGGGTGAACAATATGAATATCTCAGTTCTATTTGTGGTGTTCAGGCTTTAATTTTCAATAAGAAACAGCAGTGTCATCTGTACTTGGAAAGTACCTGGCTGTTGATTTAGCCTGTTAGAACTCTTGTCTGAAAACATGGATCAGGTCTTTTTTGGTATGGCAACTTCTTTGGGACAGTAAATACTATGGTATGTCAATACACTGTTATTTACAGCAGGATCCTTTCTCAAAGAAAAGAGTTTGCAAAAGCTGAGAAAAAAATTATAGATGATCACTGCAGATCCACCATGTTCATTGCACCTACTTAAGGTGAAGGGTGATGACAGGGGTTTCATTCATATTCAAGCAGTCTATTTATGTGAATTATTATGCTAATAGGTGACAGAATTATTGGTTATGAAATTCAGATGGGCTTTTGGGTTACAAAGCAATTGTGGTCACGTGAAAGGAGAAAAGGATGAATTTAGAAGTCTGGGATTTCACATCTCAGCTTTTCACTACTTTGAAAAGCTGGAGAAGTAATCTGGCCACTGATTCAAACATGTGGCTGATCCTTTGATGTGGTATTCCTAGTTACAGGTTACACTGCTACCATCTCTGCTCTCTGTCCGTCCTCAAGTCAATGCTACCCTGACTTCTAGCAGCAGTGACAGAGCTGGACATGCAGAAGTAGTTGTCAGCAGACACATCCAGTGGTTCATGGTCAGTGTTTTGCTGCCTCAGCTTCTTCCTCCTTGACTGTCCTGGGGCTTCACAGCATTGACTTAGGAAAGCGATTCAGCTGTACCAGGCAGCTGTGGCCCAACAGCACTGAGGAGTGCACATGGGTGGCCAGAGCCTGGGAGGAGGTGTTTCAGAGACCAAGTAAGTGTCTCAGCATCATCCAGCTGAGCAGCCAAGGAATGGAGCTTGTTTAAGTAAGAAAGGTGAAATGGTAGCTCCAGAACCTGCTGGTAAAGAGGCCCCAGCAAATTGTGCTACAGGTGGAGCATAAAACCAAAGCATCATTTGGGCTTTGCTGTTTTGCTGTGATTTGTTTATCCTCCATCTGAATAAAGGATTAGGTGGATTATCGCACATCCTATTTTGTGGTCTGGTGTTTAGTCAGTTAAGTGGTTTATCTTTGTAGAGAGAGATTTTCAATCAGAAGAGTGCAAATAAACCAAACTGCAAAAACTAAAACAACTTTTGAATAATTCGTATTTAATGAGCTAAAGGTTGGGTTCTTATCTTAGCTCCGTTCTTTGCCCTGAAGCCCTGAAGTGGAACACGAAGCAAAACCACACCCAGCTGTGGCTCTCAGGTTCCTCTATCTGACCTGTCAGTCCTGATACACAGACCAGATACTGCAGGAGAAACAAAGGTTGAATAATTCTACAGAAACAAAAGATAGCGAATGTGTCACAGTGAGCTGCATGACTCTTCTGTCCTTAAAGCAACATTTAGGGTTATCAGCTATAAATGAAAAGTTACTGGAATTGGTTGAACTTCAGGAAATGTTTCTGGAGAGTTTGCTGAGTTCAGGTCCTTTGGCTGAAGGCTCTTGAGGTGAATAACACCAGGTTAATAACTGCACTGACAGTGGCTGTGGTAGGCATGTCAGGACAAGGTCTCCTACTGTGGTGAATGAAGCCCTGTCTGACAGCCTCTGGTATTGGCCACTGATAATCAAGGGAGTGCTGGCAACTGATTTACAGTGGAGTCCCCTTTCTAGAGGGCTGGAGTTAGATTAATTAATTTCCCAACTGTAAGACAAACTTTCCATTCATCAACACCAGTGTGATTAGGAGCAGAAGCAATAAGATCTGTTTAATCCAGATCAAAGACATTGCCATCCCTGAAGCTGCCCGCCAGTAGCAGTTCCCCAAGAACTGGATAACATAATCTATATGGAAAAAAACAATTCCCAAATTCTCTTTATTCTGCTGGTGTTACAAAGCTTGATGCACACATTCTTCTTTTCAAAATTACTTTAAAACATTAAACAGGCACATAATGCTGAATAGGGCAAGAAAATGGGAAGCTGCCACTGGTAAAATAAAGACAGCTGAATGTACTCTCTTGCTCTAAATTGCTTTCCCTTGATTTGTGAAGGGAAAACAAAGTGATTTTCAATGCCAGTGTTGCCCCACTGCCTCCCACTGATGCATCCCACTCTTCTGGGATCTAGTTCCTTGGTGGGAAGGGAACAGGGCATGAGAATCATGGGACCCTCCTGATTTTTTTCTCCACACTGCTGATCTGATACAGTCATGCAGGTACACCTACGTCCTTCTCCTGGACAGAAGTCTGAAAGCTACTGGCAATCAACAGATCATGCACCTAAACTGCCACCATTCCCCCTTATGGAAAGGGGATTTCAGGGAGGGAAAGCATCCAAATTAAAACTCTCCCAGAGACAGTACAGGATGGCGTTTCTGAATTTTGTCTAACCAAAGGACCATTGCATCTCCTGGGAGAGGACATGCAGGGACCAGCCACCACACTGCTGAAAACAGTTTTCATGTACAAACAAAAAATGATTACATCACACATAGGATATTTATATTTTGTATAATTCCATGCAGAATAATGCATAAATACACTTTTATGTGTATCTCTGCCATCATTTCACTGACCAAAGGCTTAGGCTGGGAGCACAATGGAGGCTGAAAGGACCCTCCTGTTGGGCAGTTTGCAGGAAGGGGGTTCCATGCCCTGGAGCAGCACGGTGGTTTGCTACAGGAGTCACTTTGTTTTCCCATTTGAGGTTCCTAGCCCTGTGGCAGGCTAACTCCCAGTGGCAGCTATGGATGGTTAACCAGTTGCCATCATATTCCATGACAGCCTCTCCCTCCTCTCCCCCAAGATTTTCTCAGAGATGAGAAGACACTGTATGTACTTTTTACTCCAGCATTGGCCAGAGTCCATCTGAACAGGGATTTCTGTTCTCCAGTATGGATTTGATGGAACAGATTAGGAGATAGCCCACTCTGATATTTCACAGCTGTCTTGTAACCTACCCAGACTGCAACAAGCAAATCCCAAAATGTTCTGCTAAGTTTCTTAAACTCTCACAGTTTTTGTTATCTAAGGAGATCTTGGGTTTAAGACTGCTGATTCAAGAGTACTAATGAAAAATTACCTTTCAGTGACCACATTGCACCATCGTAGTCTCTGGACTCTGCTACAGCAGAGGACACGCTTCTGCTCTGCCCTCCCAAACCCACCCAACCTCTGGGCAGCTGGCAGCAATGGAACAGGCCTTGCAAAACCTGGCCCTGGATTCCCTATTTGTTAATAACTTAAACAGGCTTAACTTGTTTTGTAAGATACAGATTATTTAACTCTTTTAAAAAGAAGCACTTAGAGTTACTTTAACTGTTTCCTACCTCTCCTGTGACAAAAATCAGTGTTCTCTAGTCAAGTGGCTGCATATCAGCTGACAGCCTTTTCTAGCTAAAATTTCCAGTACTTTTATATGGTTTAGGTTGGAGTCTGGTATTTCAGTCCTGGAAGACAGTCAAATTTGAGCATATGCCCCCTGACAGACTCCAGTTTTCATTTCATAGGTAGGTTTCCAGTGACACACAAGATTTAATCCCTGCGTCTGGTCTTTCTTTGATGAAGCTGCCTGTTCCTTTGATCCATTGAGGTGCTATGTTTTTCCTGGCAGTCAACTGTAAAGCACAAGAAGTGGTTTTGAAACTGCACAGTGTCATCTCAGAGAGTGGCTTCAATAACCAAACACCAAAACTTGTGACTTCCATTATTTTTGCCAGCCTCTTCATAACACATATAAACAAACTCTGCCTTTTTCTTCCTTCAGTTCTCCCACTGGAAAGGGTAGCAGAATGAAACATGCAGCTGATTTAAATTTTTTACAGAGCTTGGAAGTGCACATCTCAAAGTCAGCGATTTCTTTTGGGGCTGAGGCAGGCCGCATCTAGGAAGCTGAGAAGGTCCTTGGCATCTTGCAGCCAGAGGCTCGTGATTCACCCTTGGGCTGCGTGCAAGAGCTGTGGGGAAGCAAGGAGAGGAAATCCTTCCTCCGGTCTTCTCGGACGTGTGGAGCAGCTCCCAGCTGGGGTCCACGTCGGCATGCTGGGAGCACCGTGGCCGCCGTGCCTGCCTGCAGCTGCAGGGAGGGGTTGCAGGCATCCCCGCTGCGCCGCAGCTTCTCCCCAGGCCTCTCCTTATCTGCTAAAAGAATAAGCACCTTCCGTATGTAGAGGAGAGGCTTTCATTCCCACCAGGCATTCAGGGGCTGGATCCATGTGTCCGTGTTTCACAGCAGAGCACTTCCTCTGGCCAACCGTGAGCCCTCGCCTGGCTCTGCATGCTACGTGGATCAGCCATGCATTGATGCACTGGGAGATGCTGTTCCTGAGTGCCAAATAATGTTGGCTGGTAATACTGATCTAAGAAAACAGCCTGTGGAATATCTATCCACCTGCAACAAAGTGCATCTCTCCTACTCTGGTGCAAACGTTAGCACCACCTTTCAACAGATTGCCTTACCCTGGGATGCAGGGGGATGTGTAAGGGAGTGCAGGAGGATGCAGCAAACCCGAAGGCTGCCACAGCATTTGCAGGAATGCTTCCAGTCAGAGTGAGCAGATGGGTAACAACTGAAGCTACAGATTTTGCATTTGTGCTTTTTCCCACTACAAAAAATGGAGCAGTCTTTTCAATGAGCCCTAGTGGTTGGTTGTGGTTCATAAAGAGGAGAAGAAGAAGAAGAAGAAGAAGAAGAAGAAGAAGAAGAAGAAGAAGAAGAAGAAAAAAGAAGTGAGTGATTGTTTGGTCAGAACCCATATAGAAAATGCAAATTGGATCGTAAAGACCCGAAGGGGGAAAAGCAGCTAACTCTGCTGTGCCACATGCTGGAGGTATTTCCAGGCCCTGGCCAGGGAGCAGCATGCTGCTAAATTAGAAAGCCCAGCATCTTTTAACAGCAAAAGTCAGGTTCAATTACATAGCAACTGCATTAAGTCTGGTATGCTGGAACAGCAGAATTCATTACAAGAGAAGAAAAGATGAGCATGGCTTGGAAATCTGAAACTGCAGCTCCAGCTATGGTAATTAGATAAGAACAGAGAGCATTAGATTAAAATGCAGGATTCTGTGTCACAGGATTTGGAAGGAGATGATGATTTGTGAGGTTTTTCCTCCCTAGGATGGGGAATAAAGAAGAAGGAATGATTTTTGTTGATTTTCATTAGTTACATTTGACTTCTGATTGTTATTAGTTTAAATTACAGGTGTATAATAACTACTGTACATCTCTGCTGCATTGAGGTAGGGCAGATAGGCAGTTGCAATAGTGTTGTAACTTAGTAATATTCAATCCTAGTTTTTATTTTTGTACAGTTCACAGACATTCCCTGCAATACTGAAGCAGAAAGTTCAACTCCCTGAAAGTATTAGAGTAGGACTACAAAAGGTTCAGAGTAGGATGCAAAAATGGTCAAATGAATGAAATGATTTCTCCACAAGAAATAAAAAGTACAGTTCTTCTAGCTGGAATGAGATGACAGAAGTGAGATGAAGGCAGCCTTGAAGTGTCAGGGCGACAGAGAACAGGAAATAGTTTTCACCATCTTTTACAGTGCAGTCATGTGAAGGAAAGAAGTGGGTAGGAGGTTTCAGGGCAAAACCCGAGGTGGATCTTCAAACACCATGTGCAAGCTCTGTGGAACTCCTTGCCACAGGAGGTGGAAGGTGATAAAGGCCTCTGAGAGTTTAAAGAGTCACCAAAGAAGTGGGTGGAGGGCTGGTGAACACAAACACAGCCCATGTGGACCAGGCAGTCCCTGCCCTGCAGGTTTGCAATGGCTGGCAGGATGTACTGGGCAGTATCTCTACAGGCATTTCCTTGCCTTAAACATTTATAGAGGTATCTACTTCTGGTCATTGTCAAAAGATTATAAATGGCATTTGATCCAAGCTGATATGGTTTTCATACTCTCGGAGACTTGGCATACAAGGAGTTACTATTTTTTAAAGAAAGGCCAGAAATCTCCAGTGGATTCCTCTGTCTTGCCGTGTTTCCTATCCATTGTTTCTTCCTGGGTTGTGGCTCTGTTGAGCATCCTCAGTGAGTATGTGTCTGCTCTCTCCTGACCCCCAGTCCAGCCTGGATTCTACCATCAGTGGGGGAAAACTCTGGTGGAAGTAAGCCTCTCCTTACCACTTGCCCCTTGGTTGCCAAGGTGTAAGGCATATTGTGCTGAAATATGCACCCTCAGGATCTGGACAGTGCCATAACCATCAAGGGAAGAATGCTTTCTCACAACTTTATTTTCAAGGCCACACCAGAATTTCCATTTGTTTGGTTCACCAGCTTAAAGTCTGTTCCCTTTTCCTATAGCAAACTCATGTTTAGAATGCATGTAGCCACGGTAGAGGTTTTGCTACAGTTGCTACAGTTCTTACACACATTCTGTATTATTCTACTGGGACCTTGAGAACTGTGTTTGATTTATTTTTTTTTAGTCGCTTATCTGCTGTGTTTGGACAACAGAGGCTTTTCAAAATATTTCTTCCTTGGCTGCAGTGTGTTGCAGCCTGACCCTGCTCACGTTAGCAGGAGGTGTGGGTTTGGGTCACACACTCTCGACGAGCCTGTGAAGTTTTTCCGTGTTTTTGGGCTTGTGTTGCCCTCTGCTGACGGGTGACAGATCGGCAGATCCCCACGGTCCCTGCAGAGCAGCTCAGGTGCATCTCGCAGCTCGCACAGTCTGGATTCCTGACCGGGGGTCTCAGCCCTGCTCTTCTTCTCACTCTGGTTAGCTGTATAGTCGTAGCTCTGTATTCCTCAATAGTTCAATAAATAGAAGGATATTCCCTTGCATTAACATTTTCAGTTTAGCTGGCGCTTAGTACTGCTTTTATTCTAATTAGCAAGGTAAATCAAATCAGTGAGGCTTTAAAATAAGCTCCTTGTCACCTGTGAACATCTATGTAATGTGTATCATCAGCTAGTTTAAGAAAAAGACATTATGAAGGATAATGTGAAGGGAGGATAGAATTTGACATAGGTTCATACAAGAGCTAGTTTTCAAGTATGGGAAAAGGAAATTGCAATTACTTGAAGATAGATGCAACTCTGGCAAACAGAGAAAACCAGCAGGAAACGTGAAACCAGAGGTGATTATGTACTCAGGATGTGAAGAAGCCAGGCTCCAGGCTCATCTTCAGAACTGAAAGAAAATTCCATTACTTGCTAAAAACGAGCTTTCTCCTGAGCACCCTAAAGCAGTGGCCCTGGGCCCTGATCATCTCCCAGGAGGTGACTGAGGAGTGATGTTTATTAACATGTTAATGGAGAGATTTGTGTCAGATGCAGAAAGAGAAACTTGCTCTTTGGTGCAGCAGGTTGCTGTCTCAAACACAGTCTCTCACATAAAAACTGCTTTGAATGGCCTACTAAAATTTCAGCAAACTCTGGTTAATAATGCTGACTCCTATTTGTGGTCAGCTTCCAGACCTGCATTGAAAAGGCACAGCTGAAGCTGGAGGCAGTATTTACTCTACCACTCTATACAAGGACTGAATGAAGGAAGAAAAGCAAAATTGAATGATGTTGGTAGACAAAGCAACAGCCAATAACAGTACTGCAGGCATGGATGACTTCGATCTGTCTTGCAGCTTCATCCTGGAATATAGTCCTTCCTAAATCATCCAGGCTGAGGACAGGCTGAGCTGCGTGTGCAGGATCAGTTTAGCTGGGGGCTAACATTGCAGACACGCTGAAAGAACCCAGATCTCTGCACAAACAACTACTAGCTCAAACAGTGCTATTAACTCTTTTAATTTAATAGAGCCCTGGAGGAAAGTCCTGCATTTACAGATTTAGGCAGTTGGGTTTGCACTGTCATTTGGTTAGGAGATAGTTTCTTGCTAATAAGCACCATATATTGAAAGCTAAAGGCAAGTGCAGCTGCACAGCCATTTGATGCCAGAGTTGCTTCTTTTTATATAGGCTATAAAATTCCATCTTACCAGCAATATTGAATTTTTTTATATCATTTCACCTTTTCATAATTCTTTATCTGATTTTGAAGTGGAGAAACAGAGGTGAATGTAGATCTGTACTTATGCCTGCAATGATGAATGTTTTATCATATTTGGACAGGTAACAGCTGATCAATACAGGATAAGATTCATATCTGTCCCTACTTACATCAGGCTTAGCAGTAGTATAGCTTTTTAAAGCATGAGTTCTTTCTCTGTGAGCATCTGAAACCTGTGGGCAAGCCTATATATAATGATACCTGCAAGCCTGCAAAAAAAACCCCCAACAACTTGGTTCTATTCCACAAGCTTTTAGTAAAGAAAGGAGAGAACTTCAGAAGGCTGCTTTAACATGTGCTGATGGATGAAGAGATGTACTTCCAGAAATATAAACTAACTTCAGTGTCAGTTTAATTAAGGAAACTCATTTAAATATGACGCAAAGATTGTTACTCTTCAGATGAATATTTACTCTTCTGATAGATTTACTTCTTATTTGAAATGGGATTATTACTAATTGCCTGCTCAGATTGGAATGTCTTCTGATTATGTTGATAATGTCAACAGGTTTTTTTTTTGGAAGATAGATTATCAGTTGTCACTCATTAAGGACAAAGCAGATGTCACTGCAATTAGGAGCTATACAGATCACTCATTTTTAAGAACAGGAAGATGAGCATGCTCAGGTTGGTCTGTTTACCTCAAATCTGATTTCTAGCTTGGAGGCCACTTGAGGGATAAGAACCACTGCCAGGTGTCCACTCATCTCCTGACACTGAGATTTCTTTTTATAAACATGAATGCTCTCATATGAAATGAACAATATTCCTCCCAGCAAGAAGTTCCTTGGGAAGTAATTTCTGAAAGATGCACACAGGTTTTGTACTAGTATATGCACTGTGGTCTCCAACTGAGTAATGCAAAGAGGTTGCAGGTAAATTTGCATCAGATTAAGACTGAATTGATTTTACCTTATCCTATCCTTTCCTCATAGTTTCTGAATTTTCAATGACTTCGTTCTTCCCTGAGCTTCTAATTATTTTTTTTTCTTTTTCCCCACCTTTCTTTCCCATACATAGTATATTCTCCCATGTTGCTCCTATGACAGCACACTGTCCTAGTATGGTTCTTCATCTTTTTTCTCTCCAGGCAGAGCTGCCAGGAGCTCCACCAGGTACCATCACCCTTTCCAGGTACCTGGGTGTGGTCAGTGTGGAGTGGGCAGCAGTCTGCTGTGAAGATGTAGTTAGTGATGAGAATGTCTGTGAAGAGCTGTGATAAAACTTCTCCCCTCACTTTTGGATGTACATGAAGAGGCAGGATTCAGTGTGGCAAAGGATCAGGCTCACAGGTTGAGACGGAGTGAAGGAAACACAAGAAACTTGGGCAGAATCTTGCTTATCTTTTCAGATGGAAGCTAATGAAACATTATTTGCCTTTTGAATCTCTTGGATTCCTAATTCCTTTTGGCCAATTTCAGCCAAATTTGAGAAGGAAATAGAAATCTCATGTATCTCAAGCACCTGCCCATGTTGTTGAGGCAGTAGCCACATACCCAGTGTGCTCCCCCTGTGAGCTCAGGTGACTTGACTTCTTTATAGACATCAGAGAAGCCACAGGAGCTCAGAATACTCTCAGCAACCTGATTTGGCCCACTCAGCCCACAGCACAGTCATTCTTACAGCTGCCTTAATTGCAGGAGAAGCTTTTGTCAGTTGCCTCACTGCATTAAATAGGTAATCCGAGCCCAAGCAGGAGGTGCCAAGCCTGGGGAAGACAGGCTTCCCAAGCCCTGTGGCTGCAGGAGGCTTGCTCTGTTTTTTCACCCACAGGTGAACCTGTTAGCACAGGTTCTGCTGGGACAAGGGGGCAGAGGACATCTGAGCAAAGAGGACAGTGCTTGAACTGGAGTGGTACAGACTCACTCCTGGTTTCTCTCAGGTGTTTGATAGACATCCACATGTGCCTCAGCATTTGCAGAGGTCAGGAGCTGGTAATTCCCTGCCTGTCACAGTAAATCCTTTTTCCTTAAGCACAAAACCCAGGAAACTGTAAAGCTGACATCTCCTACAGCATTTTTACAAAAATCATAGAGAGATAGTAATCCCCTTATTCTGAGGGGCTTAGAGCTGAGTTTGGTTAAATACAATACCAAGGACAATAGGCCAAGTGCTCAAAATGACAATGTGTTCATCTCTGAGGTCCATGTGGTAACATTTTGTGAAATAAGTGCGTGATGAGGAAGAAAGTAGGTAGAGAAAAAGGGGGGAGGGGGAGAAAATCCTATTATTTCAGATCTCTGACCATCTCTGGAGGACTTAATTATAAATGTATTCTTCACAGAAGAGGAAATGCATCATAGTTTTTTTGTGGTTTTTTTTTTTTTTTTAATGAAGATTTTTTTTTTCAGTTACTTTGGAGATCATGTAGCCTCATTACAGTCAAGTGCAAAAGGCAATACCCAGAGGGAAATGTCTGTCAGATAGAAGGGTACCAGGCAGCCTGCCCTGGGCCATGCTGTATAAGCAATGCTTGCAAGGAGTCCTGGACCAGCCTTTTTTTCCCTTATGAGGAGGCTAACGATGCTCCAGGACTGTGATAACCCCTCAGAAACCATCATCCCTACACAAGCAGATGGGCTGGTGGTTCAGCTAGCCTCGGCCTCCCCTAGCCACCCCTTCTTCATACTGAAGTCCCTGCTGGCAAGGAGTTACCCTCAGCATCTAAAGCGAAACTTTGAACCTCATGATGTCTCTGCAGCTGAGCTGGGGCTTGGGTATGCCCAGTGAAACTTTGCCCTGGCAGGAAGCAAAGGAGGAAAAGCCCTTAAATACTCCCTAAAGCTCATGGAGCCATCAGCCCCAGGCTCTGGTCCCAGTTGCTGCACCCCTGCCTATAGGGAAATGTGGGAGAGTCAGAAGTTTGACAGTAAAACACTGGTGTATTACCGAGTCGTATCAAGAAGCCAGAAAAGCATGACAGGTAAGACAAGAGAACAGCACACAAGACAGCAGTAGTTTTAATATAAGCACTGTGTAAATAGTGGTACTTTTTGTAAGATTCTCAGTTGTCTCCAGAAATCTCTGTCAGGGCTGAGCCCTGTTCTCCCTAGTCTTTCCCTGTGTGGATGCTGGGCTGAGCTGCCCTAAGGATGGGAGCTGCATCCAGTGTGTCACTGCTGCAGGCCAGCTGCCAAATGCTTGCTGAAGCATTCTCCTGCCTTGGAGCCTGTCAGAGTCACTTTTAGAATTTTTCCTTCTTACACTTCATTTGCAACATCATTTTCTGTGTGAGAGTCCCTGCCATTCAGGGCTGCTGCTAAGCCCCACTGTCAATCACATCTCCACAAACCTCATGATTCTGCATCCACATGAGTGTCAGTTCCCTTTGCTTTCCTGGCTGTGACTGTGCAGCTGTTGTTTTCCTCCTGGTCCTACTTTGTGCTTTGTTTTCCACCCTCACATACTTATATACAATGAGTGTTCCCTGAAAATTACTGCAGCTCTGCCAGCACCTGAATGCTACAGGTAACAGCAGCTCTACTGTAAAACATCTGCCCTTTTCTTTAGCACTACTGTCTAAATGTACTCTGAGGAAATCTGTATTGTATCATGATAGAGCTTAGGTGGTCCTGTTCTCAATTTATTCTTGACTTTTACAGTTCCCAGATCTCCCAGGAGGAGATGCAGAGATAGGCATTTGCATGCCTGTAGATCTACAATTGCTCCAGCAATGCTGGTTTGACTCAGCCATGACTCAGCTGTGCTCTGTATTCCCTGGTCTCTCTTTATGGACTATTCTAGGCTGCGGGATTTCAGAAAAAAAAGTGATGCTAACAGAAAATAATATTCTTCAAGAAACTACTATTTTCCTCCTCTTCCTCTATGAACACTACATTCTGATTTATCTTGAGTCCAAACAGTGGTAGCTGGAAGGAGTTGGGTGTACTTCTTACTGCTGACTGGCAAAGAAAGCCCTGGTGAAAATCAGACAAGTGGGTTGCTGAGAAGACTGACTTTGGGTATGATTTTAGAACTGCCTACTCTGACCATTGTATTGCTAGCAACCTGTAGGATGGGAATGTCCAGCAAATCTGGAAAGGTTCAGAACCTTTTTACAAACACCTCACTACCGTGCAGCCTCATAGCTGACCTGCTTATGTCCCCAGAACCAGCCTGTCTCCCCAACAGTATAAAACCTTCAGAGACAAAGCTCCAGTCGCAGGTGTATTTGGCTTTAACACTCACCCTGCAGCAATGTTCAGTGGCTCAGGAACCAAAATCAGTTCCTTCTGACCTACAGTCAGAAGGAACTAGTTTGGGTAGTGTGTGGAAAAGAGTGTGTTCCTGAAAAGCACGAGTGTTAGTCAGACAATGGATGGCAATCCATCTCAAGTATCCTGCTCCTGCCTCTTCATCCTCTACATCATTTTACACTGTTCTTGTGTATGCCAGCTGGATTTGTTAAGTTCCCAAGACATCCTCCTCTGTTTTATTAATTCCAAAGGGAAAAATTCCTTCACTATGCAGTGAACTTAGTCACTTTACTGGGGAGGCTTAATGCTTGATGTAAAATTTCTGAGAGCATTCTTACTGCTGCTTTTTAATAGTCACATATTCCTCCTCCTCTCCCTCCTCCTCAGATGAATCAAAAGTCAATCAAGGTGAATGATGGAGAACACAGTAGTGAAGATGGTTGGTGGAACAGGGGTTTGAACAAACAATGGCAGATCTCCAAAGTGATGGATAAGAACATGACAGACAAAGGGATGCTGCTCGGTTGCTGGAGGAGAGCTGGGTGGGTGCACATCCCTAACTTAAATTTAATGTACTGTTTAGTCTAGGTCCAGGTCCTTCTTGGTACCCATGGTTTCTGAGCAGAGGTGTATCTGCTTTCTGCACAGGTTGTTCCCTTCTCCTTCCACTGGTCATACAGGACAACTCTGATAGATCCATTCTTTTTGCCACTTGTTTCTCTGGGTGGCTGTAGAGGCAATGTGGCTGCTGTGCAATGTTACCTTAAGAAAGTGCCGTTGCACCCTCCATTCTGCAGCTCCTTCTTTTGCCTCTGCTCTCTCTTTTGTGGAGGTACAACAGCTGGTTGTGTTGCACAGGGATTGTTTCTCTAGAATCTCTTTCTTGAAATTTTAACAACTGTCTTAGGTCAGCCTGTAGCATGGGCTGTGCATTTTAACACCCAGGCTGTTGTTTCACAACCGATGTCAGGTGGAGGCAGGGGCTCCCACCATCCATCCTTCTCCCCACCTTCTCCTTCCTTCCCCATTCCTTGTTCAGCCTCCAGCTGGGTGTGCAGGAAGAAAAGGGAACCAGCCTGGCCATTGGGGAGGGAAGGTTTTCTGACCAGCTGCTTCTTAGTAATCAGAGCTGCATGATACAGCTGAGGCAATCTAAACATCTCTGACAAAAATGGAAGTTATTCTCTTTGCTCCATGTCCTTTCCTTCTTTCCCATTCCTTCTCTCATCACCCCACCGCATGTACCAGTGCTGGTCCTCACCGTGCTCCTTCATAGGGCACTTCAGTTTATTGACCTGGCAGAAAATGAAATACCATAAAAAAAGACTACCTGTTACTCCAAGGCATCCCTTGGCTCACACAGCTGTTGGCTCCAAGGTCTTGCCTCCTGACCCCATGCCCAGAGGTACACTGCAGCCTTGGTGCTGATGCAGCTCAACATGCTAACTCAGGAGAGGGCAAATCACTTGGCTTTAGTTGTTGTGTTAGTTTTTTGCAATGCTGGAGTGGCTCAGAGCAGCTCCGACAAGTGCTGGAACCACTGGGAGGAGAGCAGGACCATGGTCCTGCTTGTGCAGTGATGGCTGGAATGGTTTGAGCATGAATTGGCTCAGGCACAGGCCTGACAAACAGTGGGGCTATGGCAAGTGAGGGAGCAGGCCTGGTGGCTGTGGCTGGAGGTGTGGGGAAAGGAGGGGAAAGGGCTGGAGAATTAAACCTCCTCACCCATGGTCATCAAGGTGCAAGTTGGGCACAGTGTGTCACTCACCTGATGGCAGCAGCCCAATCTGCACAGGCAGTCACCAACCTGCACTTGAGGGTTAACATTGGAGCTTCTTCATGTTCTATGCTCTGCCAGTCTCTAAATCCCAACTTCTTCCTGACGAGTTGGAGGGATGTGGTTCTCCTGGGTTGTGACCACTGTGTTTTAGACATGTCTATTTATTTGAATGGGAATGCTCTGGATCTAAGGACACTGTTTTCTGTGGCTCAAAAGGCAGGAGGTGCAGCCCCACAAACAGGTTGCTGGCTTTATATATGCATAGGTGTATGCAACTGCATAAATACTTGAAAATTCACAGAACACAGAATTACACTGCTCAGATTGTCACACCAGTTCCCCTCAACTGGAATGTTTCCTCAATACAAATTTGGAAAAAAATGTAAAAACTGCGTATATGCTACTTTAATTGTGCAATTCTTACTCATTGTGAGTAGAAATTATTCACACAAAAAGTCCCCTTCTTCCAAGAAAATGTGCTCAGTTATATTTATTCAGATAGGAAGTTGATGTGTTGATCAAGCTGCCATTTTTATCTGACTCCAATTACTCTTCTTCACGGTTGGGATTCCTCATGTCTCACAGGACAAATTTCTACCATGGTGTCATTCGCAAGAGCTCACATAAAACTGCTTTATCATCTGTCTGCAGTGTTTCACTGCTGTTATCAAGCAGTGACACAGCTCAGAGAGGCAACTATTGTGATTCCAGAAGAGTCTGAATCTATGGCTTAAAATAATCCAAGCCATATGAGAGGAATATTTGCAGTCATCCTAACCACTTGATCATAGTCTACTCAAAAATGACCAGCTTATTGCTGTTTGTGTGTGTAATGACATCTGGTTTTGCAGGATTTTCAGTCACTAGTAATATGAGTGTACAAGATAGTCCTCATTATTTGAATGAAAGAGCAATCGATTTCATAGATTAAGTTGATATTTTTCCATCAAGACTGTTTGCTGTACATGATAGATTTACCCTGGCTAGAGCCTTTATTTCTCATTAAATTATCTAGTCAACATTTGCAGATGAGAGAATCAATTGGTGTAGCTGTAATTTGTATAGAGTTCCACCAAATCTTTGCAGCACAGGTTATTTGAGGGGATGTGACAAGCCAGCATCTCCCCTGATGAAAAGAGCAGCAGCCACAGCCAAAGGCAGATCCTTGGTATTTAGACACAAGAGTTGTCCCACATAAATAACACCAATAATAGTTTAAGTGACACTATTGATGCAATAGAAAAGAGCTTATACCATTCCAGATCAGAAGTTACCAAATTTATTATCAGACAACGTTGTGCTGGGACAAGTATGTTAGCAGGTGCAACTGAAGTTTAAGATGGGGCTTAAATATAAACAGCTGACTGGACTATATTGAACTATCTAAATTAAAAAAACAAATAAACAATAAAACAACAAAACAAAAACTCCAACAAAAACAAACAGCAAAAAAATTTTATATTTTCCATTCCAATCATTTTGCTGGTAAAATGTATGGGGGTCAGACCTGGAAGGCTAAGGAAAATGTCCATTTGGAAACAGTAGCTTAAGCATCTTAAGCAGGCAGAGCTGGGCACGGGGCTGCAGGCAGGCTGGCAGGTCCAGGCACCTGCACGTTGTGCCCCTGGCAGCATCCTGGCAGCAGCCCTTCTCCCTGCCCACTGATGGTATTTTTTCTTCTCTTTCTTTTTTCCCAGATAATCTGCAAAGCTGAACACTGATTGTTCCCCTTCCTTATTTATTCAGAGAAATAAACCTTGTGCTGCACCAGCTCTGTTTTTACCATAGAGTAAACAGAGCCAGGAGCTGCTCTCTGATCTTGAGGCCTGTTGACACAGACTGGCTGTATCCATGCTGGATAATACTTGATCCTGGACTCCCATCTGCTGCTCCTGTGGCCCTAAGACATTGGTATTAATGTGTAGATGTTTCCTTTTTTTTTTTTTTTTTTTTTCCTTTTAAGCTCATGCTGTCTGAACTAATGCAGTAGCTGTGCTGCAGTCCATGAGAATGGTGTTTCAATGGATGAAACAGGGTTTGTATTGGATGAATTGGGATGTGTCAGGAGGGAAGTCTGTGGCTGCAAAACCTCCTGAGACAGAGCTGGAAGGCCACATAGTGGGAAGGAAGTGGGAAGTCATCCAGCCCTATCTCGGCTGCTCGCTAAGAAGGGTCCCTCCTGCATGCCATCCCCCAGGCTGTGCCCTGGCACAGTGTGCTAAGAATTTGGCAACGTGGGTGACCAGCAATCCAGCTTGGTCTCTGATCCTGTGTCCCTCAGTACAAACAGTGCAGTGGTCCACCAGATGTCCCGGTGTTTGTTGAAGGGATGAAGCCTGGATAAACAGCAAAAGGTGCTTCTGCCATGTCAACCATCCAGGCCCTTATGGCAGGGAGGGAAGACTTGGAGAGACACATGGTTGCTCCGTGCTCCAGTTCCATCAGGGCTATATCCTGTCCTGCGTGGTCCAGGCTGTCCCTGCTCTGAACCATGGGCTCCTGACTGCCTTCTATTTCCAGATCTATGTGTGAGGCTATCCTGCCACCTCTCTGTAGATGCAGCAGTTTCTTCCTAGATACATCAACAAAGTGGCTTGAAGATGTACTTGAAACCGTGCTGGAAACTGCTCTGCCTACATTTATAAATCCATCTACTACTTCATAATCTTTTTTTTTTGTTATTCCTTCTGTTTGTTGGCGTTATGCAAGTCATCTTTAATTGTACATTTGTACAAATTTATCTCCCAAATGCTGGAGAAATACAAGTTTATGTGAATTGTCTACAGCACATAATTTAACTTCTGCACAGCATCTAAAAATAAAGCAGAGCCCACATTCAATAGCTAAGTAGCTTTACTTAGGTGTGATAATAGCATGAATTATCATGAGTGCAATAGCTCCATGATCAGATGTCAAGTGCTGGGAGTGGTAATTGTTTGCAAAAATGTTCTACTGAGGGAAGAAATTTAATGCCAACATCTATTTGTAGGTGATTTTTTATTTTTTGTATAATAGGTTTTGGCAGTCCAATTAACATTTTGCATGAATTTGAGTTTTCTCATTTATTGTCCCTGTTTTAATACAGCCAGGAGGTCCTTGCAAATACTGATGTAAAAACAGGGCAGTGAAAGCCTGCCTCCTTTGTAAGTCCCCTTCATCCATAGTCATCATGGTGATGTCTTTGGACATGACAAAGACATGGCACTGCTGCTTTCTGAAGATTAATGGGTGAGGTGCTGGATGGTTTCCTTCACTTCCTCAGGCCCCCCTCCCCTTATTTTAAATATCCATACGCTCAGGGTTTGAACATAAATATTGTTCTAAATTGTGAACCAAGGTATGGCCACATCTCCTCTCCTGCCTGCTCTGTGGGGAGGTGGAAATCTCTGGCAGAGCTGGTGGGGGGCGAAGGGGTTCATACCAAAGGCCACCAGAGCTAAACCTGAGCTAAACAGTGCCTGTCTCATTAGGGTCTTCCTTTGTACCATCCAAAGGGATGGTCTCAGTGACTTACCAGCTAAGATGCTTTATCTTCATTGTTTTTGTAACTCAAGCGTTGCATTTAGTTTATGGTGGGGATGGGGGTGGGGAACACAGTTTTTTCAGCAGGGAAGACAAACCTCAAGGGAAGGTCTTTTAAGGATAAGAGACTCAATTTATGGTGCCACAGGGATGGTACTTGGCACTTCTAACTGCAGACAGATGCAAGCACAGTGTGTTTGAGCACAGGCAGAAATAAGGAAGTTACTGCATGGCTGGGAAATAAGGATATATGCTGTGACAGTGACTGTCCTGCACATGAGACTGTAACATCAACCTCATCAGACAGGCACTGGGTAAAGGAATTCTTTCCAGGATGTTATACTGGATGCCAGCTGCCAAAAGGTCAGGCTGGAGCTGGGATGCAGACCACAGACATTTCCACCTAGCTCTCGCCAGACTTCCAGACACTTGATGTGTTGTAGGTCCTGAACTCCTGGCTCCTCTCCGGGTGCCTCCAGGTATTGTTGTGGGGGCTCCCAAGCAGGAGGATGCAGTGTAGCATCTGGTCAGCCTTGTGAGCTGGGAACTCCATCACATCCCCCCTTCATGCATTTGCCCAGAGGACTTCATAAAAATTAATTGAGTTGCCCAGCATTAGACACAGATCATAAAACTCCCATCTGATCTTGTGCCTTCTGCTGAATTTAACAGCTGATAGAAACAATGAGAGCTGGCTTGTTGGGAATATAACAATCCTGATAGAGACAGCTGTAGCACTGGCTGTATGTGTAGATAAAAGCTTCAAACGTGCAGCAAAGAGCCTCAGCCTCTGCCCCACTGCTTTCTTCCCTAAGAGTAGTAAAACCCCCGTCAAGAGTTGAAACAACAAAAGCAATGGAGATTACAGCTTGAATTACAATTTTTGCTGAAAAGAAAATTTGTTTGTCTACTTATTTATTTATCCATTCAGCCATCCCCTTGTTCTTTTTAAAGTGAAAGAGAAGTGAACTTCGAGTGAGGGAGAGCTGGAGAGCAGCCAGCCAAGGAAGGAAAACCTTTGCTACAACCAAGTCCCATTTGTGTCTGATGTCATTTGAGGCACCATTACGCCTTCCTCGGCAGACGCTGACCCGTACCTATATTCCCAGGAAAATCCTCATTCGATAATCCACTACAAACCACCTATCTGCTGCCCGCGTGTTCATTTCCCCACGTAATCACGGCAGTGCCCGGGAAAAACGGGAAGAGACGGAGGCGTCCCACACAGGCAGTCAGGGGAACTTCCCGTGTTATCTGTATCTTCCTCTCTGTCGTGACGCCCGTGTCTTCCCGAGCAGGTCCCTGGGGGGCCGTGGGGCGCTGGGTCCCGCG